>OZ004881.1:402500-407500 GCA_963926505.1 Russula olivacea | reverse complement strand
AGTGGCTGAAGCGAGATGCGGGGTATGCGATTGACACCGCCTCTGTGGTCCAGAAAGTGCGCTGCAGCCTGTGCATGCGAGGTGGTCCTGTATCAACCATCGCTGACCATTGCGCACGTGACTGCGCCGCTCTCGCGACTTTTAACAAGCATCGTCGCAACGCGGGCCTTACCCCAGTCGTCGTCGAACCAACGTATTACACAGTCAACGCAAAGAAGTTGCAGCTAACGGTAGATAAGTTGAAGTTGGAGATGGATGCGAAGCTTAAAAGCGCAGTGGACCTCATTTCCACGCTTGATAAGCGTGTCGCAGCGCTCGAAGGGAAAAAGCGGAAGAAGCAGAGTACGTCTTCTGACACGTCCGCGGAGGTCCCCGCTAAGAAGGCCAAGAAGAGCTCTACGGCTGGAAAACCGAGTACTGGGGACACTTCTCCAGCGAAGGAGAAGGAGTCAGGCAAGAAGGGCAAAGGGAAAGGCAAAGGGAAAAGCCAGTAGTTGAATCGTCGTTTGAAGAAATCTCGTTAGGTGTCGCTGCTTCCCTTTTGAACTCTTGCTTGGTAGATACTGAAGATGGTCCTCTCATTCTGCCCCCTTTAAGGTGGCGAATGATGGATCACCTTTTGGTATAAGAAATTACCACTAGTAGTTGTGTCTTCTGTACCCGTACTCGCTTTGTTATAAATTCCCCTGCTGGGGTGAAATTGTCACTGGCTCTCTAAAAAACAAACTTGACTTCATTGCATTCTGGCATTACGGCGTGAAGAGATGTTGAAGGTGGAAATCGGAACAGCAGTGTGTCCGAAGGAACCGCGGGTCCTAGGTTAACGCTTAGGAAGTTGGCCCAAAAGCTCGATGTAATGGGCGGATCTCATGTACGACGCCGCTAGGATGGTTCCTGCTGTAGATGCCTTGAATCGTTGGACGGCTAGAAAGCGCCTGAAGTGGTGATCATAACGGATTTATGTGCTGCGCCTGGGAGGCATGTGGGGGCTAAAACCCTAACGGGGCCCTCGCTAAGCGATCTACCCGGGCCAATAGTGATGCTGGGGTATGCCCCCCCCATGACCGGACCAGAGGTCTGGTTTGAAGGGTTTGAAGCTGGACGCTGCTCAAAAGTAACTGCCAAGGCTTCTGAATAGATAACGCCCAGTGGATGATGTCCGGATGCCAGGCTAGTCTTTTGACTTAACCATGGATTTCCTACCACCTCATCTTGGCGATGTTAGAGAGGTGGAATCTAGCGTTGAGTCGGCGCCCACCCTCAATGATTACCGACTGGCCCACCCTGCCCCTAGATATGCTCTAGAGGGTCAGGTTGATTTTGACCTTGAACGGGACTGTGACCGCCTTATATTGTTTAATGTGCAAGGCTTCACTGTCCCCCAAATTTGGACAGAGTTACGTGCCTCCCTAGGGGAATCAATGGTACGGTCCATAATCAAGGTGACACGAATATCCGGGCCTCACCGTCACCCACATGCGGATATGTGGGTACGGAAGGCTGATAGGATGGCTTTGGTCGAAGTCGTCCGTCGACAAACTCGGAATCGTAGGGGGGATTTTGTTAGATTAGTTACTGAAGCAGAGCGAGTTGGAAGGACAACTTTCTCGTCACAAACCCGTAAGGGTGATGAACAACGTTTTGCGAATGTGATGCATTGGAGGATCGCACCGTGGTCCTCTTGGCGGGACCGACGTAGGGAACCCGCTAAGCTGCCCCCCAAACAGCAGCGACGCCCATTCTGTGCCACCCTCGCTACATGGAACATAAATGGTTTCTGGAGCAAGAAGGGGGAGGTAGAGGACTTCCTTATAGAAGAAAAAGTAGCCGTACTGTGCCTGCAAGAAACACTTGTAAAGGCCGTACATTACCCTGTTCAAGTGAGCGGGTATAGATGCTACCAGACGGCAGCTGAAGAGGACTTTCGTGGGACGGCTATGCTAGTGGATAATAGGCTGGCATCCTATGAAGTTCCCCATGGGTTAAATTGGTTGACTCATGTCAAAATATTTGGATACGCGGGCATGTCAGGCCCTACACACTTACTTGGTGTGTACCTCAAATCAGGGGGCAACCACCGCTTCTCGCGAAAAGAGGCCTTCAAAACCCTCCGTGGCATTGTATCTCGAATTGCTGAACGAAACCCAGAGTGTCGCATCATTGTTTTAGGAGACTTTAACACTGATCGCGAGGGGATCTTTAAAAGACTCCACTTCGAAGGAATTGGACGTCCTGAGACCCTCTCTCTAGGCTTTGTACGAGGATCACCCATCTCCCGGTTCCCCTTACGGGGAACTCCACGGGCGTTGGACCACATCCTCTACAACGAAAAGGCCGCTACAGCCTTTCGCAATGCCAGAGTCCTCCGGGAATATAATGCGAGCGATCATCGACCGTTGGTTACGCACCCCCGCGTACAACTCCCTTCCTATGAGGGTGCTAAGGCCAAGGTTAGCTTTGACAGCAAGATGATCCGCTTGAAGAGTGACCTGATCGCGAACGACAATTCGTGGACAGCGCTGATGACACGGGCATACGGCCCGGGAGTACACCCGGACCATCAGGAAGTGCCCGATGAGGGAGAAGACGTGCAGCATATCGTGACCGACCGTGCTAATGCCTTCTTCGACACCTTTGATCGAGTATGTAGGAAGTACTCAGTGAAAAAGGAACATCAGCTGCGGTCTAGACCAGCGTTTCCTCGAAAAATCAAGTGCATGTTGAAGGTCGTCAAAAGATATTCCGAGCGAGTGGCCAAGGCGAAAGCCAACCAGACACCCCCTCAGGAAATAGATCTGACACGACTAGCTTCCGCCCAGCGACGCTTTAAACAGGCCAAGCGGGATTGGGAGATCGGTCTTAAACATAAGCACTATTCCCAAGTTGTGGACGATTTTGTGGCACATGACCATAAAGGCGTGTGGAATCGTCTCAACTCCCAGGTTAAACCGAAATCTGTGAACACGGCTCTCAACCCAGTAAAGGATAAAGAGGGGGTGTTACAGTATAGGGCCGAAGATATTTTGGCAGCGATGAAGGTGCACTACGAGGGCGTATACACTTACGACCCACGAGAGGTGTCACAAGATTTTGCATACTGGGAAACTTTCGATCTTAATCGACACCTTGGTGACCCGAAACCAGAATTGGTGGGGCTGAACGACAGTTTATACTGGCCTGACGTTCTGGTCACTATTAGGGACGTGAATCGCAACACGGCCCCAGGTAAGGACGGAATCCATGTAAACGTCCTCAAGGTGATTGTGTTGGAGGAATCAATGGCACAAATAAAGGAGAAAAATCCGAATTTCATTCGACCGGACAATGTCCGAATCGATCTCCCTAAAAATAAGTTGCCAAAACGCCCCCTCACAAAGTTAGGGAAGGTCTTCTATGCTCTACTTCAACGAACATGGAATACGGGCTGCATCCCAGACAAGTGGAACGAGGTGCAGATTTGCAACCTGTATAAAAGTGGTGATCCAGAAGCCACTACAAACTACCGGGGAATTTCGCTTATAAGTTGCGCCTTCAAGGTGCTGCTGGCGTTAATGGCCAACCGGCTTAGTAAGGCGTGCGCGGAAGCGGGCGTCATTGTCCCTGAGCAAAGTGGATTCCGTAAACGTGAGGAAGCCGTTGCTCAGGCCACTGCATTGGCCGAAATTGTTAGGCGACGCTGGATGAAGGGTAAACCGACCTTCGGAACGTTTATCGACTTCAAAAAAGCGTACGACAGGGTCTATCATGGCCTGTTGTTTCGAGTATTGGACCACATAGGCTGTCGTGGTCGATATCTAGAGCTGGTTAAAACTATGTACCTAGATGTACAATATGAGATACGCATCGGGGGCTTCTCTTCCGAGTCTTTCAGCCCAACGCGGGGTGCTCGACAAGGTTGCCCTCTGTCCCCTATCCTCTTTATCATCGACCTGTCCTTGAGAAAGGTGGGATGGTGATTGTCCACTAGTAATGGAGGGCAAGTCATGACTCCCGATGTGACCCCTGAGGGCTGTTGGGTCAGTGGCGAGACTGTCAAATTGCGGGGACACCCTTGAACATCAGTTTACCCCGGATCGTCGTCAACACCTACCCTAAAGAAGGGAGAGGGAGACAGGTAGGGTGTGGCATGAAAAGATTACCATGTCCCTATACTTGACAAAAGTGTCCGTGACCTGGTGTAATGGCCAGTGACGGTAATAAGAACTGATGAGCTGTAAGGCAACGGGTAATCGCGCAGCCAAGTCCATACCAAGTGGTGTTGATGGATGCAGTACAACGCGTAGACGGCAGTCGGCATGGGCAGTTCTACTTACCATAGACAGAGGGAACATTCCTCATCTCATGCTTAAGGTGTACGCTTTTTAGCCGTGAAAGCGGCGGTGCAGCGTAAGTAGCTGACCAGCTCTTGTCTTTATTGGTTTAGGGATGTTTGACTGGGATGAGGCTATTGAGCTGTAATTTTCCACTGAAGGAAGTAGTCTGTAATCTTCCCTTGTAACCTGAGCGAGACAGAACGGGTGTGCGGGAAGTCGGGGACTGATTAACCCTGGGTTCTGTCTTTGAGACAGAATCACGACGAAGGTAAGCCTATCTCAGGGTACCGGAGAACCAATGGGAGGTGCAGGGGGCGTAAACCACTGTCACCGTGACACTGGTGAGAACTGGCGGAGGACCGGATGAACGACAAAGTAGTAGGTCCTGGAGCGGTACCCAGGAGACTGTAATGGTCGTAGCTGAAAGCCACAAGACTACACTGCGAAAGTCAAGGTTCACTGGAATGACTTCCCTCTCAGTAGTAGATCGATGTTGGGGGGGAGTGCCCCCTGAGGGAGCGAGAGGTGGTGAAAGCCTTTGGAGAGGTTGTGGTACACAGACGCCTGCGGGGAACTGGGGCCCCTCCCTCACTCTTTAACCCGTCACCAAACGGAGTTTCCATGATGGCCCTAAAGGGCCAGCGAAGCACTATAAACCATCTGCTGAAGGTTAGCTCCACCACTGGT
>OZ004881.1:0-397500 GCA_963926505.1 Russula olivacea | reverse complement strand
GTTGCCACTCGTTTGAACGGGACCCCGTTGAAGCTTTGTTATCTTTCTTAAAGTTTCCATTACGGTTGGGTGTAGCGAATCTGTTGAGTCTCCAACGGGCCTCTCACGGGTCTTATACGTGGATGGCTGAAACTTGGTCGGGACACAACGGGTAGAGGAACCATGATTCGCTCCATTGCACTTTGTACTTTAATAGACCGTTCACCAAGTGGGGGTAATGTTCATTGGCCAAGGAACCATCGAACCGTTCATCAAGTGGGGACGATGTTCTTTTGGTCAGGGGACCACAGAACCCAATGTGGGGGCAAAGCCATCCACAAAAGAACCGTGGAACCATTAGTTAGGGTGGTGAGGTAATTAGGCCTGATGTAAAGGGACCATGAACCGTCAGGTTTGACCGTTCGTTGAAAGTGGCAACGATGCATTAGTGTTCTGATTGAAGTGGTGTCAAAAGACGTAGACGATCTAAAAGGGTCTGAGAAGCTTTGTGGGCTAAAATGCTATGGGTTCAACGAACCCACTGTGCTTTACAAACGGGTTTTAAGTTGGAAGCCAAGAGGGCCCCCAATGGTCTACAATGCCTCGGTGGGGCTTTAGCAGTTGAGCTTGTCGAGCCATGTGCTTCAGCCTTATAATAGCTTCAAGCCCCATACAGTGTGTTGAAGGAGTCGTATCATGTCATGTCGACACCATGGGTCATGTCACACAGTCTACCTTTACACAAGCCACAGGCTCGTCCAAGTCCAAAACAGGTGTCTTTCTTGCTTTTGTGGCCTCTTCACCTCCTTTCTCTTCTTTCCGTTTTGTTGCTCCATGCAAAATCTTGGATGGCCTTTCATGATGCCCAACCTGGGTTGAGGATGTGGGCCAAAAAAAACAAGTCAAATGCACCAAAACGATCAGGCGACAATAAAAACGCGATATTGTGGACACCTCTACTCACCCCTTTTGCGCAAACGGACATGTTGGGACCAAAGGGGCTGGGTTTCCTACTGTATGGAAGGAGGGTTGAAGGGAACCTGACGGGACACATCAAGGATGGTCTTAGTAGGGTTTAACTAAGTAGGCCCTCCTTTCTTTAACGAGAGATGACAGTGTTGTAAACGAGGCAGAGCGTCGAAAGGGATGAGCCTTAGCCTTCCTAGTAAATGTTCTGACCTGGAAGTAAGCTTGAGGATCAATGACTCATTCACGGGTTGTTGTCACTCGCTTGAACGGGAAAAGGGGGTGCCGAAAGAGAGGCTTGAGTTTGTGCTCGCCTACTCCAGTAGATCCTCTTCTGCGTTGAAGCTTTGTTATCTTTCTCGAAACCTGGACGGGCTTGAGGATCAATGTTTCTTTGACGGGGCTTTTGCCACGAAATGGGTTCAACAACCCAGGGAGACGTTGTGACTAGACAAAAGGGGGGTTTGGGTGGGTTTGTTTTCGTGTCGGAGGTTGAAAGGGGGCTTTGAGCGAACCGGGTTCGCTCGCCTCTCTAGTAGGCCTCTTTGATGGACGACTGGGTCGTCTCCCGTCGAGTTGATGAGTCCTGCCATGTGGGAAGCCTACTCGAAGGGGACTGGCCCGAGGGCTCGACTTTGCCTTTGAAGCCTCGAGCCGTCCTTGTGTGACGTGCTTGAGCGATGTCGAAGGAGGTGGATTGCTTGCCGGTGGTCAAACCCGACGCAGCTTTAACCACTTGGGGATCCGCCACGTCCACGTCGCACGCCTTTTAGGCGTCGTCGGACGTCGGTAGTCCCCACCGTAGGTGGGTGACCCTTCTTTTCCCACAACGGGGAAAAGGGGAGCTCACTTGGGATGTGCGAGAATGGGAAATGAGGCGGTGCCATGGGATAAATGATTGGGATGGTCTGAACTCAGACTAGTGCTATGTTCGCAAAACATGGCTTCTCTTATGAGTACTGGGGGATAATCTGAGTCGCCCTTCTTCGGGCTAAACGGGACTCTAATGGGGAGTTTGATGGGCTTAAAGGGACTCGAGGGTCGTAACGCTTAGAGTTACTAGTGCACACTTCATGGAGGACCCTGTTCAACATGGGGGACAAGCTCATTGTGTGCATGAACCCTCTTGGCCGAGTGTTACGCACGGACTTTGCGTATCGAGTTACTAGTCTTTACCGCTGCTGTGAGAGTAAAGATGTTCGCCTAATGTATAGCTTACCAATAAGCGTGGTCTTACTATACACTATCGTACTTAAGAGAGTCTACTCTATGTACTAGAGTCGCCTAGATACTTTAAGGCAAAGCTGACTTAATCTGAAGTCAGGTCAGATAGCGGACTCAAAGCAAAGCTCTTGAGCGCAAGTGAATGATACGATGAGAATCAGACGGGGGAATAGAGCGAAGCTCTTAAGTGGGGTTTATGGTCCTGGATTCACAAAGGAGACCAAGTCTGAGGCGACATTGGACTCTTGTACAGGGTTTATATACAACAGGTGCTACTGAAGTCTGAGTCAGGGAGAAAGGAGGCTTCGTAAGTAAACATAGAGGTGCGTCAGCGGCTCAGTAATGAGCTTACTGATGCTTGGTAACGTACTGAGTAAGTAGCAAAAGAGTCTGAGTAAGTAGCTGTGCAAATGACTAACGCGTAATGGAAATACTGGATGACTCTGAAGGGATATGGGGTCAAGGCGTATTAAGTAAACGTGGGAAACCAAACCGAAAGAGGAAGGCAACCTGAGTATGATGCGTAAGTACTAAAGCAGCTAAGTATCTAGATAACGGATAAGTCCGGTAGACGGTTAAAGCGGTCCAGTAATACACATATATGGAAACGAGCCACGTGATACGAAACTAAGACAGGGGTTAACCCGTATGGATGCAACAGAGGCGTAACACCGAGACTCTAGAGGACCCTGGCAGTCTGTGTTGAGATGGAGCACTCTTGCAGTCTACACTGCCTCCGGTTGTACATACTATACCTACTGTAGTTACCGAGCGCTCCTGAGTGCTCCAATATATCTTATTGTTTCTAGTTGCTCATTATGAGTTTCTGAATGCTTCAGCAGCTACCTAATAGCTGCCTAATACATATCTATAGCTGCCTAACAGCTAGCTGTGACCACCCATAGCTGCCACCGCTCCATGCGCCTCGGCAGCTCACCACGTGTTTGATAGCTGATATGTTGTCGGCAGCTCCTATTCACTTATGTGCCATAATAGTCTAGCTACCTGCCTATTATATCTGTAGTAAGCTTCCATACTTACTGGTAGCTCTATTGTCTATCTTATGCTACCCATATTAGCTACTGACGATCACTGCAGATCAGGCACACTCCTTAGTTGTATAAGTAGTGTAACTTGTATGCCTTAGCACCCCAGTTCTTACTGACTGGTCTGCGTGCTTAGGCAAGTATCTATTACTCTCTAATATATAGTTCTTACTGACTGGTCTGCATGCTTAGCTGCCAACTAACCCTGTTTACCCTCAGCTGCGCTTCATCAGTCTGTTGCTCCCAGGGCTAGATGGGATTCTATCAGAATGTGGGCAGGCTTAAAGGGATTCAAAAGTCAGAACGTTAGAGTTGTTTACGAAAACTACCTTAGCTTGTATGCTAGTAGACGACCCTGGCCAATTGTTGGGCCTGGATGGATGGAACTTGAATAGAGAAGAAGCTGTAGCAGACTTGAGAAGGGACTCGAAAACTGGAGGGCCATATACTTGGCTGATACATCAGAGGGAACTGGATGGTCTGCTGTTCTTGGAACCGAACAGGACTCCAAGGGAGAGTCGGTGGGTGTTAGGATCTGGTGGCCAGTAGCGCGTATCCTGGCCCAAATCCTTATATGGTTTCATTTTCCCGCATTTTGGTAAGTCGCCCTTGTACGATACAGTATTTATTGCATCCAATCCCATCTCACTCGATCCATCTTGCTCAATGGCATCTCTGAGTGATCCCGATATGATCGTGACCCTAGGACCCTGATGTGATACGCCACATAGAGATCTCAGTATTAACTTGTCGATGAGTTGACAAGCGGTAATGTTACTATACGATCTGACTGGCAGAGTTCTCGATCAGGTCCCGATTAGGACAGTACACATGTATTTAAGGACTGCAGTTTAGCTCACTGTACCCTAAGTTCAGCTTCGCTAAACACGCAGCTATACACTTCTATTCTCTGCAAACTGCCTGACCGGGCCCCTCTCTATTTTCTGCCATTATTTCAGAGTCACCTTTAAAGGCAGGTGACTACCCCATGCCTACTGCTTGGGCGTAAACAAGCAACCGGTCATCACTAGTGTGTACTAGTGCAGAGGATATACATCCTAGACTGAGCGTAGCTCAGTAGAAGTTATTAGCAGCAGGAGTCCAGCCCTGCGCTACATCTTATTGATGGGTGCAAGTCCCTCAATACTATCATCTTATAAGTCCCGCTGCGGGCTTAACAGTGGGGCTCTATGGGACTCAAATGCTAGGAAAGCCATTCATGGTCAGTATGCTCGAGGAAGATCTAGATGGCCTGCTGCCCTTGAGCTTGAGACCTCGAAAGTCAGAAGGCTAGGGGTTGCCAATGCACGCCAGATGGTGGAGGACTGCCCACTCATCCTTGAGTGGAGGGACAATTCTGCAGTGCACTCAAACAAACCCTAGTCGGTACACTAGAGGGCTCTAGTAGTCCAAGACTCTCTTGGAGCCTCAATGAACTTGAAAGGGACTCGAAAGCTGGAAGGCCATACTTGGTCGGTACGCTAGAGGAACTCAAGGACCCATTGATCTTGGACAGGGACGGGACTCTAATAAAGCACTAATGGGCTTAAAGGGACTCGAGGGTCAGGATGTTAAGATTCTTTCAATGCATGGTGGCCACAATGCGGACAGACAACCTTGGCCGAGACATACCAGAGGACCCTGGTGGTCTGTTACTCTCGGACTAGATGGGACTCTGATAGAACCCCAACGGGCCCAACAGGAGGACCCTGGCGGTTCAGAAACAGGTCGATGAAGATTAACAGTTTGAGCTTGATGGTGTGGGCTTTGGGGCTAGGCAACCCTCTTAGAAAAAGATGATACTGTCAGTATGATGGGTCAAACTGTGCCGGCATCGTGAGGGGTCCTTTTTAAAGATATGGCAGGTATCTTCCCAATCAGAGATTCAATCATCTCTTGAATGTACCTTTCGTTGTCAGCACTTAAAACTCACCTGCTGAGAGTTTGATGACCTTCTTACTGAAAGGCCCTTCTTGCACTGCAAGAGAGGGCCCCCCAAATCTATTACTTGGGACTACTGGGCTAAATGAAGGGACCCCCTTCTCTTGTTGCAAAATGACTCTAATCTGACTGGGGCACAATGGCTAGACTGACTTGCGGAAAGGAGGATGACACCTCGAACTTAAGGATGAGCTGTAGACTGAAAGTGAGAATGTTAGCCTGTGGGCTCTATAAAATGAACAGGGTCAGAACTGAAAGGAGACCCTGAGGGCCACATGACCCTTGTGATAGACAGACTGTTGGTGATACGATAATGGCAACAGTGTACTACGACCCTATTAGATTAATAAGACTATTAGACACTTTTGATAAAAGATTGTTAAACCTCTCCTAAGAAAGTAAGAAAAGTAGTGGGCCCTATTTGTTTGGTGATATGGGCAACCATCATGACGTTACAAGTCAGTCAAGCCATGCTGGCTCATATATCAATGGTCGGGATTGTTCCCTAACCTTCTCCTCTTCCTCGGAGCCCCTTTGCGGATTGTATGTTAGCAGCTGTGCCCTTCACAGACACTTGCTAAAATGCACTGCACTGGGGCACCTATTGCAGTGTCCAAAATTGGGCACCCCATGAGCACACCAACTCTCAGACCCCGATGGGGATGGAGGGGTGCTGGGGAAGAGAACAAGCTTAGTGAGCAAACTATGCCCCTTGATATACTGACCTATAATGCTGTGGAAGGATAAACATAAAGCCGATGATCGGGACTTCCCCATGACGTTAGAAACCAGCAAGTAAGTAGTAATACTAACTTGCACACCAAAGGAATAGATGCTCTCTACCCTTTGCTCCTCTTCGGCGTCCTTTTGCAGTCCACACTTTAACGGCTGTCCTTTACGGGCATTCATCAAGTGTACTACAATTGGGCACCTTTTTTTTTATCGCATTTTTATGGGCGCTTATTTAAGCTCCCATTCCCACAGTCCCCAATGGGGATAGTGGGACACAGGAAAGGAGGAAAAGGCCAGAAAACAACCCACTCTGCTGGTGCATTGGTGGATTAATGCTGTAAGATGAGGATCAGGAAACTGAATAGGCCCGACATGATGGCACGGACTGATCCATCACATGTCACACTCCGACATGCCCTTTCGATAGGCCCCCAAACTGCTGGTGATTTGGCAACTGGGGTGGGCAGACCAGGAAGGGGGTGAATCCATGTGGTGCCAACATGAGTGATGGGGGAAGACCATGACAAACCTACCGTGACTGCCCCCTGTGGGAAAAAGAGAGAGTGGGGAATGGGGTGATGGCCCATGAAACGCTCTTTATAAAAAACTGAATTGGCGGAGAAGGATCAGGCTGGCTGATGCATGGTCGGAGGCTGGCAGACCGATCTGGATGAAATGGGAAACTAAACCAAACCCTGAGATGGCTCTGTGTGGGACGGTGGGATGGCAGGGGTGGCCTGACAGAGGGTAGCATATGAGTACCTCTGTACCGGTATTAGATAGAGAATGGCACAGATTTGTAACCTAGGGCAGGCCAATCCTATTGGCCCCCCGAGCTTGCCCCCCATGAGCTTGCACCCACCACTCAGTCACAAACACTGCACCAACCAGAACCAGAATTGCACACACACACACACACACATGCACACACACTTCAGAATGACAAAATCCATCGGATTGTCCTAATCAAACCCAACCACCCTGTCCATGTGGTTGGGGAAAAAATATATTCACTCATCAGTTGGCAAGGTGGAGCAGCGGAGACTCAAAAAGCCCCCGACGGTTATATCGATGTCAGGAGCCTTGAAAGGGCCCTTGGCGAAAGAGACACCAGAAGCCTCAGAAGGGCCTCCAGTGGGACTAATGCCAGTTGCCTCGGGCTTGTGGTCGCCCTTGAAAAAGGTGGCTGCAGTCCCCACTCCTCCACCCAAGAAAGTGAAAGACAGGGATAGTGCTAGTATGATCTTGCTTGTTGGAGACCTGCCCCCCAACACTCTCTCACCCAATGCTCTCTATCAGATCATGGAGATGTTGAAGTGCCAGGTCGACCAGAGAGTCCATTCACATGATATTATCCTTGAACGACACTTGCTGGCAAACCCCACTGACGATCTCAAGCTGGCCAAATTGCTCTCTGACTCTTATAGGGGAAATTCCAAACCTCAGGAGGAGGAAATCGAACTGGGCAGCGAGCCGATGCTAGGAACCCTTCACTGAAGGACCAAATCATCACCAGGAGGCCACCTGGCCCAAAACTCAGAGGGAACATCAGGAAAAAAAAACTAGGCTTAGTAGCGTACAGAGCCCTACATAATTGTGTAACCTGGGAGACAAGTCCCTGTTTAGTAAACGCTGGCAATATTCCATAGACGCGGATAGAAACCTTAACTTTTCATAAATGGTTAAGATTGTGTAGAGCTCTGTAATTGCCTAATGGACTACCATAACTAATCATAGTTGGCACGTAGGTTAGTATAACCTCTGATATTCTTCTCGTAGTCCTCATATCACCCAGGCTGTTGCCAATAAAACCAATATATTTGATACAGTATCTACCATGTACTCAACCTGGCCTAGTTGTGCCCCATTCATGCCGTACCGCCGTCCACCACAGATGTCGTCCCGTCCCTGCAGTTTACTAGCCAGCGCCCTCATCCAGGCGCATGATGGTCTCGCGTAATTCATCCACGGCCACGTAGTTCTTGTGAGCGAGGTCTGCATTGTTGGGAATGTGGATAGGCTGCACAGGGCGGGTGCAGACATGAGCAAGGGAATTCATATCAGCGCTCTCAGTTGTTGGACATTGTAGGTGTGCATTTGCTGTCCCTTTGTTACCTGCCTGTCTTTTGAGACGATCAGATTGGAGTCAATTGGGAGATGAGGTAATTGAGCTTACTGTTCATCCTCAGACGAATCTGATACAGTGTACACCGTCAAGGGCTTTCACTTCTGTGCGGCACGAGATCAAATCCCAAGCGACACAAATACTTGCGCTCAAAGAAGCGCTCCTCACGTGGCCCGACCTGCCTCCCGATGCACCAGAGAGCGAGAAGGATCGTCTGCTTGGAGAACAAGCATGCAATATCCGTGAACTCGAGATGGTCGTCAAGGGTTATGAGGTGCACTGCTAATGCAGTGCGCGAGGATGTTAAATGTGAATGGAGCAGGCGACTTGCTGCGGAGGAAACGAGATGCAACTTTTATGTAAGGAAGTGGATGAATGGGCAACGGATCTTCACGATAAGCCTGAGTTGATGAAAGGCACAACAGCAGCTGGAAGACGAATGTCATGCCCTCACGACATTCGTCAAGTTTGACTCGCTGACCTCGGGACTCTCATCGTCCTTATTCTTGTCAAATTTGAGCAACACCCTGCCTTCATGGAAACTATCCCTCGCGCGCTTGCCATTGACCACTGAATCACCGCTGCGCATAGACATCGGGCAGAGCTGAGCCTGCTCAAGGAGAAGTGGGATGGCAGCGCAATGGGCCTTGACGATGATGTATCCGTGTCTAAAGATGGTGTCGAGGAGGCAATCTAGTCAGGTGTCAGCGTTGAAGAGGAGGAGCAACAACAAATTCTAACGTTAATCGCTGTGGAAGGCACGGTACGGCGGGTTGGTTTCGAGGATCCTGAGCGAGTCTTCGACAGCTAGAGAGGGACAGTTCTCAGGGACAGCACAAGAGAAGGGCAAGAGAGAGGCGTACATTTCTTCCATGAGTGCAGGTCCATCATTGTAAACTTCGTCTCGAGATGTGTGTATATCTAAGCGTGGGAAGGCAAAGGAAAATCAGCACGGAATCGCAGAGAAACGTCAACGCGAAGAAAACTCCTGACTGCAAGTGTGCGCAACTGGGTTATGTCTGCACCATTCATCTTTGAATACTTTAGACCAAGCTGGATCAAACTGCTGTTATGGCTTGTGCACATTGATATGCAAGGTACCTGGCTGTGTACGCAAAATGGCGCAAGGCGACACACAGAGGCGTGACAGGGCGACACGATGAGATGCAGCAGAAGGGAGAGACGCCCCAAAGCTCAGCGACGGGGTGGGAGACAGTGCGATGCGACGCGCGGCGCAATAGGGCCGGTGCAATAGCCTGAAGGAGACTAAGTCAGCGACTAGTGTGTCGGGCGAAGCTCTGACAGGATCGTCGGCCTATCGGTGCTGAGGCATGGCCAATCACCACACAACGGATGCGCTTTTGTTCCTAGTCCCAAAGCAGAAGGCGCCGTCACCGATCGAGCCACCCAAAGCAGACCTAGCTAGTCTCTACAAATAGGCATATGTGCCTCTAGCGACACCCCAACGTAGTGGCCAGTTAGGCGACGCCAGGTAACTTAGATACGAATGCGGCGACATTCAAAGCACTCGTGTAGCACGCGCGACGAGGATGGACACGTTGCGCATCGCAGATCGCACCTGCGACTAGAGCTCGAGACATAGGGGTCTGTGCGTCCACTGTAGGTAGTATAAAAAGGTGTATTCTTGTAACTAGAGAGCAGGATCCTAGTAGCGACTAGTTGGAGCAAAAGACAGTTTTCCACTCTACTTCTCTCTCCTCTCCTCTCGTCCACTTCTCTGCACAGCGACACGGCGACAGCACATCGCACTTCGACATAGGCTCACGAGTAGTCTCCAGGATCGCATCAGTTCTGGTTGCAGTAGACCAGAGCCGAATCGTGCAGTGACAGCGACAGTGCCCGAGAGCGCACGAGCGACACAGCGACCTCAGAGCCCAAGCAGTGTTTTTGATTGGTTTGCTCATGCTCAGCACCCTCCTAGCACATCAACGTACCACATGTATATCTGGCGAGCGAAGGCAGTGTTGGTACAATGTGAGTTCATGTCAGAAGAACAAGGTGACACATATGGTCTGTAAACAAAAAATGATCAACAAAACTTTATTTTCACATGACCAACACGACTTGTTTGTTTTGAGTCTCATTTTTCCCTCATTGGATTATTTTTTCCTGATCCTGACTATAGGACTTTGTTGAAGGTACTAATTCACAGTCATGCAAATTGTCAAAGCATGCTATTTCTGTAGTACAGTATTATATAGATGTGTGTGACATTACATAGAATTTCATAAATACACAACATTACATATAAGTGTCAATTTCAGTAGCTGTAAGTAAGCACATGTGATATTACATATATTTACAGTGGGCTCAAAAACTGTTCCAATGTTTGGGGGTTTTGGATT
This sequence comes from Russula olivacea, assembly GCA_963926505.1. NCBI lineage: Eukaryota > Fungi > Basidiomycota > Agaricomycetes > Russulales > Russulaceae > Russula > Russula olivacea. Next base: position 387,121 of record OZ004881.1, on the reverse strand, counting down.
ATTTGTGATGTGGCACTTGACAGTGTGGGAATCTTGCTTAGAATTGGTGGAGTTAGGTAAAGTACTCCTTCTTGGCTTTCTAATGGGGTCCTGATCACATGACCTGGATCAGTGATTGTGGAGATATACCCTTTTTAAAATGGGGTTATCATTGGAACGGTTTTTGAGCCACTGATAATAAGCAGATATTTGAAGTATATCAGTACTTTGCAGAACCCCCCTTTGCCTTGAGCATTGCCTGAACCCTTCTAGGCATGCTTCTTATTAACTTTTAACATTCTAATGCTTAGTGTTTTAAGGTCCAGTCCTATGGACTGAAAAAAGACTAGGACCGGACTGGACCGGACCAAAAAAAGACCGAACCACTGGTTGCAGTTGCCTCAGTTTGGAAGCAGGACCAGTTGCAGTTGCATGCATTTGACTTTCTTCTGCAACCAGGAAAAGACTGGTTTCAACTGGTCTTTTAGCAACCAGGAGACCTTAACTGTTTAGTAAAGTTCAAGTTCCATGCCATATGCCAAGATACAATTCTTAATACAGTTGCCACATATCTGACTGTGGTGGCAGCAATAGCTTAATGTTTTTTGAAATTTGATTATATTTTAAGAAATAAAATAGCTAAAAATACAAAAATATTTATCAACATAGATAAGATCAGAAGTTAATGGGTCCTCTGCCAACTTTAAGTGGTCTGATTAGCCATTCCTATGTTATTTGATTAGCTACAAAATTAGCATTTTAAATTAATTTTATAGCTGATCAAATAACTCAGAAATGGTTGCTCAGATTGCTTAGCATTGGCAGAGGACCCATCAGCTTCTGATCTTATCTATATCCACAAATATTTTCATATTTTTAGCAATTTTATTTTTTAAGATATAATCAAATTTCAAAAAACATCGGCTTAAGCTGTAGCAACACTATCTGAGTTTAAGTTTTAAAAGTGATCTTAAGTGTCAGTTGCAACTGGAAATAAACTGGTTGAGACTAGTTGTCAACTGGTTCATAATAAGACCAGTTGTCAACTGGTCTTTTAGTGTAATTAGACTGACATGGACCAGTTGATAGTGGTCTTGGTCTGGTCTTTTTGGATTTTTGAAAACTATCAACCAGTCCTGGTCCTGGTCCTTGTTCAAAAGGGCAAAAGACCGGACCGGACCGGACTTTAAATCACTACTAATGCTAATATCTCTCCCCAAACCATCTGAATCCTTTCCTGTAACTTATGAATCCCTAAAAGGGTGTTTATGCTTTGCAAGCCTTTTTAAACCCTAACCCCAAAGATGTTCAATGAGATTCAAGTCAGGTGACTATGTAGGCTACATTATACACTTAAATTTCTACTTCTCTAATCACTCTTTAACCTTTTTATAAGTGTGCCTATGGTCATTTTCTGATGTTAAGGGGATTATGACCATGATACTGCAGGGTATCCACCAGTTTATCCTTCAATATTTGAAGATACAGGTCACTATTCATCCTACCATCAATTTTAGCAGCATAGCCAACTCACTGCTAAGTCATACACCCTTATATTATAATAGTACTTTCTTTAAACTTAACACTTGCTTTTATTAACCTATTACTCAGGCTTCTTACCCAACCTTTCCACACTCATTTATGTCCATCTGACCCTAAACAATTGATCTTAGTCTTTTTAAACCATATTATCTTTTTTTTAGTCATCCATAGTTTAATTTATAAAGAAACTGTTAAGTTTAAAAAAGCTACTATTATAATACAAGAGTGTATGACTTAGCAGAGAGTTGGCTATGCTGCTAAAATTGATGGTAGGATGAATAGTGACCTGTACCTTCAAATATTGAAGGATAAACTGGTGGATACCCTGCAGTATCATGGTCATAATCCCCTTAACATTAGAAAATGACAATAGGCACACTTATAAAAAGGTTAAAGAGTGATTAGAGAAGTAGAAATTTAAGTGTATAATGTAGCCTACATAGTCACCTGACTTGAATCTCATTGAACATCTTTGGGGTTAGGGTTTAAAAAGGCTTGCAAAGCATAAACACCCTTCTAGGGATTCATAAGTTACAGGAAAGGATTCAGATGGTTTGGGGAGAGATATTGGCATTAGAATGTTAAAAGTTAATAAGAAGCATGCCTAGGAGGGTTCAGGCAATGCTCAAGGCAAAGGGGGGTTCTGCAAAGTACTAATATACTTCAAATATCTGCTTATTATTAGCGGCTCAAAAACCGTTCCAATGATAACCCCATTTTAAAAAGGGTATATCTCCACAATCACTGATCCAGGTTATGTGATCAGGACCCCATTAGAAAGCCAAGAAGGAGTACTCTACCTAACTCCACCAATTCTAAGCAAGATTCCCACACTGTCAAGTGCTACATCACAAATAATCCAAAACCCCCAAACATTGGAACAGTTTTTGAGCCCACTGTAAGTAAGTACATGTATTCTACTGATACAATGTAAACTACAGAAACACTAAATAGTTACAAATTTAAGTCTCATTCTATGGACAGAATATTTTTTCCTGATGAACCAACAGAGAAGTTCACAGTTGCTCATTCGCATGGGTGGTCCCCTTAATCTCCACTTGGCCTCCCCCATTGACGATGGGCCCAGATGTCCCGGACAATGTTCTATGGGAATTCAAGCTGCAAAGCAAGGACATGGGGTACGAAGAACTCGGTGCCCTAGCCGACCAGCTGGATCAGGACAATTACTGTGGGACATTCTTCACCAAGGTACGTAACGATTGGTAGAAGAAAACTTTCACTCACTCCCCCTTTTTTTTTTTTTACAGCTCTCCAGAAGCGGGTCACTTAGCCCTGGAGACTGGTACTTTCGTGCCACCACCAAGGACAGTTCCCCTATCGAGGACCCTCGAGGTGTCACAGACTGGTTCAAAATGAATGCAGAAGGGACCATCGCTCTCGACTCAATCACCGTAAAGAAACGATGCTGTTTCTGCTGGCAAGGTGTCCCCACCCCCAAGATCTCCAATCATGTGGCCAAGGACTACTCGTTACTGAAAAAGTTTAACAGCAAATGCGCCACAGAAAAATTCCAACCGATCTGCCTCGAGGATAACAAGATCGTGGTGGACAGCTCCAAAGAGCCGGTAAGTATGGAAGAGGTCGTCGCAATGATCGCCTGGATGAAAGCAGAGCACGAGGAGGAACTGGCCAAGCTGGACAGGCGCCTCAAATCTGTGGAAAAGAACCCGATGCTGAAGCATTGTAAGGTGTGTGTTGGAGGCACGCGCGGAACAGCCACATCAGAGCACCCATCAAGCCACAACTATACAGTTTCTCATGCTTGTCATCATCCATCTTTTTTCACTTTATCGTTTTTGCTTCACCTCATCTTTCAAACATCGCTTCGCCCCTCGACCTCTGGCACAAGATGACACCGAGCAAATCAAAAACAGTCCCGCCCACACAGCCACCTGTTCGACACTCCCATCCCCAACATCAGGGCTTACAATACCACATCTAAACACGTAATGCGTTCTCACACAGTTTTAAAGTCCAATGAGAACGAGATTTTGGTGCACCACGTGGATGAGACCGAATCTTTGGCTCATCACGTGCTTTACTTAAATCATTGTACCGATAAGATAATGAAATAAAGACACAATCACAATTATGGACGAACAATGTAGCCTAGGGGGATGCGTCCAAGGGAAACACGTCGCGTCTACACCTCCCCCTTGTTGCATCATCCAATGCCGTCCATTGAAGACATTACCAACATGCCCGTTGACACTGCCCCTGATCTTTCCCAAATTGGACCAGCACGTCCAATTCCGATCATCAATCCAATCGATCCCGCCACTTCCCGCCTGTTAGGGAGCATTACATACGACCAGGAGCACGGCTTTAATTTAGAATGGGATTCTAAAGAAGCCTTCAAGAATTGGCTTGACAACAAGCAGATGGCACGATCTATTGAATTAAGGCCGTCAAAGATTAAGCGTGGGAGCGCCCTATACATGACCAATCAGAGTCCGGAAAGCGCGCTAAACCCAATGCAGTCTCGGCTGCTGCTAACGCCCGAGCACACGCGCGCCGTGCAGCAGAGGAGAAGGCAGCAGAACGCCCCCCACCCGCATTGCTCCCCACACCGTTCCCTGCCTCGCTCCCTGCGTGCTTGTCCCCTGGCCCCGCATTCAGCCCTGCGTCCTTCACGTGGACGCATCCAATGCATGCACCTGCTGCAATGTATATGCAATACCCTGCATATCCCTCATATTTCCAATACCCTAGCTCACAGCCTCCAGCTCCTATGTTTTCGCCTTACACTTACACATTCCCTCCTCCCGCTTAGATAATGTTTTGTATGTTTGTACCATTGTACGTTTGTAATTTTAACTTAGTAAAAAAAATGAAATTTTATTCTCACATGATCACATGGTGTAGTTCGACTTAGTAAAAAAAAAATGAAAGTTTATTCTCACATGGTGATCACATGGTGTAGCCAAACTTTGGGTCAGATCCATCTTTTGGTTGTAACCAAAAATTCGTGAGAATATCTTACATGTTTAGATGCAGACTTAGGCCAACTTCTAGATACTTAGCTGCTTTAGTACTTACGCGTCATACTCAGGTTACCTTCCTCTTTCGGACTGGTTTCCCATGTTTACTTAATATGCCCTGACTCCACCTTCCTCCAGAGTCGTACAGTATTTCCATTACATGTGAGTCATTTACACAGCTACTTACTCAGTCTCTTTTGCTACTTACTAAGTATGTTACCAAGCATCAGTAAGCTCATTACTGAGCCGCTGACGCATCTCTATGTTTACTTACAAAGCCTCCTTTCCATGACTCAGATCCTAGTAGTAGTACCTGTATATAAACCCTGTACAAGAGTCCAATGTCGTTTCAGACTTGGTCTCCTTTGTGAATCCAGGACCATAAACCCCACTTAAGAGCTTTGCTCTATTCCCCCGTCTGATTCTCATTGTATCATTCACTTGCGCTCAAGAGCTTTGCTTTGAGTCTGCTATCTGACCTGACTTCAGATTAAGTCAGCTTTGCCTTAAAGTATCTAGGCGACTCTAGTATATAGAGTAGACTCTCTTAAGTACGATAGTGTATAGTAAGACCACGCTTATTGGTAAGTTATACATTAGGCAAACATCTTTACTCTCACAGCAGCAGTAAAGACTAGTAACTTGATACGCAAAGTCCATGTGTAACACCTAATGTATAGCTTACCAATAAGCATGGTCTTACTATACACTACCGTACTTAAGAGAGTCTACTCTATATACTAGAGTCGCCTAGATACTTTAAGGCAAAGCTGACTTAATCTGAAGTCAGGTCAGATAGCGGACTCAAAGCAAAGCTCTTGAGCGCAAGTGAATGATACAATGAGAATCAGACGGGGGAATAGAGTGAAGCTCTTAAGTGGGGTTTATGGTCCTGGATTCACAAAGGAGACCAAGTCTGAAACGACATTGGACTCTTGTACAGGGTTTATATACAGGTACTACTACTAGGATCTGAGTCATGGAAAGGAGGCTTTGTAAGTAAACATAGAGATGCGTCAGCGGCTCAGTAATGAGCTTACTGATGCTTGGTAATGTACTTAGTAAGTAGCAAAAGAGACTGAGTAAGTAGCTGTGTAAATGACTCACGTGTAATGGAAATACTGTATGACTCTGGAGGAAGGTGGAGTCAGGGCATATTAAGTAAACGTGGGAAACCAGTCTGAAAGAGGAAGGTAACCTGAGTATGACGTGTAAGTACTAAAGCAGCTTAGTATCTAGATAACAGGTAAGTCCGGTAGACGGGTAGAGCGGTCCGGTAGTACACATATACAGAAATGAGCCATGCGACACAAAACTAAGACGAGCGCTAACACTGAAAATACAACAGAGGTGTAACACTTTCTGTTGTATCTTCCAAGTTATCAGTCTCTTCTGTAAGATCCATCCCACCCTTGCCAGGACCTTCCCCCTTTCATTTGCCAGACTGATGGCTTTCCGCAATTTCGTATCTCTCACACTTTACAAGCTACTCATTGTCTCTCTAACACTGTACTATTTCAAACTTATATAATTAACATTGAAATTATACAATTGACCTAAGGATGCGGTGACAAGGGTCTTTACTTTTAGCATTTATACAAGTTGTTGGCAGAGTGACATTTCATCATTAGAGTCATTCAAAGTTGGTACTTATTTTTTACTTATTTGTGTTTATAATGAAATGAAATAAGTGACACAATAAGTAAAACTTTAAACACCCCCATTGGGATGTTCAGAGTTGTACTTATTGTGTCATTTATTTCATTTCCTTATAAATACAGATACTGTAAGTAAGTAATAAGTGACATAATAATTACAACTATAAACGCCCCCATTATAAGAGTTTGGTATCTGCTTGCCTTAGCGAAGTGATTGCAAAGCTGAAACTTTGAGCGGGTGGCAGACTCAATAGTTGTTACGAGTGGACAATAGGGTCGTTCAAAGTTGGCAATTATTTGCTGCTTATACCCCTACTTATTTATCACTTATTGGTGTTTTACTGCCAAAGTGGCAATAAATAAATGTAATAAGTGACAAATAAGTGACAACTTTGAATGCCCCCTCTTAGGAATTTTACAATAAGTAATGAATAATGACTTATTCTGTGCATTAGTAAGGTTTGGCAAAGTATTCGGCAACATCAACTGAGTTTGAATTGCATAATGAAAAAAAAAGCAAAGGTCCCAGGCAGACCTGCCCCCGCCATGCCATGCCATGCCCGCCACATCAAAACAGGTGCGCATGCTCAAAAATGTGGCAGGGCACCATGTTCAACAAAAGTGCGCTCATATCCTGTATTCTGCATTCCAACTTCTAGATGACATCCCCCCCTCGGATACCCAGACAAATGCCGACATGTCCAGGTTATCATCATCATCATTGTCATTGTCATTGTCTTCACCTTCATCCGCCTCTTCCCCATCTGATGTATCAAGTTGTTCCGGATCATCCTCGCTTGACATGCATTCACAACACAGCTCCAGCAGCTCTGAAGACCTCAAAAGCCTTGAAGACAAGTTGCTCGAGCGCTGGGATGCCCAAATCCAATCTCTGGCGATTTACCTCCTTACAGCCCGGGTTCTGGAAGCTGGTACCCCTGTTAGTAAGCTGGGACAGTTGGACTTGTTTCTTATAGACTTTTGACACAACCATCCAGACTGGTTTCGGAAAAAAACTATGCATCTCCCCACTTATCTTCGACCGCCTTGTGGAGCTCATCAAAAACCATGGTATCTTCTACAACAACTCTCATGTCCCACAGCATCCGGTTCCTCTCCAACTCGCCATCTTCCTTGTCCATGTCAGGCACTATGGTAATGTATCAGCACCTGAATACATCACTCAGTGGGCTGGGGTGTGTGTTGGAATGGTGATCAATGTGACATACCGTTGTCTTGTCGCTTTCTTGGCCCTTCATGACGAGGTGGTCATGATGCCACCTGAGAAGGAGAAGGAGCGCACGAAGGAGTATGTGGAGGAGGTGACATGCCCTGAGTGGCAGAATGGATTCTTGCTTGCCGATGGTATGAAGCTCATTCTTTTTCAGAAACCTGGACTGCATGGGGAGGCCTGGTTTGACAAGAACAAGGATTATTCAATTGACTGTCAGGTATATGAATCTCTTAGGCGTTGGATATGACTTACAGTCTCCCTCTTCAGATCATATGTTTGCCCCATAACCTCTTGATCATTGATTACTTGTTGGGTCACCCTGGCGGCATGCACGACGCGTGGGCTTTCCGAAGCACACGCACCTTCAAGAATCATGACAACATATTTGGGCCTAGTGAATGGATGTGGGCAGACTCTGCATATGCACTCGAAACATGGAGCGTTGCCCCATTCAAGAAGCCCATCAATGGGCAGCTCACTGCAGACCAGAGAACGTATAACTATTGGGTGTCCAAGGTGAGCATCATGCCTGCTACTTTTTTTAACGCTTTGCGCTCACTGTTCACAGATACACATACAAGTTGAGCACATGATGGGGATGCTGAAGGGGACATTTCAATCTTTAAAGGAGATACGAATCCAGCTTGTCAACACAAAGCACCACATGGTAATCATCATGTGGGCTCGTGTCTGCATCGTGTTACACAACCTTATCATTCGCATCGAAGGCAACAACTTCGATGAGACGTGGAGAGAGTGTCTTGTGAGGGCAAGGTTGGATGGTGAGCATGCTAATGGTGATACAGACGAAGAGGATGAGCCTGGGGACATGTTGGAAGGGGCACGGCAACGACTTTAGACATCTGGGCAACACTTCAGGCTCAAGCTTATGCTAACTTATTTAACAGCCCCTTCCATGCAGTAGAGCGTCGCCCATAGTTACTTTACTTCAAATACAGCTATTGATTTACAACTTGTCTGACTCATCTGAGTGGTCATCATGACACTTAGAGGCGACTAGAATTGTAGGTGGTGGAATACATGTAGTACAGTTCTACAGTATATTTAGATTAGGTATGGGGCAAGTGACAAGGTCCCAGACAGCAGCGATGAATCATTGAGCTTCCCTATGAGCCCATATCCTTCAAATGATGGTTGGTTCTGCGATTCCACCATCATCGGTGGCCACGTCACTGTACTTTGCTGGTTCTGAGACATCATCATCTGCATCTGCATCATGTGGAATTCATGCTGCTTGTGCTCACGCTCGTACTGATGCTGCTTCTCCATCGCCTTGTTCTCCAGCTTGCGATGCTTCAGCTCCATTTCACCAATTGCATGCTCATGCTTCTGTGTCCCAAGACACTCAAGGATTTGACTCTCCTGTGCAGAACCCTCAACAAACATATCTTGGAGGGAACACTTAAACGTCATTCTCGATCTAGGAGTGCTGGCCTGCAACAGCACATTGGATGTAGACTCGGATTTGACCTTGCTGCTACTAGCAGTAGACATGAATGGCATGCCCAAAAGGACGCCGGCTGAGTGGACGGCAACATCGGTGTCAGGCATGGTGTGCAGGCTATAGGGATTGTCTTTGCCCTGAACATGCAACATGATTAATCGCATCCATGACAAAGGAACTGTACACATACCAAGCCCAAATCATTTCTGTGACTTCCCATCAGCACCAAGTGTGCTTCATCCGCCAAATCCTGCCCTGGCTCAGAGGAGACAGTGTATAGGTTGAAGTTCAGTAACGTGCGCCAGTAGCCATGTAGCCTCAGCCACCACTTAAAGTTCTCTGTTTCCTTCTCTATGATTGGTTGGGATTAACTTCATAGTATATACCAAACACAAATCCAACTTACCGATTATGTTGGCAACCTCACTGCCTGGTGTGACATCTTCTGCCTTCAAGCCAGCACCGGTCCTCCCAATACACTCATTTGCGGCATGATACTGCTTTTTGAGCCTAATAAAAGCAGTGAGCATGTCATACTGAAGGTTTAGCTGGGCACTTATGTGTTAGTGATGTAGTTGTCGACAGCCTTCGCATACTTGCTTGGGTTGGTTGCGAAGTCAGCCGAACTGCCGCATTGTCATTGATAGAGAAGATGCCATCCACAACTTGTACGTATGCGGCACCCTTGTTCAACTTGGTGGTCAACTTGGAGCGTCCCTCCAACTTGGCAGCCTGGGTAGAGTCTCCAAAGAGTTTGATGGCGACATCCAGGTGTGCATCCAGGTAGTCTGTTATGTCCTGTGGCATATCCGGCGATAGCCATCTCAGGGTTTGTACATGTAAGAAGTGTTCTTCGTTCGGACTTGCTTTCTTCAGATAAGTCAAGTCAACAACCTGCCCTAAGGTTGTTCTCTGCCGGTCCTAAACATAGGAGTTGTACGGCCCTAAAGTTCAAATTGTCCAGCCCTAAAGTCTTTTAGTCCAGCCCTAGAGAAGTCTTTGCAGGACGCCTAGCGTGCTTCTCATCTCGTATAGACAGCTGAGTAACCTGAGGCGCTGCCTTTGTCTCGATGTAGACACTGAGTAACCAGAGGTGTGTCTCGAGTTCGTATAAGTCCTTTATGATGTAAAGGACAATCTTCAATAGGTGTCTTCTTCACATAGTTCAGTCAAAAACCCTCGCACATCTGGGACACCCGACATGTACAAATGGTTGCGTAAGTGGGACCACCCAACAGTTGGCCGATGGAATGTATATATGGGTCCGGCCGATAAGATATAATTGGCTGGTACCACTTTTATAATCATCGGATATACCTGTAGATCTGGTGCTGGCCAAACGCAGGCCACTTGTGTGATTAGATATACTATGTAAATGTGGTACCGGCCAACCATAGTATGGAGTGAGTTATTGGCCTGTACCACTTGTGTGATCAGATATACTATGCAAATGCAGTACCAGCCGACATCAGTAAATATGAAGTGATCGGCCAGCACCACTTGTGCGATCTGAAGTGCTATGTAGATGTGGTACCGGCTGACATTAGTAAATATGAAGTGATCTGGCTGGTACCATTTGTGCAACTGGAAATGCTATGTAGATGTGGTACCGGCCGACCACAGTAAATATGGAGTGATCGGCCGGTACCACTTGTATGATCAGATATACTATACAAATATGGTACCAGCCGACCACAGTAAATATGAAGTGATTGGCCGGGACCACTTGTGCGATTGGAAATGCTATGTAGATGTAGTACTGGCCGACCACAGTAAATATTAAAGTGATCGGCCAGTACCACTTGTGTGATCAGACATACTATGCAAATGTGATACCGGCCGACATTAGTAGATATGGAGTGATCGGCCGGTACCACTTGTGCAATCAGAAATGCTATGCAAATGTGGTACCGGCCGACAATGGTAGATATTGTGTAATCAGGTGGTACCACTTTTGCGATTAGATGTACTACATGAATATGGCACTGGCCAACCATAGTAAATATGGTGTAGTCAGCCAGTAGGCGACGAGAGATACTGAACATGTGACAGATCGGCTCGGGTGCGATGCGTGACACGACGTGGAGATGTGACTTGAAGGACAAACACTAGGGTGCGCAAAACACAAAGGGAGTGGGATTCAATAGATGGATCCTAGGTGAGCCAACAGGCCCGAGATATATACAGGAGGAGAACAATCAGACATGACACAACCAATACATGACACGTCCAATACATGACGCAAACGTAAAACCATCACCTCGATCTAACTACAACACCGCCACGTGTGGCGGCACGAGTCGTCGCATGCACATGTGAGTGCGCTACGCAAGGGATCTGGACTGTGGACTACACGCACCATATGCGATGTCCTTACACTAAGGCCATCAACACCACATACAGTTACAGTGACAAATGTACACTAGTGGGGATTGACAGTAAGCAAGTGCCAAATGCAATATAAACAAGATACTACATACCTACGCAGACTCAAGAACTTTCTTGCTAGGCTTGCGCTGCTGCTGGCTTCTAATGTGTCTGGCAGGGCTGTGCTCTTCTATTTGAGTGCCAGATGGCATTTCGGTGATGGATGGCACTGGGGAAGGGGTGCGGGTGCATTTGGCCCTTTTTACAGGCTTTTTCTGATGAGCTCTTGCCTCCTTCCCCTTGGCACTACCATCTGACTTTTTCTCCTTCGGCCTCTTCTCATCATTGTTTGATGATGGCAACCTGCCAGTCACCACCCCAATGAACCTAATGACGTGTGGGACCCTTCTCATACCAAGAAAGGACTCTTGAAGGAACATTGGGAAACTTTCATCATCATCCTCTGCCTCCACTACCCTCCAGCACTCATGCAGAAGGAGACTGAAACCAAGGGCAACTTAAATACCCTGGTCACAACCTGTAAACTCATAGTCAATAAGCGAGTCCAATGCTGCGTCAAACACATCCCAGTCGGCATGAATAGCTTCAGGAAGATACTTTTGGCTCCAGTCCCAAGACAGCCAGACAGGTAAACCGGAAAAGGATTGGGGGGAGGCCTTATATATAAGTTAGTCAGACAAATCCGTACAGATGAAGGGGAAAAAAACCTTACAGAAAGCGGCAATGCTAACACACTATCTACTAAGGTGATATAGGAGGTGTCGAGGGATAGACTGTATAGAAACATAAACCTCTCCGTGCTGTTGCTGTTATGAGCGGCAGGACTATCTTTGTCAGAGAGAGCCGATTGTCCAGAGATATGAGGATGCTTGGATGCGGGAGGCCTGACAAGGGGCCCTGATGTCCCCTCACCCTTGTCAGCCTCATCCAGCTCATCATCACCAGATTCCTCATCGGAGCAAACAGTAACCCACCCATCCCCATTTCTTTTGCGAACCACAGGCATCCCAGCTGAAACCATCGTTAAATCCGTCGCCTCCTTGGCACAACCCTGCATACTGGCAGCACATGTGAAAGGCTGCCCATAGCCTAGAACCTTGCTTTTTCTGTGGTCAAGACCCCTTTCGCCGCCCACATTGAACTCCATTGTCCTTATCGTCCTTGTTGCAGCCTAGTTCCCCATAGACTGCCTGCCACCCAAGTTAGGTCCCCGCGTTTGCCTTGTCGCTGTGGGTCACACCTACCATTTGCACCTCTTATCTATCTCGTGTCCCCTACGTCCGTTCCCTTTGTTGCCCTATCCTTGTCCAACTCCTGTGCGCCTCATGGCTGCCTCATGTCTCAGGGCACCACATGTCCAGTATCCCCTGTGCCTTACTGTTATCTGCCTCATGTTTACCTCCCTTCCACCCTGTTCCTGTTTGCCTCATGTATGCCTCCTGTTGGCCTTATGCCCTAGGAACCCTCTGCCCTGAACCTTATTCCTACTTTCCCACCCCTGCCTGTAGTAGCATATAAGGAGGACTCATTGCGCCCAGAGAGAGCCAAGTTGTGTCTCCTGTCTACCTACCTACTGTAGCTCTTGACAGCCCCAGGGGCTCAATATCAGTTTCCCCTTTCTTCTCGTACATTTGTGCTACAACAGGGTCTCCTAACAGCACTTGGAGGCTGTAACCTGTTCTTCTGTCCCACTGTATACACGATGTATACCAGTTGTCCTCTAAGTTCCATGTCGTTAGATGCGGCTGTGACACCAGCCTCCAAGTCCCGCTCGTACCTATCATGGAAACCCAAGTCTTGCTCTTGGGCCTTGACGAATTTAAGAATGGGAAGTTCATTCATCGCCCGTTCAGACCAGTGAGCCCAGAGGTCAGATACCATATTTTTAGTCAGCTTTGAAGGGTCCAACACCTTGAAACCTTCAGGAATGGTATCAGGATCCAAATAGGCTGGCGTCTTGGCCAGCTCCAGCCAAGGGACATGGATCTTTTTTCGCTTGGTGACTCTCACTAGTGGTAATCAGAATATCATAGATATATAAGGAAATTAAACTTACTGTATGCTTTGGTAAACACCTCACGTACAACTACTTGCCGTAACTTTAGGCTCTCAACTTGGGCTTTTGGGAGGATTGGATGGCCCCGAACATCCACCTTAACCTCTGCGACTTCCTCTCACTCCTCTTCATCAGATGGGCTCTTCTCTGCCTCATTTGTAGCATTTATCAGTGTTAGACAGATAGAGTTATTACAAGTCATTGCGCTCACCATTGTCATCTATAAAATCACAAAGAAGTTGAGCTCCCTCCATGGACCAAGTCTTACACTCGTTGGACGAAACTGAAAACTTTCGCTTTCGATTGGGGATATCTGCATCGGTGCTATAAGAGGAAACTTGAATAAGAGCTAAGGAATATTAAAAATTGATTACTTACTATAGCGCTTTTATTTTATCGCCCTGCTTGTAGCCCTGTAGGACTACCGTGTGAACCCCCATAGTACGACGCAAAGCATCAATAAATTCCTGTCCTATTCCGAAGGTGCTTCCTTCGGTATCTAAGCAGGAAGTCAGTCAAAAAGCCCTTTAAAAACAACAAATGAAACTCACTGAGACATCTTGTCTTTATCGGAAACACCCTCAGAGTTCCACTTTTCGGCCTGTGTTCTCTGCTTCCCCCCTTTTGCTTTCGGAAAGCTCATTAAACCATTTATGGATAGGACCTGTGCGACTGCCAAAAGTCTTTTTGTTCTTTTTGTCTTGAGACGCTTCATCGATCAAAGCAACCTCGTCTACAAAAAGCCATTGGGCAGCGCGAAAGGGAGTCCATGGCTTCCAGTACTGCCCAGCTTCAGTTGGTTTTGCAGCAGCCTCACGTTCTTCAGGGGTCAGGTCTTCTCTGCCTTTTGAAAGCTGTGCTAACTTTGCTTTCTCCTCCTTACTGTCATCATCATCTAGATAAGGGAGGAATTCCCTGCAGATTGCCTGAAAATTTAATTGTCGATATGACTTAATAATCAGCAGTAGCTGCATTGTAAATGTAACTCAGTGGAATAAGATACTTACCAAGCCAAGATTAATAGGAAGCTCAATTTCTTCCTCTTTGTGCACGGGTGAATCAGTAATGCAGACCTCACAATCCTTGAGGATTGCTGCATGAGCAACTGGGTCCCCACAAGCCTCTATGTACTGCTGGACATATTCAAAAAGGGTTTCATCAAAAAAAAGGCTCCAATGATAAGTAGACATGGCGATGGAGATTGTTGATAACAGTGAGTTGGGAAGAGAGTGGACACAATATACAATAAGACCCGGCAAATTGCGGTACTATAACTCCAATGTCCACACTTCGTGAGCACCGGACCGAGGGACCCAATCAGCCACCAGGCCGATGATTCCAAATGGGGGACGTCCGACCGTCCAATCAGGGCAGTACCAAGGCATGCACTGTAAAAGACCAGAAGATGCGAGAAGTTGAGAATGAATCTGTATTAACATTTGTACTTATTTGTCCCGGCCATCATTAGCTGGAGATATCCACTCACAATTACAGCCATCATACAAGCGCTGCCAATTGACCATGGCCTGTGGCAAGTGGTCCGGTCTGTCCAAGACTTTCCTAAACAGGAAGGAATGATGTGCTTCTAAGTTGATAAGAAGAAATAGCTTTCTTTGATCTGGCATGACTGGCATGACAGAAGGAACAATGTATTAGCAATGTATTAGCAATGTGGGTACAAAGTACATGAGTGTGACAGTGCCTACCTGGCGTGACAGGAGGAGCAATGGGACTCCTTTCATGCCAGGATCCTAGGAGGGTTACGTATACACCAGCTTGCCTAATATGCATGTATCTGTGCAATATTCCTAAGTAATGGATGACATTGTCCGTAATGGGTGGACGAGACCAGGTCACAACATAACAAGTCACTGCACAGCCATGCATTTATCGTACAGTGCAACAGTTATCAGGTGAGAGAAGAAATAAAGGCTAGTATGGCTGTAACATCGGCAAAATAAGAGGATTAATGATTATTTGACCAGTATTTTCATCCACACCCCTCCTTCCTTGGGCTTACCCAAAGTGGTAGAGCCCTGTGGGAGCGTCACTCGAAACGAGTACTGCTCCTCGACCCGCCTACCGCCTTGGTAACCACACCTCTTGTTTACGCACTCCAGAATGTATGGTTTCGAGTCATCATTGGCATTTGCATATACGGAGGCCCACGGATTAAGGATCCCGCACCTTGGGCACTGCACCAGTGAAGTGATTCCCCAAGGTTGGAGAACCTTGTGAGTCCAAGTGTATTGCGTTACTGAGTCTGGTGTGATGTGGACAAGGCCAGTGTGTTTACCCATTATAAAGCACTGTTTGAGTGTATGCTCAAGGGCGTCGACGAACCCAAAGCCATGAATGACCACCAACTTGGTGACCTTCGTCAACAAATCAATGGTGTTTGTCGTGGTGAGGCGTTTGGCACTAAATGCAATGGCATTTCCCACACGCAGGCTATTGGAAATAGTTAGTAATGTGCTTAACGCTTAACAGAAAAACAAAACTTACTCAGCGATGCGTTGTTTCATCCCAGCAAATGTGTTGGCGTCATTTACGATGGCTCCACAGGCCATCATATACACCATTGAGCCTTTTAGTATAGGCTCAAACGGTCGCAATATAACATCGAACCACTGTTGAGTTTACGGTCAATATTAGTATGAAATGATAAAATAAACTAGCACTTACATTTGTGACCTCGGCTGCAGTATCTTGATTATTCTCATTTTTACCTATCCAAAGGTCTCCATTTCTCGGGTCGGAGTGAGTCGTAATAAAAAATATGACATGTTTATAGGCGGCAATACCGGCTAGCTGTCGGCCAATAGTTTTGCATAATTCCTTGAACAAGGTGGAGGTGAAGCGATCTGATATGAATTTCTCTAGTATTCTGGCATATGGGAATACTCTTTCTTTATAGAGCTCTGCAATCGCTTCACTGCCCATATCTTCCTGACATGGAACTAGGATCACCGCCTTAGTGCACCCTTGATCGGTAATCATCAGGATGGAGTCATGTCCCCGTGACTCCGGTAGTTTTACCACAAAGTCCATGGCAATGACCGAGAAAGGCTTAGTCCCCTCTCCTGGCTTTATTGGTTGAATTGGTGGTTGATTTCATTTGGTGATGGTTTTGTTTTGTTGACAGGTTGCACATCCCTTTACGTAGTTTGTCATGAAGATTCGCAGGGTAGGCCAGTAGTCCTTTTGGATCATCTGCCATGTCTTCCAAACTCCAGGGTGTCCCGCTGTAAGACTGTCATGATAGTGGCGCAGGATCTCTTTATAGATCAATTCTTTCATTACCACCAACGCATTGTCTTTGTAGAGAGCTCCACCAATTTCTTGGCAGTTGTGGTTTCACTTCCATTCCTGGATAACATCCTTCATTTGGTCTTGACTAGTGTTGTGACAGCTATGAAGCTGGAGCTAGCCGAGAGCCAAGCCGGTTACCAGCTGATTTTTTTGAGCTTGAGTAGAGCTGAGCTTCAGCTAATTTGTAAAAAGCCTAGCCTAGCCGGTTTACAGCTACTTGTATGGCTCCACTGGCTTCGGGTGCTGAGTGCTGAGCTGCGAGCGGCTGTCTCACTATTCAGATATGATTTTTTCTTTCTGTGGCATTGCTTCGCTGAACACATCGCAGAGGGAGAGTATTGTGAATTTCTCATGGAACACAGTAAACAGTTACAATACAGGCTGCATTCATCTCTCACACATACTGCATGCTACAACAGGGCTACAGGTTAGGCTCACAGTCGCAGACTGCAACACCTTTCTACAAATGACAACCCTATCAGCCAGTGATGAGTAGGGGCTGGTCTGTGTTGTCGGTGGCATCCGATTGAGTGGCATTATGCACTGCGTCAGGAGGGAGTGGAGATACAGATAGTCTGGTTTGTCTTCAAAGCCGAGGGACTGTATGTGCTGAATAAACTCGATAAACGGCTGTGGCAGGCCCTTACAAAGGGTCTTGGCCATTGTCACTTGCTTTAACTTCAAAACTTCACCATGATGGAATTGACCGGGATGGATAGCGATGCCTTGCCAGGGTAGCCGTCCCTTCACTAGATAAACGATAACATATGCCAATGACTCCAGATCGTCGCGTCGCAATTGTGTTAGTCCAAGATGACTGTTGATCGACAAATAATGGACAGTGCCAATGATGTCAAGTCCCTTGACTTGCATGACATGTTTATGAGTGACTGGGTTGTGGAAGAGCCGAGTGAGTCCGAAGTCAATAAGAAAGACTTGGCTCAACCTGTCACCGGCACCTATCATCATATTGTCTGGTTTAACATCGAGGTGAACGTAATGGTGATCATGCAGTGACTTGAGAACCGAAAGCTTAGAATGAGATGTAAATAAAAGCATACTTCAAGCATAAGGAGAAAATACCATCTGTTTTGCATAAGTGAATACGGTGCTGGCATCAAGCACACCCAGTTGTGCCATTTCCTCGATTGTGCACCCAAGGCGGCTGAGAACCATGACATTATATCGCCCTTCCATCCCGTACCAAAGCATCTTGGGAATTCCACGGATTCCTGAAGTTGCCCGATAAACATTGTATTCGTGCTCGAGCTTTGAGCCACATTCCAGGGCAACCTCAAGTTTCACAGCTACATCTCGCCCCTTCTTGATGTCTCTTCCCAGGTAAACCGTTCCTAAACAGAGTGAGGTAGGTATAATGGCCCAGATGGCATTCAGATTGACGTACCGAAAGTCCCAGCACCAAGTAGCTTTCCCACTCGATACCTACCACCTACTCGTACGATATCCGGGGTTATGGTTTGGGCACCAAATGCTACGTGTTGTCCAGGCATTAGGCCAATGGGAGAATACAAATTTGGTGGGGTATCTTGGGGGCTGTGAGGGCTCGGAGGGGAATCAACAAGAAACACGAATGGGTTCGAACTCAGACTCAAACTCAGATTCCGATTCCATATTCCTTAACTACAGTGTATTATGCTAAAATAAAGGCAAGGAGCAAAAGCTGGTCATGGACAGTGACGACGATGACGCGTCGTTCCTGCGAGTGGCACCATCACACTCGTCGTCATCTACCGAAGCTCATAGCCCTTCCTGCCACCGCCATCTGCACCCCCATCTACATGCCTGGTGTTCACCACAGCACATCTGTGTAGCGACATTCTTCCTCCGACCCCGAGGCCCCGAGGCATCTGAGCCCCGTCTCCGGCCGCTTCTCAACAAAGTTATGGTGGGCCGGGGCGGACGTCCAAAGACTGGCTGTGATCTCAGATATGCAGGCATACTACTCGCATTCATGAGCAATTCGACTGCTATTACTGTGGCCATCCAAGGTCGCACTGGTGTTGCTAGTGTTTTAAGGTCCAGTCCTATGGACTGAAAAAAGACTAGGACCGGACTGGACCGGACCAAAAAAAGACCGGACCACTGGTTGCAGTTGCCTCAGTTTGGAAGCAGGACCAGTTGCAGTTGCATGCATTTGACTTTCTTTCTGCAACCAGGAAAAGACTGGTTTCAACTGGTCTTTTAGCAACCAGGAGACCTTAACTGTTTAGTAAAGTTCAAGTTCCATGCCATATGCCAAGATACAATTCTTAATACAGTTGCCACATATCTGACTGTGGTGGCAGCAATAGCTTAATGTTTTTTGAAATTTGATTATATCTTGAGAAATAAAATAGCTAAAAATACAAAAATATTTATCAACATAGATAAGATCAGAAGTTAATGGGTCCTCTGCCAACTTTAAGTGGTCTGATTAGCCATTCCTATGTTATTTGATTAGCTACAAAATTAGCATTTTAAATTAATTTTATAGCTGATCAAATAACTCAGAAATGGTTTGTCAGATCGCTTAGCATTGGCAGAGGACCCATCAGCTTCTGATCTTATCTATATCCACAAATATGTTTATATTTTTAGCAATTTTATTTTTTAAGATATAATCAAATTACAAAAAACATTGGCTTAAGCTGTAGCAACACTATCTGAGTTTAAGTTTTAAAAGTGATCTTAAGTGTTAGTTGCAACTGAAAATAAACTGGTTGAGACTAATTGTCAACTGGTTCATAATAAGACCAGTTGTCAACTGGTCTTTTAGTGTAATTAGACTGACATGGACCAGTTGATAGTGGTCTTGGTCCGGTCTTTTTGGATTTTTGAAAACTATCAACCAGTCCTGGTCCTGGTCCTTGTTCAAAAGGGCAAAAGACCGGACCGGACCGGACTTTAAATCACTAGGTGTTGCTGAGACTCCTGTACAGGAGGGAGTAGTGGGGTCGAAGAAGAGCATTGCACTTCCGGAACATCTTCACGCTTGCTATGAGACAATGCGAACATGTCGCAATGATGCATTATGTGCTGTCGGGTCTTGGGGGATATCATAGATGATAAGGATGTGGATGAAGTATGAGAGCGTGTTGTGGGAAAGGCAATGCTGGGGGTTATTTGAAGTACAGCCGAGTAGGGTCTGCAGGAGACGATATCTATAGAGAAAATGAGGTGAACAATTGCGAGCGAGAGGATACGACATACTGAGGCTGCTCCTGGGATTGTCCCACTGACAGGGGTGTTGGTAGTGGAGAAAGTGTACGCTTAGCACGCTCACATGCATTGCGGGGACGACAAAGGGCATGAGGATTGGATGACATGTCCTTCTTGTGCTTGCGCTTGACAAATGGTTAACTAGACAGTCTTCTCCATTAAGATGGGTGTCACAGGTGTGGCCTTAATCTCAAAGATACCCTCCTTGAAAGTCAGGAGAGATACATGGAAAGTTCTTCCACCCCAAGTCGAAAATGAGAACTTCCCTTTTGCTGGAAACATTCCTATCAAGACTGTACGTGATAGCGGCGGCAGTAGGCTCATTAATGATACGAAGGACATTGAGACCAAAAATTGTACCGGCATCCTTTGTGGCCTGATATTATGGTTGCGAGTCGTTAAAGTAGGTGGGGAGGTGCACTCTTGACTCGTCCCACAGCTGTAGGTGCAGTTACCAATTTAAGGGACTGTTTGTTTTGTCTTGCACAGAGCCATAGCACGAAGAGAAACGAAGGATCGAGAAATGGAATTACTAAACAGGTACCACTATGTTAGGATCTGGTGGCCAGTAGTGCATATCCTGGCCCAAATCCTTATATGGTTTCATTTTCCCACATTTCTGGTAAGTTGCCTTTGTACGATACAGTATTTATTGCATCCGATCCCATCTCACTCGATCCATCTTGCTTGATGGCATCTCTTGAGTGATCGTGACCCTAGGACCCTGATGTGATACGCCACATAGAGATCTCAGTATTAACTTGTTGATGAGTTGACAAGCGGTGATGTTACTATACAATCTGGCTGGCAGAGTTCTTGATCAGGTCCTGATTAGGACAGTATACGTGTATTTAAGGACCGCAGTTTAGCTTGCTGCACTCTAAGTTCAGCTTCGCTAAACACGCAGCTATACACTTCTATTCTCTGCAACTGCCTGACCGGGCCCCTCTCTACTTCTGCCATACTTCCTAAGTCACCTTTAAAGGCAGGTGACTATCCCACGCCTACTGCTTGGGCGTAAGCAAGCAACCGGTCACCACTAGTGTGTACTAGTGCAGAGGATATACATCCTAGACTGAGCGTAGCTCAGTAGAAGTTATTAGCAGCAGGAGTCTAGCCCTGCGCTACATCTTATTGATGGGTGCAAGTCCCTCAATACTATCATCTCATAAGTCCCGCTACGGGCTTAACACACTAACTGTGCTGCTTGCTCGCTGACTCCATATTGAAGTCTTCCACCACAGAGCTCAGGCGCGACGACTTAATCAGATTGCCAGCCTTGTCACTGGAGTGCGACTCGTCGTAAACGCCATCTTGTTGACTGTATTGGGACTCACCTCATCTGCGACTGCAAAGCGAGCTTTTCGCTCCAGAAGCCATTTGCTCGATGACTTGTAGTTCCATCTATGCTGCAGAAGTGCTTTATCATACTCCTCATGGTGTCTGGAGTAGAGATGCTCTCGGAGAATCACACTTGATGTATGTGACGAAAAATCCTTGCTGTTTGTCGTATAAGGGACAGATATATCAGAGAGCAGGATAGATAAATCAAAAGCCCATACATATGAACACAGCTTGCAGACTTTACGTCCTTCGATGCCATTGAAGAAGTGCACAATATCGGGGGCTTGAAGTTGCACTTTGATGGGTGAGGGATCACCCATCGCTAGGGGCTGAGCCATGGTACGAAGAGATCACAAAGGGAACAGGGGGTTATGAGAACAAATCCCCCAAGTATTTAAGAGAAATGGGAAATTGAGAGGGGGGGATATCGAAGTGAGGACCAGAAGTGGGAAGTAACCGTCCTACCGTAAAGGGAGTGGCACGCCGCACGTGGTGGCACATGCACATGCCACAAGGTCAACTTTACACGTTTTCAACATTGAACGTCGTCGCGACATCAATGTCACATACATTTAATTACAGTACGTTCAATCGAGTCGTGTACGTTCAATTGAATCACGCAATTCATGACTCATACTCGGATTGGATTGGATCGGATCATAGTCACCAATCATACTGCCTACTGAACAGACACACTGCGCGCACTGCATGCACATACTGACATACAGTACTGTAACTTGAGATAGTACCACTGTTAACCATGTCGCCGCCTTTATTAATAAGATCAGATCATCCATACTCAGGAGTCAGGAATCAGGATCATCAAAGTCAAGCTCTGCACACACTCACAAAGAGAGATAATTACCCCAGGACATTTGCACTTTGAATCTAACCGCACTTCATTTTTCTGAATTTATAACAATTCAGGTCTTTACGGAAGTGCTGCACAAGCGCAGCATGAATGAATCAAGGTACATGAATGACGACAAACAACATGAGTAGCAACGATCTGATGAACACAACAAGCTTATTCTTCGTCAGCATCATTGTATTCCACATTGTCAGCATGTAACTCATCCTCGAGCTCGTCATTGTCATTGTCGCCGTCATTGTCATCTTCATCATCGCTATCTGATAGCGCATATCCCCAATGAGCAAATGTGCGAGTAGATCGTTGATAGTGCCTGCATTCCTTGTTATCTTCATCTTGCTTAGTGACATCTGCCAACCACCGGTAAAGTTGAACCGCTCTTTCTTGAATGAAAACTTGAGAGTTTGCAAGGCCTCCATCAACACTGGGTGGATGCAGTTGTGTTTCAGAGTATCAGTTTCCTTTGCGGACGAAAAAACACGTTCGCATGGAACAGAAGATGCCTGAATCGGAAGATAATCCAGGGCAATTCCGAACAACGTTGGAAACTCCGCCTTATTGATCTGTGTTGTTCCAATTGGCATCATTTATCCTCATTAATGTGAGTATAGCTCACCTCCCAAAAATGAAGAATATCTGTCTCAGGCTCGGAAACCTTCGCAGCCGTATATTTGTCGAACTCCTCCTGAACAGTTCCCTGGTGCGGAGACTCATCATTGTCGAGTAACTCGTCTACAAAATGATTATCAAGTCGGAAACGCGACACAGCTTTAGAGCGTGATGATTTTCTGAACTTGGATGCTTTGAGCGGCGTAGCAGGTGCATGCCTTGCAAGGGCTTGAGGGGCAGCAGAGAGGGTGCCCGAGGACAGTCAGCTGTGATATTTCGACATCTTGCTGACAAGTTAGACTTCGATTTGGCTATTTACGACTAAGTACTCACAAGACTGATGATGAGTGCTTTGACATGCTTAATATAACTTCCTCCCCAATTGCAAGTGATCCACGTGAAATGGATGCAAGGATTGAGGACTGGGAACTGTCAGTTCACGTTAAGATTGGATAAAGAACTTGAAAGCAACTCACACATTGCAACCACATACACATCGGTGTTGTCCATGTGCGTGTAGTACTTTGTAGCCCACTCTAAGCTGACATCGACCCAGGGTTTCAACTCTGGGAACCTGGTACGGTGTTTTTCCCATCGGGTCATGAAAATTTTGAAGGATGGAACAGCTCCTGAGAGTACTGGCATCGATTCGGCCGACATAATTTGTTGAACCATATAAGGAACCTGTGCAACGAGTTGAACGATCAGCGGATGAATCTGAATCTGGGTAAAAACTGACGGCTAATACTGCATATAAAGCATCAAGGAGTTCCCAGTCCACATCGGTGAGCTTATATTCTGTAAGCCCGTGCACCTTCATACTGAAGAAAAGGTCGATGGCCTGTACGCATGTCAAATTTAACAATATGTTCGCACATATGAACACTCACTGGTCGAAGCACCAACAGGCGCTCGATCATACCATATACCGAGTCCCATCAAGTTTTGACATCACGCAACAATTCCAAGTCGGGAAGCTTGATGACTTCATTATTGTCAGACCTGAACCAGCCACTATGGTTTCTGGTGTTGATTACATTCTTGAAAGCTTGTTTCCTTTGATCTGACAAACACACGATGCGGACAATTCTGCGGGCGCATTTGATAGGATCGCACTTCAACCCTGTGTACCAGGCCCGTGTTTCATCGTCCAATATGTCGAGCTGTTTTTCATTGAGTGTAAGCTCGGGAATATTAGTTTCCCGAGCAAACAAATGGTGGTTGTTGTTGCTGTCATTGTTGTCGTAGTCATCGTCGTCGCAGTCATCGTCGCAGTCGTCGCAGTTGTCACCTTCGATGTTGGAACAGACCACGTCGCCACCAGATTCGGATTTGAGGGTTTCAAGAAATTGTTTAGAGATACAAGTAGATGATGCAATAATATGAGATGAGCAGATATTGATGATATGCGGATAACAACGAATTCGGTTGTTGAGATGATTAAACTCGATGTTATTATCATGTCGCTTTAGTAGGGACTCTAGCTCCCGCATCGCCGTGGCATTGTTCTCCGCATTGTTGAGAGTGAAATACCCGACCTAATGGTGATAAGATACACTAAAACAACTGTCATAACAAGTTCTTACCTTCGATGTGATACCAGCGCGTTTGAGAAGATGAAAAATATTCCTAGCGATGTTCTTTCCAGTATGCTTATCCTTGAGATGGTGGAATCCAATCAATGCCGACTTCAGTAAAAGGGAGCCGCTGGGCCCCTTATCGGAGACCCAGTGGCAGGTGAGGGCAAGATATGATGTAAGATCCCCAGATGACCATACGTCAGCTGTAAGGCTAATACGACCTGGCGAGTCCTATTCCAAATGAGTTACGCAAAATAGAGAGCAGAAATAGCACACACAGCGAGCTCCCACTTCAAGCCATCGAACCATTGGTGCCATTGCTCTATGATACCCTCCTGGATTCTGTCTCGATGGGGGATCTCTTTGTCTTGTAGGCTTGGTCGGAGGAGCATGCAGAGGTCACGAAATTCAGGACACTCAACAACACAAATTGACTAGGTAGAGGTGAGGACATAAGTTAGTGACAGAGAACGCATTACTCACTTGGTTGTCAGCAACGATATAGCGAATGATGTACTCAATGAATGATTGCGGTTTACAGTGTCGTATTCATTGGACTTTACATCGCTTGAGAAGCGACAACTCCAGTTGTTCTCCACAATGGCCTTGTCATATTCGTCAGTGTGCTTTGAGGCGAGGTGCTTTCGAAGATTCAAATATCCAGTACCTGTACGGTAGACGTAGTTTTTCATGCCTTTTGGAACTTTTGAGAAGTCATATTTTGTGCTAATATAACAATATCAAAGCAATCATTGGCGTATTGAGCCAAGACTTACCCGCATATTTTACAGACCCTCTTCTCTTCGGACTGATTCTTTCCACACACGACAAAAAAGTGCTTGATATCTGGAGCCCGAGAATCTGAAGTCTGGGAACCTACTGTGTCCTGAGTAGGCAGGGAGAGGGCGGGTTTGAACAGAGGATCAGCCGCTTCATCAACTTGGGATGGGGTATCGTGACTGTCATCATCCTCATAGTTTTTGCCAAGGATGTCAAACTCTTCGCTGCTGCCGCCAGTTTGACTAGACTGAAATGAGGAGTAACCTGTCAATTGAGGAAGTGATATTATTGATGAAAGTAATCACCAATTGGACAACACGTTTATGGCGTGTGGTGGTCTGAGAAGTCGCCACTTGCCCCTTCTCAGGAGCACTGCGTTTCTTCTCTTTTTGTATATTTTTGGGGACTTGTTGAGGCATTGCCTCTGAAACAGCTGCAGTCTTCCCTTTGTCGGCAGAGCATCGGAGCATTTTCAGTAATATGGGGGGTAACAGTGTGATTGGTCGTTGATCGTGGTTTATAAAAAAGATAACTACTACAAACTAGCACACACTATTACAAACACCCCACTAATTCTTCTGTCGCCGCTTCTGTCGCTTCGACTTCGATGAACCGACGGGCTCTGAATGGACCGGCTGTGAATTGTGTGACGAATGAAATGCATCCCTCATTCTCTTGGACCCGGATAATGTGCCTAATTGTGAACTTGCGGGAAGTCGTATCTGTTGCAGCCGAGCAGAATCACCAATAGGCCACTGCTCCTGAAGCGCATTGTTCAACGCCGTGAGAATGTCAGAATGCTCCACAGTAAGCTTCTTGAACTGGGCCTGATTGGTATTAATATTGGACTGAGAATTGAGAAAATTAGTTATCATTTTGACATTCATATGTCGAGCCCCGAGCAAGGTCTTGAGTGTCGAAATCAAATTGGACAGAGGTTTATTTCCTTTGACTTTGAACAGAGTTACATCATTAGAGTTTGCCATCCAGTCGACTTTATTCTTGTCACCGTCACTTTGAAGTGAACTGAGACTGATGGAGGAGTGGAGCTGACTGAACGGCAAATCGGTGTGTTTCGGATTGAACACACTACTGAGTACCATACTACACTTTGAAGGAGTATAAGAGTTGGGTAGGTACTTCAAGCTGAGCCAGAACATAACGTAGAATGCAGATTCCAGGTTATGAACATAGGTTTGAGATGTGAAGGGGTTTGCGATGAGATCAGCAGCCATGAACTGCCAAGTACCCTGATTCCAGTTCATTAATACTGCAGTACTGCCGGTACATATAAAGAGGCATTCAATTCTCACTGTACGTGCAGTGCAACGTGCTTTGCGCTCAGTTGAATTGATGTGCTTACATAAATCCCAATCAATGAGGAGACCACCGCCTGGATTAGAATATTTAAAGGACTGATATCATGATGGAGGATATTGCATTGCCGGTACGCAATGCTGTGAGCTATAGTAGTGACGCCATCCATAAGGGTAAAGCATACGTTCCAACTTCCAAAGAACTCACCAATTAAACTGTCACGAATGGCGCGCACCATATCTTGACTGCACTTGAAGCGTTTGAGAGGAGTGCCTATAGTGTCCAGTACAATACGGTAGTGCCTGTGAGGTGTGAATTCTTCAGCTCGGGGGTGTGCCCAATCCTCCTCGATAAAGAGGTGGGTTTGCGTGCTATGATATGTATTGTCACCAATATCCCCCGAATTCGAGCAAAACACGATATGAGGTACTTCATGCTTTTGGAGTATTTCGTAAGTATCGCCCTCCTTCGGTATTCCAGCTATATCAATCCTCCAAGAATCCTTGAGGAAAACGTGCCTATCCCTACTTATGTCATAGGCGATGAATGTTTGAGTCGCACGTCCAGTTGGGGGGGAAATTGTTGCAAAGGGGGCATCGATGATGTAGTGGTCAGATTCATTGACATGTTCACACCTCAGAACAGAGATGACTAAAAGGTTCTTTGCCTGTCCACTCTTTGAACCAGAGTCACAAAATTCATGGATACAGTGGGTGGCAGCGTGAAGCTCTTCGTTATTGGATACTCGGACACTCGAGTCCGAACCTCGTATGTTAGAACTTGCGTAATTATAATGAATAAAGAAGTTGAAAAGGTGTTCCTCATCAAAATATATTGGTGCAGTAACAACAGCACTGCCATGGTCCCATCGGATAATTCTCACATAATTGTGGACGATTAGAACGAAGAATGCATGGGTCCGAAACTGTGAGCCCACATGCGAGGCGACATAAGACGTTATCTGGCCAAGAGTCGAGATTCCTTCCTTTGAATCTTTCACGAATGTATTGCCACATAGTGTGGACGTGTGTGATTTCTTTGGAACAATGAAAGGGTCCATATACAGTGGGCTCCAAAACCGTTGCAATGTTCAGCCATTTTTGACTGGGTGCGATGTACCGCTTGACAGAGTGGGAATTGCGCTTATGGCTGGCAGGTTAGAGTAAAGTACTTGATCTTGGCTTTCTAACGGCGTTTTAATCATATGATTTGACCAAACAGTTATGAAGATATGCCCTTTCTAAACTAGGGTTACCATTGCAACGGTTTTGGAGCTGTTGTCATAAAATATGGAATTGCAGTAAAACTGATGGAGAGTTGGCCTTGTTTGGTCATGCAAACAAGGATACACATTCAAGCATCATGTCTGAGTTTTAAAAAACTCGCACACTTCTTTATTTTTAACCACCATCATCATGAGAACCCTCTCTACTGCACAGAAGAACCGTGTCCTCACCATGCTTAATGCTGGCCATTCTGCTCACTCCATTGCCTTTAGTACTGGTGTTGATGCCTCTACCATCTCTAGGCTCCGCTCCAAAGAGTGTCCTGAGCTTCCGAAGTCATCTGGTGGCCATCCAACAAAGCTTTCCCCTACCAACATCCATCATGCTGTCCATCTTATCACCACTAGAAAGGCAGAAAATGCAGTCCAGGTCACCAAATCGCTTCAGAACATCACCAACCAGTCCCTCTCCCCCACTACAGTTCGACGTCACCTAAAAAAAGCTGGTATGAAGGCTGTGGTCAAAACTAAACGCCCCCTTCTTTCTGCCAAGCATCGCAAGGCTCGTTTGGACTATGCTATTGCCCACAAGGATTGGACTGTGGAGGACTGGAAAATGGTGGTATGGTCTGATGAGACCAAGATCAATCACCTAGGGTCAGATGGACGCAAATGGGTGTGGAAAAGGCCAGGAGAGGGGCTAAGTGACCAGTTGGTAGAGGGGACAGTCAAGTTTGGAGGAGGTTCTGTCATGATTTGGGGGTGTATGACTTGGGAAGGAGTTGAGTATGCTGCTAAGATTGATGGCAGGATGGATAGTGACCTTTACCTCCAAATACTGGAGGATGATCTCCTGAACACTCTGGAGTATCATGGTCTCAATCCTCCTGACATCATTTTTCAGCAGGATAATGACCCTAAGCACACTAGCAAAAAGGTCAAGGAGTGGCTAAAGGAGCAGGAATTTAGTACTATGGTGTGGCCTGCACAATCCCCTGACCTAAACCCTATTGAGCATCTTTGGGGTTTTCTCAAAAGAAGGCTTGCAGAGCATGAACACCCCTCTAGTGGGATTCATGAGTTGTGGGAAAGGATTCAGGTGGAGTGGGAGAAGATAGCAGTTGAGGAGTGTCAAAAATTGATAGAAAGTATGCCTAGGAGGGTTCAGGCAGTACTTAAAGCAAAGGGGGGTTATACAAAGTACTGAATCACTACTAATACACTATAGCTCAAACTATTGCAATAGATACCCTAGATTAATATGGTCATATCTCTACAACCACTCATTCAAATCATGCGATTAAAAGCCCATTAGAACTCCAAGATCAAATACTTTATTTAACATCACCTGTGCCAAGCACCATTCTCACTCAGTCAAGCGCTACATCACAAATTCTCCAAAACTACCATAAATACCATTGCAATAAATACACTAAATTAAACTGGGCATATCTTTACAACCATTGGGTCAAATCATATGATTAAAACACAATTAGAAAGCTAAGACCAAATACTTTACTTGATTCTATTTACACTAAGCACCATTCTCAGTATATTAAGCGCTATGTTGCACACTTCAAATATTTGGATATTTACAATGGCTCCAAAACCGTTGCAATGGTAACCCTAGTTTAGAAAGGGCATATCTTCATAACTGTTTAGTCAAATCATATGATCAAAACACCGTTAGAAAGCCAAGATCAAGTACTTTACTCTACCCTGCCAGCCATAAGCGCAATTCCCACTCTGTCAAGCACCACATCGCACCCAGTTGAAAATGGCCGAACATTGCAACGGTTTTGGAGCCCACTGTAAGAGTGAGCTTTGTGCTCGATAAAAAACTTGACGAGGGAAGAATTGGTGGATTTGGGTGCGATTCCCTTGGCGTATACTGAACAATCAGGGCGTATTTTGAAGGGAAAACGGGAATTTTTTGCTTCCTCATCCGACCAGGCAGTGATACAGATGTCAAGGGCTGGCAGGTAGGGTTGAAGACTGTTTTTCTAAATAAAAAGGTTAAGATAAACCAAAACATTATTCAGACCATGATGGACATACTATTGCTTCATACGGAGTAGGTTTATTAGGTTTAGTTGCACCAGCGGCACCTGTCGCATCTGCGGCACCACCTGTGGCATTGGTAGGTGGTACCAAACTTGTGAACATTCCCGCCTGGAAGCGTGGCGTGCCTTCAGGTATAGATACAGAGTGCGAGGGGAGAAATCGATCCAGGAAAGCATCAGGAGGCATAGGGCCAAGAATATAAGGTGCAATATTGACTGCTAGCGCTACGCAAATATGATTTATGTTGAAGTCATTGATTCCATATTGTTCAGTTGTATGATAGTGGGAATGGATTGGAGTGGATGAAGCATCAGCAGATAGGGCCATCGATGAGCCAGCACCAACATTGGGGTCGCCAGTGGGCGAGTGACCAATGGGGTGATCACAGGTGAGTGAGTCACTGGTGGGTGATATTTGGGGCTTTGAAGCAGAACTCATTTATAATGAATGTTGTTCGTAGGTGTCGAGATGTGTGAGGGTGTGAGGGAGGGTTGTTTGATGGTAGGAAGGGTGGGAATAGGCGGCTGGCGAGCTGGCTACTGTGGCCGAGCTGCCCACGGGAAGAGCCAGCTAAATAAAGGTCAGAGCCAAATGTGGCTTAGCTCGGCTAGCTGTTAGCTAAGGTCGGCTCTCAGCTAAAGCAGGAATGGAGCCAGAGCCGTCGCAACACTAGTCTTGACTTTCTCGGATCTGTTTATTCAACTCTCTTATTTGTATGGCCCGAGTGAAGAGCGAGTCTGGGATAGGGATAATCATGGGTTGGGCATACTTGTGGGTTTTGGCATGCGGGTTGCTGGCAGGGTGGGTGCGGGTTTGAAATTTCCACCCGCAACCAACCCTCACCCGCAGCACGGGTTGGAAAATACCCGTGTGGGTTTTTTTTTTGTTACTATCTGAAAATTTGCTCGCCTTTTTCGACACTGTACCTTCGTCTTGTTGACCTGATTTGACAATTGACTCTGACTGCCGTCACCCACGGAGTCACGGACTCATGGAGTGTCGCAGCAAGTCGACCATCGACTCCACTGCTGCCACCCACAGACTCACGGAGGGCTGCAACAAGTCACCGCTGTTCTCGGTCAGTTCAATGCGATCACGGCCTGTGGTCCTGCAGATCGTCGACTTGGTGCCAGGTGTACTCACAGACAGTTTCAAGTTAGCCAATCTTTTCACTGTATATACTTGTACTACTATTTGTATCTACAATTGAACATGTTGAATATCCTTAGTATTTAAGGGCAGTCATTGCCCTCGCTGCCTGCATGTGCTGCATCATCTGTATGCTCGCGTCATCCAGGCATACTTGTGTCGTCCATGTGTGTCGTCCATGTGTCCTTGCATCGTCTCTGTTTGTCCCATTGGTGTGAGCTTGCATTACTTGCGTTGTCGATGTATGCTTGCATTACTTGTGTTGTCGGTGACTCGGTGTATGCTTGCGTTGTCCTTCTAAGTTAGTACAGTCGTGCCCACGAGTTAATGCGTTGACGTGTTGAGTACGTTGAGTCGTTTCAACATCTTCCCACGCCACTTCGACTTTGCGCGCGCGTTGTCTCGAGCACCATCGGCCATAGATCGCGACGACATCAAAGACTCGACCAGGCGTCCGATCGTCTCAAGTACCATCGGCCATCAAGAGTCAAGACCACGATCAAAGACTCAACCGGGCCAATGGACAAATCGGCAATTTGAGTCGCCACTCGCCATACATGTTCGTGCTTTTGTTGAGCGATTGAAGATATATTGCGCACCATCAATGACCGCCACCAATTGGTCATCAACAGCCTTGTTGATGCCGGCTACCCTATCGTCGACGCCGGCCACACTTTCATCCAAGCCACGCACACGCTCATCCACGCTGGCCACATGTTCATCGACGCTGGCCACACGCTTGTCGACGCCGGCCACTCATTCATCGACACCGGCCACTTGGTCATCGACACCAAACGTAGACCACAATGACGCTATGCCGCCTACGAGCGCTGACTCGTGCCACGCGCCTTGGTTGTCTTGTGGTCTGGCTGGTGCCTGTGCTATTGTCTTTGAAGTCTCTTGTAGCTCATGTAGCAGGTAGAATACATTGTATCTAGTATATAGTGACAATAATACTGTGTTTATTAGACATCAACCCGTGACCCCTTACAGTGCGGGAACCCACCAAATCCTCCAATACCCGTGTGAATTCCCGCACCCGTGAGAGCGGGAAACCCGCGACCCGTCGTAAGGGTGCGGGTTTTTCACGGGGCAGGTACGGGTTTCATTTTTTGACCCACGGGTTACCCATGATTTTCCCTAGTCTGGGAGAGCAATCACTTCCTCATTATCTTCCGCCCCATCGTCATAATCAGGACATCTAGATAGGGTGTCTGCTATGTTGATGGATCCTGGGATGTGTCGCAATTCTAGATCGAAATCTGCTAGCATGTGCAGATATCTTGCCACCCTTCAGTTTATCTTCTGTGGATGGCGGTAATGTCCCAGATTCTCATGATCCGTGAGGATGATCACCTTGTGGGGCGATCCGATGATGAGGTGTCAATTGTGCTTCAGGCCTTTTATCATGGCTAAGAACTCTCTGTCCCACACATCGTAGTTCCTTTCTGCTGCATTGAGGGCAGCAGAGTAGTAGGACACTGGCCTTTGTCTACCTTGTTTGTCTCTTTGGAAAAGTACTGCACCAACAGCAAACAAGGATGCATCAACTTCCAGTTCGAACTGTTTCTCAAAATCAGGTTGATAGAGGACAGGTTCAGAGGTCACAGCTTGAATAAGTCGTTCCAAGGCTTCTCTGCACTCCCTTGTCCACTTGAAAGTTGTGTCCTTTTTGGTGAGATCATGAAGCAGTTTAGCTATGGCAGCGAAGTTACGAATGAAGGGTCGTTGATAGTCTAGAACTCCAAGCGTGCTTTGTACTTCTTTTATGCTCTTCAACATTCAGGGCCATTGGGCAATCCCACTGATTTTGGAGGGGTCGATCCTGACTCCTTCCACACTAACCTGCCATCCTAAGATCTCCATCTGGGGTTTCTCGAATTGGGTTTTGGACACCTTTTGTCACAGCCGCATCTAATGACATGGAACTTAGAGGACAACTGATATACATCGCATATACAGTGGGACAGAAGAGCAGGTTACAGCCTCCGAGTACTGTTAGGAGACCCTGCTATAGCACAAATGGACGAGAAGAAAGGGGAAACTAATATTGAGCCCCTGGGGCTGTCAAGAGCTACAGTAGGTAGGTAGACAGGAGACACAACTTGGCTCTCTCTGGGCGCAATGAGTCCTCCTTATATGCTACTACAGGCAGGGGTGGGAAAGTAAGAATAAGGTTCAGGGCAGAGGGTTCCTAGGGCATAAGGCCAATAGGAGGCATACATGAGGCGAACAGGAACAGGGTGGAAGGGAGGCGAACATGAGGCAGATAACAGTAAGGCACAGGGGAAACTGGACATGTGGTGCCCTGGGACATGAGGCTGCCATGAGGCGCACAGGAGTTAGACAGGAACAGAGCAACAATAGGAATGGATGTGGGGACACGAGATAGATAAGAGATACAGATGGTATGCACGACCCACCACGACAAGGTGAACACGGGGACCTGACTTGGGTGACGGGCAATCATGTGGAGTCAGGCTGCAACAAGGACGATAAGGAAGATGGAGTTTGATGTGGGTAGCGAAAGGGGTCTTGACCATAGAAAAAGCAAGTTTCTAGGCTGTGGGCAGCCTTCCATGTATGCTGCCAGTATGCAGAGTTGTGCCAAGGGGGTAACGGATTCAGCGACGGTTTCACCTTTAGGAAGTAGGATTTCTTCTCCATTTGATCTAGAAACTCGTGAACGATTTTACGATGCAGGACTTGTCCCTCCTCTGTGTTTGCTATGGCTATCCACCAATCATCCATGTAGTTACCCAAATTTTCTGGGTATCATTGAAGTAGGTCCCAGAAGTCTCAGTGCATTACTCGCTGGAAGAACGGGGGGGTGTTCATAAGTCCAAAATACATGACCCATGGAATGTAGGTTCCATATTTCGTTTTGAATGCCGCTTTGTACTGATCTTCCTTTTTGATGTGAATGTTATTATAGCCCCACCGGATGTTGAACTTGGAAAAGAGTCCCTTTTCTCAGAAATTCTCGAGCACTTCTCTGATGTTTGGTAACTAGTGTTTTAAGGTTCAGTCCTATGGACTGAAAAAAGACTAGGACTGGACTGGACCAGACCAAAAAAAGACCGAACCACTGGTTGCAGTTGCCTCAGTTTGGGAGCAGGACCAGTTGCAGTTGCATGCATTTGACTTTCTTTCTGCAACCAGGAAAAGACTGGTTTCAACTGGTCTTTTAGCAACCAGGAGACCTTAACTGTTTAGTAAAGTTCAAGTTCCATGCCATATGCCAAGATACAATTCTTAATACAGTTGCCACATATCTGACTGTGGTGGCAGCAATAGCTTAATGTTTTTTGAAATTTGATTATATCTTGAGAAATAAAATAGCTAAAAATACAAAAATATTTATCAACATAGATAAGATCAGAAGTTAATGGGTCCTCTGCCAACTTTAAGTGGTCTGATTAGCCATTCCTATGTTATTTGATTAGCTACAAAATTAGCATTTTAAATTAATTTTATAGCTGATCAAATAACTCAGAAATGGTTTGTCAGATCGCTTAGCATTGGCAGAGGACCCATCAGCTTCTGATCTTATCTATATCCACAAATATTTTCATATTTTTAGCAATTTTATTTTTTAAGATATAATCAAATTTCAAAAACACATCGGCTTAAGCTGTAGCAACACTATCTGAGTTTAAGTTTTAAAAGTAATCTTAAGTGTTAGTTGCAACTGGAAATAAACTGGTTGAGACTAGTTGTCAACTGGTTCATAATAAGACCAGTTGTCAACTGGTCTTTTAGTGTAATAAGACTGACATGGACCAGTTGATAGTGGTCTTGGTCCGGTCTTTATGGATTTTTGAAAACTATCAACCAGTCCTGGTCCTGGTCCTTGTTCAAAAGGGCAAAAGACCGAACCAGACCGGACTTTAAATCACTATTGGTAACGGATTGTTATCCCACACTGTTACTTTGTTGACCTCTCAATAGTCCATAATAAGATGCTTTTCCGCTGAGTCCTTTTTATTAATAAAATAGACTGAGGCAGTGTATGGCGATGGTCCTTCTGTTATGCGTCCTAACTCCAATTTGGTGGCCAGAAACTTCTGCAGGATTGTCCGTTCTTCTCTGGATAGGGGGTAAATTTTGCAGTTGATGACTGCTGGAGCATCTTCTCACAGTGTGATGGTCATATCTTCCTCTCTTTTAGGTGGGAACCTCTTAGATTCCTCCTTTGAGAACACCTTACTGTGTCTCTGGTATTCCTTGGGGAGGGTATCCAAAGTAAGCTTCTCCCTTCCTTGCTCTGCCTCTCTGGCTCAGTCTTGCACAATGTTTTGTCGCATATAAATGGCCTCATTTTCTCCGGGTTTTCCCACTTGTTTGATAGCCCCCTTTTGAAGTTGTCTGATGTCGCAGTATCTATAGCGATATTGGAGGGTATGGAGGCTAACATCTCCATCCTTTAGTCTTCCTTCCTTCCAATCGACCTCTGGTTCGAAGACGAAAAGAAAGGGGTATCCCAGGATGATACTATCCTTTCCCAAAGAAGTGATATAGAACTTCTGAAGGCGATTTTGTCCTTTAAAAAGGATTCTCAACCAACAGTAATGTGTGATCTTCCCTCCTTTATTCTCGGTGTTGTTGACATTGTAGATCGTAATAGGGCGTTCAGTAGCTTTTCTCCCCAAACCCAAACGTTCCCAGGTTCCTTGGTCTATGAAATTTTCCGTTGTGCCACTGTCTATAAGGGTGACTTCATCAGCCTGTTCGCTTAAGGATTGAAAAGCAATCGTGGTATTCACTGCCATTGTTCTGTGTATGTACATTGTATCCTGTTCATGAGATATCACTCGTAGTTGAGCCATCGACCTTGAGCGATTTAAAAACCCTGAAGTGCCAAAGTGTCTAGGAACTCCTCTCATTTCTCCGGAGTCATCTTCCAGATAGTCGTAAGGAGTTTATCCTCTTTATACTTGGGTTGTTACGCACAGACTTTGCGTATCGAGTTACTAGTCTTTACCACTGCTGTGAGAGTAAAGATGTTCACCTAATGTATAGCTTACCAATAAGCATGGTCTTACTATACACTATCGTACTTAAGAGAGTCTACTCTATATACTAGAGTCGCCTAGATACTTTAAGGCAAAGCTGACTTAATCTGAAGTCAGATCAGATAGCGGACTCAAAGCAAAGCTCTTGAGCACAAGTGAATGATACGATGAGAATCAGATGGGGGAATAGAGCGAAGCTCTTAAGTGGGGTTTATGGTCCTGGATTCACAAAGGAGACCAAGTCTGAAGCGATGTTGGACTCTTGTACAGGGTTTATATACAGGTACTACTACTAGGATCTGAGTCACGGAAAAGAGGCTTTGTAAATAGACATAGAGATGTGTCAGCGGCTCAGTAACGAGCTTACTGATGCTTGGTAATGTACTTAGTAAGTAGC
This sequence comes from Russula olivacea, assembly GCA_963926505.1. Lineage (NCBI taxonomy): Eukaryota > Fungi > Basidiomycota > Agaricomycetes > Russulales > Russulaceae > Russula > Russula olivacea. The sequence goes on along the minus strand of OZ004881.1, from coordinate 350,915 downwards.
AAAAGAGACTAAGTAAGTAGCTGTGCAAATGACTCGCGTGTAATGGAAATACTGTACGATTCTGGAGGGAGGTGGAGTCAGGGCATATTAAGTAAACGTGGGAAACCACATCAGCAAAACATCATGTGTCTTGATCTGTACTTTATTAGCTTTTTTCCCCTTATTTTCCCTTATTTTCCCTTGTTTCAAGACAAGTCCCCCTGAAACAAGGGAAATAAGGGAAAATAAGGGGAAAAAGCTAATAAAGTACAGATCAAGACACATGACGTTTTGCTGATGCAGTCTGAAAGAGGAAGGTGACCCGAGTATGATGTGTACTGTAAGTGCTAAAGCCGCTAAGTATCTAGATAACGGGTAAGTCCGGTAGATGGGTAAGATGGTCTGATGGTACACATATACTGTATGGAAACGAGCCATGCGATATGAAACTGAGATGAGCGTTAACACCTGGAATACAACAAAGGCGTAACACGGGTGGCTCCTCCTTGTCCGAAGGAGGGGCATCCTCCGGAATTGATTCATTGACTTCTTCAATTTTGGCTGAGCAGGCCTTGCTAGTTCTTTGTTTGCATCCCTTGCCTTTATTCTGGCCCTTTTGTGGGCATTGGAAGGCTCTGTGGCCTGTCTGGTGGCACGTGAAGCATTTCTTTTCCTTCATAAGTTTGTCTTGCTGTTCTTTAGACATTCTGTCTGTTTGTGTGGCATCTACATCCATGGCGTTCAGATTCTTTGTCTTTCTCTGGGGTTTTGGTGTCGATTGATGAGCCCACCGGTTCTCCCTTGAGCTGAGCCAGACTTTGGTTTTTCCCGGTCCCAAGGCTGCCTTCTTTTCAGCATGTGCTTCGACCTCCTCCCAGGCCATTGCCTGCCAATCATCTAGATCTCGTGGTTGGGGTCATCTGTCCAAAATACCGAGTTGGATTCCAGCATTTAATCCATCTCTGAAGAAGTCGATGCTTCCCCGATCGGTTCAATCCCGTCCTGCATCAACCAACAGGTTTTCAAAGTCGGAGATGTAATCGTCTATCTACATTTGGTTCATTTTGAGGTTATTTAGCTTAACCCAGGCACATTCTTCTTCTGCTGTATCCCTGTACTGTTGTCTGAAGGCTATTACGAAGTCATTCCAAAGAACCTTGTCCTCTGGGTTATTCATCCTCCCGTAGATTCTGGCAGCCATTGTTTCAGTGTGCTGATAAGCCCATTTGTTGACTCTAGGTCCTTGGATTAAGGTGAGGGCCAGCACCACTCGTTGCATTGGGATTATCATGTGGGGGTGAGAGGCATTTAGCAGGTGGTAGATCCCGAATTGTTTTTCAAATTCTAGGGCTTTGGATCAGTCTCCTTCAAAGTTGTCGACACTTCTGGTTAAGTGTTGTGCCTGGGGTGCTTGGTTGGCAGCTTGTGCAGCTCCTCCTACAGGTTGACCTCCACCACCACCTCCACCACCTCCACCACCACCACCGCCCCCACCACCTCCACCTCCTCCTGCTGGCTGTCCTTCCCCTCCGCTTCCTCCTGGTTGCAGAGGAGGAGTTCCTCCTCGTGAAGGAGGTTGATAAGGAACTATTCCTGTAACTGCTGCTGGAGGGTTCATTGGGTTTTCTGTAGGTATGGAGATGGCTCCTCCTCCTCGGATGTGGACAGCGGTTGTGCTCATTTTACCAATGACGGTAGATAATTCTTTGTCGTCTTTTTCGTCTTCAATAGGTATATTCTCGTGGGTTTCTATTGGATCTTCTGGGTCACTAGTGGCTTCGACCGACTCTTCCTTTTCCTTTCCCTTCAACCTTTGAGAATCTTCTTTGGATAGGACAGGTCTCGATTTGCTTCCGAGTCTGAAGATGTGCGGGGACCCTAGTCGTCTTGATGCGTCCGAATAGAGTTGTCCACTGTCATCGCTATAGCCCACCCAATACCAGTCATCGTTTATGAATTCGATTGGGTACACTCTTGATTTGCGTGCAATAAAGTAGCACCCCTGGTGCGCTCCTGTTTTGTAGGTAGGTCGAAAATGTGCCTTCCCTTTTATCTCTCTGGGCAAGTCGTCCTTCAATCGTCCTCAGAAATGGACTTGTCCTTTCAGTGGAAAGGTTACCTTGAGACTTGCCAGTGTGGAAGTTCAGCTTATATTAAGCCTGCAGCAGGTGTTATGCCTCTGTTGTATTCCCAGTGTTAACACTCGTCTCAGTTTCGTATCACGTGGCTCGTTTCCATATATGTGTACCACCAGACCGTCTTACCCATCTACCAGACTTACCCGTTATCTAGATACTTAGCTGCTTTAGCACTTACGTGTCATACTCAGGTCACCTTCCTCTTTCGGACTGGTTTCCCATGTTTACTTAATATGCTCTGACTCCACCCCCCTCCAGAGTTGTACAGTATTTCCATTACGTGTGAGTCATTTGCACAGCTACTTACTCAGTCTCTTTTGCTACTTACTAAGTACGTTACCAAGCATCAGTAAGCTCATTACTGAGCTGCTGACACATCTCTATGTCTACTTACAAAGCCTCTTTTCCGTGACTCAGATTCTAGTAGTAGTACCTGTATATAAACCCTGTACAAGAGTCCAATGTCGTTTCAGACTTGGTCTCCTTTGTGAATCCAGGACCATAAACCCCACTTAAGAGCTTCGCTCTATTCCCCTGTCTGATTCTCATCGTATCATTCACTTGCGCTCAAGAGCTTTGCTTTGAGTTCGTTATCTGATCTGACTTCAGATTAAGTCAGCTTTGCCTTAAAGTATCTAGGCGACTCTAGTATATAGAGTAGACTCTCTTAAGTATGATAGTGTATAGTAAGACCACGCTTATTGGTAAGCTATACATTAGGCGAACATCTTTACTCTCACAGCAGCGGTAAAGACTAGTAACTTGATATGCAAAGTCCGTGCATAACATTAGACCAAGTCTTATTTTATATAAGCACCAGAAGGATGTACCCCTATAGTGTACAAAACCAAGATCAAAGTCTAGCCGTATCAATAAGCCTAGCATCAAGTGTCCTCACCTCAGATCTAAAGCACCAGATCTAAGGCCTCGAAGTACCGAAGGCCTTACCCCACCGTTAAAATGGAACATATAAACATTCAGTTTAACAAAGAAGATACATCTTACGAAGTACGTGTAAGAAGAAGAGCCAGAGATGATCTATCAGCACACATCAAAGGAGAATCTATCGCTTGGCGAACCAATCTTGATTACCCAGGATATTATCTCCATATCAAAGGCTTTGCTTACCCAGTTGAATTTCTAAACAATTATTGGTATTACCTCAACGTCACAGGTAATGACGCTCAAGGTTACCTCTTCTCAGTAACACCTGACGACCGAATTAGCCCCCATGAAACCGGCACAGGTTATTGGAGACTAACTGATCCCCAACACCCCGACTATGAACCACCACACATTGCACCAACATCTGCACCAGTTGCAACAACATCTGCCATCACTCTAGATGTACCAGGTGTAAGAGAACCACAAGCACCATTATCCATAGATCCGAATATCCAGCCATACATCAATCAACCAGATGTACCATTATCAGAAGACCTGGCTCTCTCACTGTTTATCTCTGCACCAAACCCCAGTCTAGCTTCAGAAAGTCTAGCATCACCAGTCACAACTACCGATCTAGCATCAGTCCGCAGATCACCCGTCGAACAAACCTTATCAAGTAACAGCTCAGGTGAAACCACACAACAAACAGCCAGTGAAGGCAATTCACCACAACATCTGCAACCAGAAGAAGAAGTGTCACAGCCGCGTCTAATGACATGGAACTTAGAGGACAACTCGTATACATCGTGTATACAGTGGGACAGAAGAACAGGTTACAGCCTCCAGGTACTGTTAGGAGACCCTGTTGTAGTACAAATGTACAAGAAGAAAGGGGAAACTGATATTGAGCCCCTGGGGCTGTCAAGAGCTACAGTTAGTGATTTAAAGTCCGGTCCAGTCTGGTCTTTTGACCTTTTGAACAAGGACCAGGACCAGGACTGGTTGATAGTTTTCAAAAATCCATAAAGACCGAACCAAGACCACTATCAACTGGTCCATGTCAGTCTAATTACATTAAAAGACCAGTTGACAACTGGTCTTATTATGAACCAGTTGACAACTAGTCTCAACCAGTTTATTTCCAGTTGCAACTGACACTTAAGATCACTTTTAAAACTTAAACTCAGATAGTGTTGCTACAGCTTAAGCCGATGTTTTTTGAAATTTGATTATATCTTAAAAAATAAAATTGCTAAAAATATGAAAATATTTGTGGATATAGATAAGATCAGAAGCTGATGGGTCCTCTGCCAATGCTAAGCGATCTGACAAACCATTTCTGAGTTATTTGATCAGCTATAAAATTAATTTAAAATGCTAATTTTGTAGCTAATCAAATAACATAGGAATGGCTAATCAGACCACTTAAAGTTGGCAGAGGACCCATTAACTTCTGATCTTATCTATGTTGATAAATATTTTTGTATTTTTAGCTATTTTATTTCTCAAGATATAATCAAATTTCAAAAAACATTAAGCTATTGCTGCCACCACAGTCAGATATGTGGCAACTGTATTAAGAATTGTATCTTGGCATATGGCATGGAACTTGAACTTTACTAAACAGTTAAGGTCTCCTGGTTGCTAAAAGACCAGTTGAAACCAGTCTTTTCCTGGTTGCAGAAGAAAGTCAAATGCATGCAACTGCAACTGGTCCTGCTCCCAAACTGAGGCAACTGCAACCAGTGGTCCGGTCTTTTTTTGGTCCGGTCCAGTCCGGTCCTAGTCTTTTTTCAGTCCATAGGACTGGACCTTAAAACACTAGCTACAGTAGGTAGGTAGACAGGAGACTCAACTTGACTCTCTCTGGGCGCAATGAGTCCTCCTTATATGCTACTATAGGCAGGGGTGGGAAAGTAGGAATAAGGTTCAGGGCAGAGGGTTCCTAGGGCATAAGGCCAACAGGAGGCATACATGAGGCAAACAGGAACAGGGTGGAAGGGAGGTAAACATGAGGCAGATGACAACAAGGCACAAGGGAAGCAGGACATGTGGTGCTCTGGGACATGAGGCGAACATGAGGCAACCAGGAGTAGAGCAACAAAAGGGAACGGATGTGGGGAACACAAGGCAGATAAGAGATACGGATGGTATGCGTGACCCACAGCGACAAGAAGAATGTGGGGACCTGACTTGGGCAATAGGCAATCAACTGGAACCCGGCAGCGACGAGGATGATAAGGAGGATGGAGTTTGATGTGGGTGGCGAAAGGGATCTTGACCACAGAAAAAGCAAGGTTCTAGGCTATGGGCAGCCTTCCATGCATGCTGCCAATACGCAGGGTTGTGCCAAGGAGGCGGCAGATTTGACGACGGTTTCAAGAAGTCTTAGTTGCACAAGTAGAACATGGATTAGACATCCAAGAGTGAGAACCAGAGAACCCTCTTGTCCCAGACCAACCAGCTTATCTTCAGTTAATAGAAGAAGCAGTCGAAGTAGGAGTAGACGTACCACCTCCTCCACCGTTAGTATTACCACCAGACCAACAAGGTTATTTACCAGTCGACCCAGTACAACCACCTGTCCCAATCGCACCACCAGTACCACTGCCTATAAATATTCAAGCAATGGCACAACAACCTGGACAACAACCCAAACAACAAGCAGGACAGCAACCAGCTGGACAGCAGCCAGCTGCACCCATCGTCCAAACTAGTAAACTCAGAGGCAATCTTCCAGACATATTTACTGGAAATCGTGCTCAGTTGGAGACATTCATGGAGCTGTTGCAAGTCTAAATACCAGGGGTGAGATAATGCGGACGCGTGCAAGTGCTGTAGATAGACAATCTCAGCAGTCGCGCGTGTGGCACGATAACTGATGTATATTTACCTGTAGATAGACAATCTACAGTGTGTGTAAGCATCTGAATGTGTGTGTAAGGATATGGCCTGCTCACCTCAGCGGTCGCACGTGCGGCACGATAACTGAGGGAGCAGGGCTTCTACTGCTCTCTATTTATGTACAGCAAGGGCTTGATGCCCCGAGACTATGGTAGGGACTAGCTAAGCAGATGGACTAGGAACTGTATGACATGCACACATGGTGCTGTCACTTGTGCTACGTGCGAAATGGTACTAACGTTCTGTGGTATGTATGTGGATGCGGGCTGGGTATGTGCGGGCGCTCCGACGGGCGCTCCACCGTGTCATTCCGTACTCGCTCACTTCGACAGGAGCAGTTTGATCTCCATTGGGGACTCAATGATAACTATGAAATCATGTTATCCCCTTACCTCCACACAATGTATTTGTTTTCCCTATGTAAGGGACCACTCATTAATAAATGGACCAATGAACAAGTAGTTGACCTAAGAAACAAGGTCACACATGCCAATAATCCCATTGGACGCGACCAAGAAGTGCTTTGGCATGAAGCACAAGACGCTTTCATAGCAGCATGGCAAGACACGAACAAGGCAGAAAATGCCTACGCTGCCCTTCATCAACTCAGGATGAATAAAGGACAATTAGATAGTTACATCACCACATTCAAGAGCCTTGCACACGATGCTGGATATGACACTACCAATTTGGCCACAGTCAATATATTTGCACATGGCCTTGATCCAGGACTACTCAATGCAATCTTGCGACATGACACTCATCCAGAAACCTTTGCACAATGGGTTGACACCGCCTGTGTAGAAATAAAGAAAGCATCATTCAGGCAATGCTAAACCCACACCAGTGAAAGTACAAATGGACACAACAATCACATCACCCACAGCAACACAATGGCTATCAATGTGGCCGCAATGACGAAGTAGTACCCATGGATGTAGATCCTCCCACTTTCACGCATGTAAGCCATGCTCGCACCGAAGCAGACAAGAAACACTATCAGATAGAAGGCCGATGCTTCTACTGCGATTGGCAAGGCCACATGGCAGCAGATTGTCCAAATAAAAAGTGCCAACCACAACAAGGACAGGCTAATTTCAAAAAGAAGCCACAATTTAAGCCTAAGTGCTTGGATCAATCTAGCTGAGGCCACAACTTCTGAAAGTCAAATAAGCCAAATAAGCCACCACTTAGATTTGGCTATTACCCCAAGCACGCACTGCACATATTGAAGAAGTTAAAAGTGAACAGGAGTATGAACAGGACAAAGTTGACGTCATATCACATGCTGCTTGAACAGCCCACCTTTCTGATGAACAGAAAGAAGAATGGCTTAAAGAGTTAGATGAAAGAGGCATAAATTTTTAAGTGGCCCAAAGCAACCAGCAATGCTTAGGGCCATATTTTCAGATGCCATCTTTTCTCCAGCCATACGTCACATGCCTAATTCCAATGATGAACAGAACTCTGTCCATGCCAATGTCCAGATCCATTCCAGAACCGTCCATTCCGCCGTGCGCGCACTCATAGACAGTGGCGCAACCGATAATTTCATATCACCAGCCATTGTTGATTATTTCCACATACCAGCTGAACAACTGGACAAGCCCAGAACCATCCAAAATGTAGATGGCACTAAGAATAGTATTGGAAATGTCCATACTATAGTGCATCTTGATCTCACTTGCAAGAATTTGTCCCACAATAATCATCGCAAGACCAACCGCTACTGCTTCTATGCCATTGACCTAGGAGGCGATCACATGCTTTTAGGCATGCCCTTCCTTGCCACAGCCAATCCAGACATTGATTGGTCGGCAGGAGCATTCATTGGCACTGTCACTGCCGCAACCACTAATGCGCACAAGTGGACACCAGAGCGCAATAGTAAGATCTACAAAGCCTTCTTATGGGAGAGGCAACCTACATTCTATGAACCACATAATACCCTGCCACCCGATGGAGAAAGTGAATACATCACTGTAGGACCAGAAGATTATGAGTCCCTCTATCAATATTGCACACCGTCGCCCAATGCACTCTACGACCTCTGCAACAGCGAAGAACCCATAATCAGCAGACACATTATATTGGCCACCTTATTAGCTGCTAAAGAATATGCACGAGAATTCAAGGAAGAGCCTAACAATATAAATACACGACGCAAAGCATACAATAAAGCAAAGAGTGAAGCCCTCGCATCGCATGCTCAGAAATTCCAGCACGCACTAGACCAGGAGCATGGCCCAACTGCTGAACAGCTAGGATACCAACTACAATTCCTAGCAAAGAAGGAAGTTGAAAATGCATGGAAGAAACTCCTGAAAGAACAAGTACCCCATGAATATCACCGCTACAGCAAGGTATTCAGCGATAAAGAAGCTGAAAGATTCCCAAAAAGCCGACCATGGGACCATGCAATAGAACTTACACCAGAAGCACCCGCTACATTAAATTGCAAAGTGTATCCACTTGCGCCAGGTGAACAAGTCAACCTGGACGCATTCCTCAAAGAGCACCTTAGCAAAGGATATATCCGCCGCTCAAAGTCAGCATATGCTTCTCCATTCTTCTTTATAGCAAAGAAAGATGGAAAGCGTTGCCCAGTACAAGATTATCGTGCACTCAATAAATACACTGTGTGAAACACATATCCACTGCCACTCATTAAAGAGTTAATCACTCAACTTGTGAACAAACAATGGTTCACCAAGTTCGACATTAGATGGGGATATAATAATGTCCACATCAAGAAACGAGACGAATGGAAAGCCACGTTCAAGACCAATAGAGGACTCTACGAGCCCACTGTGATGTTTTTTGGTCTCACAAACTCCCCTGCGACATTCCAAACAATGATGGATGATCTATTCAAAGAAGAAATCACTACAGGTGATGTTATCATATATACAGTATGGATGACATTCTAATCGCTACAACCGGCGACCTAGACCACCACCACCATAAAGTCCATCATATATTACGAAAGCTATTGGACAACGACCTATTCCTCAAGCCAGAAAAGTGTTATTTCCACAAACGTGAAGTGGAATACCTAGGTGTAGTAGTAGGAAAAGGCAAAGTCAAGATGGACCCCGTCAAAGTTCAAGCAATCACTGACTGGCCTACCCCTACAAAACTCAAAGAGCTTCGCTCATTCCTTGGCTTCGGAAATTATTACAAAGATTTCATTGCCCAATATTCTAAGCTTACTCGTCCACTCCATGAACTTACTAAGAATAATGTCGAATGGCATTGGGATGACGAACAGCGCACAGCATTTCAAACACTCAAGGACAAATTCACATCATACCCAGTCCTTAGAAACCCAGACCCTACCAAGAAATACATCTTAGACACCGATGCATCTCTATTCGCTGTAGAAGCCACCATCAGTCAAAAAATTTCTGATGGAAGACACCCAATTGCATACTTTTCTAAGTCCCTGCTTCCAGCAGAGCACAATTATGACATATATGATCGAGAATTATTAGCCATCATCTATGCCATAAGGGCGTTTAGATACCTCCTTTTAGGAGCGCAACAGCAATTCCTAATTCAGTGCGATCATGAAAACCTTAAGAATCCCTACAGAAGATCACCCCATGCCAGGCACAATGGCATGAACTATTACAGTATTATAATTTCAAATTAGAACACCTTCCCAGCAAAAGCAATACAATTGCTGACCTTCTTAGTCAAAGAAAGGACATTGAAGGGGGAGTAAATCCCAATGAGAGTGTCACTCTTTTGCCTGAGAAGCTGTTTGCACGTAAAGTTTACCTCGAAGACAATGAAGAAACGCGATGCAAAGTCCTTTAAGAAATTCATGACACCCCAGTTGAAGGTCACCCCAGAATTTCTAACACATGGCATCTTGTTAATCGCCGATATGAAGGACCCTGTTTACACCAATTCATTGAAAACTGCGTCAAGGGATGCGCAAAATGCCAAGAATCCAAGGTCATTACACACCTGAAATGCACCCCACTTTATCATTTTGATACACATACAGAACAAGGACCATTCCAATATGTTTCAATGGATCTAATCACTGATCTACCACCCTCAAATGGCTTCGATTCCGTTCTTACCATAGTGGATCAAGGATGTTCCAAAGCCGCTTATTTCATACCCTGCAATAAGACCATAGATGGTCAGGGCATAGCGCAACTCTATTTTGAACACATCTTCCCCCTATTCAGTTTACCAAAACAGATTATATCAGATCGAGATTCAAGATTTGTTAGTCACTTCAGTAAAGTAATCTGCAAAGCGACACACATACAACAGAACATTAGTTTGCTTTCCATCCTCACACAGATGGACAAAGCGAATGTATGAACCAATGGATAGAAACCTATCTCCATCAATTTGTATCACAACGACAGAATGACTGGAGTAAGCTCTTGCCAATAGGAGCATTTGCGCACAACTCATGGCAACATGAACACACCAAATACAATCCGCATGAGCTCATCTTAGGGTTTAATCCCACCGCAACAATCAATACCCCTGAAGACACTGTCCCTGCTGCACAGGAACATCTTTCTACACTCCAGAAAGCAAGATCAGAAGCTCAGAAGATGTTGCAAAAGCACATCAAGCCACTCAATGTACCTTGCACCTTTGTTCCAGGTAACAAAATATGGTTAGATGCAAAGAACCTTACCATCAGAACACCTTCCAGAAAGCTCAGTCCACGGAGATATGGACCATTTAAGATACTCATGAAGATTTCACCCATTGCATACGCTATCGCACTTCCTAAAACATGGAAGATTCATAATGTGTTCCATGTGGATCGTCTGATTCCACATCATGAAACACAAGCTTATGGAGCAGCATACAGTCAGCCACCCCCTGAGCTGATTGATGGAGAAGAAGAGTACGAAGTTGAAGAGATAATCAGAGATCGCTTACTCAGGAGAAAGCGCCAATACCTCGTCAGTTGGGTAGGATACCCAGCAAGCGAGAATAGTTGAGTGTATGAGAAAGACCTGAATGCCCCAGAGCTCTTAGCAGCCTATCGCCAATCCAGGGCATAGAGCTTTAGCTATATAAGACCTCGCTACCTACATTCAAATTCTCATTCTCAACCTGGATTGTTTTCTCCTAGTCCTCCTCCTCTTCGCCATCGCCCTATACCTCCAGATACCACTCCTCCTTGTGTGGAGTTTTATTGTCTACATTCACAACTTTCCTATTTAGCCACCATCCTGCTCCTCCTCATCATCCTGTCCGCTATTTGCGCATTCACTTGGATCGTGTGCAGCCTTATTCGTCTTATAGAAGTTGCACTTGTCACTGCCATAAGGATGCCAAATCCTCGCTTCATCGACTGTTAGTCACCCTGATCCTCCTCTCTCTTTTCATCGCCATCCTCCTTTGGATCATCTGGGACCTCCTAAGGCTTATAGAGCTCATAATCACTCGCGCTGAACCTCAGACACAGCACCTTCATTTCATTGTCCGTTGATCACTGTAAGCCCTGGATATTCCATTCTTCCTAGTCACCCTTTGGAGCGTCACCCTTGCTGAAACAGCAATTCTTATAGCTGCCCACCACATCTTCCTCATCGCAAAGGCTGCTGCCACCCTCGTATATTTCTACATACAGCTTTGTAATTCAGAGCTGTAGTCCCATCCGCCTCCTCAGCCACAACTTGTATCATGTTTACCCTTACTCCCCGGCCTACTTCCCCAGCCGGATCCTCCATTATATCCATTGCCTCGTCCACAGACGAGCTCCAATACATCGGACCCGAGGACCTACTCCCTCTGCTCGAGCTCAAGGTTAACACCACCCAGCTCAGAGACGAGCAAGAGGTCCAACCTTTCCTTTCCAATTCCACATTTGTTGACTCACCAGCTTCCATCAAACAGGATGAAGACACCGAGGAGCCACTCCTCCTCTCCATGCCCCCCAGCACGCCCAAGATCAAGGTCGTCGACTTCAACGCCCAGGCTGAGCACAAGCTTAACAAGAAAGCACACCTTGCCCAACACGAACAGGAGAAGAGTGCAGCAGCCGAGAAAGTCCAAAACGCCGTCCTGCACGCCACAATTGTCCTTCAAGCATCCAAGGCTGGATGCGTAGCTCAAGGACCCCCCTCACCAGAAGTATGCGAAGGTCTTAATATTTTATACCAATGCATGCATACTTACTGGGAAAATTCACAGACCCAGAACACGTCCAACAATCCCCTTGAATGGGATTTCGCTTCCTCTTCCTCTGGATGGGATGAAACCAGAGAAGAAGAACTCAAAGGCTCGTGGCCAACGCCCCCCTCTACTCCCGAAGAAGGAGATGATATGCACCCGCCATCCTTTGGTGTTTGCGGTATACACCCCGGACAAGGTTGGGAGCTCAACTCCCAAGGGACCACTCACTACTACAGGTTCCTTATTCCAGATCTGTCCATCACCCGCAGCATCATCGCCCCCTTCGTCAGCTACCACCTCCTGAACCATGGCTGTCCTGAAATCTCCAGTACGTACAGTAAAGGATACCCCATTCACACACGTCCGCTTCGTCCCACAGCCGTGGACTACATCTGTCCCCCAATCACACCAGCACAACTGCAAATCTTCAATCCGCAGGCCCCCTTCATGCCTATCGTCAACCGGATCATCAATGAGTACCTTCCCTTCGATCTGTCCGCGTCCATCCACCAGTACCAATTCTTTAAGAAGATGCAATACACCCTTCAAGCAGCGATCCGAAGCCTCCAGGAGAAGGAGATGCGCTATCTAGAGTGTGTGGCAGAAGTAATTTCAGAGTTGGAGAACGCTAACGTCATAGGACATCTTTTCTCTCATCAGGACATCATCGAGATCGACCTGCTTGAGAATGCTGAGCACCACTCCAACCCCCACGCCTACACCGAACTCGTGTGCCTTGCCCACGGGTTTGAGGGATACATCACGAATTCGGCCCTAGACCCTGCCATCAACCCCTATCGCTCATTTAGAAGTCCACCGCCATCTACCCACCATAAGCACTCCGGCGCATCCACTCGCCGTCCACTTAAAGGCCCTTCACAGGCCGACAGTGAAGACACCACCAACGCCCTCACCAAAAGGATTGAAGTGACCCTCCGTAAGCAGCTTCATTCTCATCCCTCTAGAGAACCGAAGCTTTGCCACAGGTGTCAACATCTCGGCCACATCCGCCGCACCTGCACCACTTGCTTCCCCATCTCGCATCATGCCTACCGTCAAGCCAAAGGACTCTCATGTCACCATCACAAGTAGACATCCACCGGCACATCAACACCTGCACCCACATATCCATCGCCCGGTGTCGATGCCCCCATCATCCGTCATTGACATAGTTCTTTCCGTTCCTCATGTCTCTTGCTTACTCACTTCCACCTATGATATGGACTGTCCCCGTATGTATTTCCTTTTTGACACCATCACCCTGATAGATCTGCACCCCCATCACTTAATTTGCATCTCTCCATCTTGTACCTTACATGCTTTTCTACTTCCGAACATCTTGTTATCCCATTTCCGCTTACAGCCGTTACCACTTTAGATACAACCCTATTTTGACGAACGCCCGCCTCCATCTTGGCATTACTAGACCTTGAAATGGGGCTGATGTTACGCCTCTGTTGTATTCCTAGTGTTAACACTCATCTCAGTTTCATATCGCGTGGCTCGTTTCCATATATGTGTACTACCGGACCGTCTTACCCATCTACCAGACTTACCCGTTATCTAGATACTTAGCTACTTTAGCACTTACGTGTCATACTCAGGTCACCTTCCTCTTTCGGACTGGTTTCCCATGTTTACTTAATACGCTCTGACTCCACCTCCCTCCAGAGTCGTACAGTATTTCCATTACACATGAGTCATTTACACAGCTACTTACTCAGTCTCTTTTGCTACTTACTAAGTACGTTACCAAGCATCAGTAAGCTCATTACTGAGCCGCTGACGCATCTCTATGTCTACTTACAAAGCCTCTTTTCCGTGACTCAGATTCTAGTAGTAGTACTTGTATATAAACTCTGTACAAGAGTCCAATGTCGCTTCAGACTTGGTCTCCTTTGTGAATCCAGGACCATAAACCCCACTTAAGAGCTTCGCTCTATTCCCCTGTCTGATTCTCATCGTATCATTCACTTGCGCTCAAGAGCTTTGCTTTAAGTCCACTATCTGACCTGACTTCAGATTAAGTCAGCTTTGCCTTAAAGTATCTAGGCGACTCTAGTATATAGAGTAGACTCTCTTAAGTACGATAGTGTATAGTAAGACCATGCTTATTGGTAAGCTATATATTAGGCGAACATCTTTACTCTTACAGCAGCGGTAAAGACTAGTAACTCGATACGCAAAGTCCGTGTGTAACAGCGGGACTTGTGAGATGATAGTATTGAGGGACTTGCACCCGTCAATAAGATATAGTGCAGGGCTGGTCTCCTGCTACTAATGACTTCTACCAAGCTACGCTCAGTCTAGGATGTATATCCTCTGCACTAGGACACACTAGTGGTGACCGGTTGCTTGCTTACGCCCAAGCAGTAGGCGTGGGATAGTCACCTGCCTTTAAAGGCAACTCTGAAGTAATGATAGAGGTAGAGGAGGGGCCCGGTCAGGCAGTTGCAGAGAATAGAAGTGTATAGCTGCGTGTTTAGCGAAGCTGAACTTAAAGTACAGCGAGCTACAACTGCAGTCCTTAAATACACGTGAACTGTCCTAATCGAGACCAGATCAAGAACTCTACCAGTTAGATTGTATAGTAACATCATCATCGAGAGGTTAATACTGGGATCTCTATGTGATATATCACATCAGGGTCCTAGGGTCACAATCGTATCAGGATCACTCAGTGATGCCATCGAGCAAGACAGATCAAGCGAGATGGGATTAGGTGTAATAAATATCATATCGTACAAAGGAGACTTACCAAAACATGGGAAAATGAAACCATATAAGGATTTGGGCCAGGATACACGCTACTGGCCAACAGATCCTAACAGATTATAACCATGATACTGCAGGGTATCCAGTAGTTTATTCTTCAATATTTGAAGGTACAGGTCACTATTCAACCTACCATTAGTTTTAGCAGCATAGCCAACTCTCTGCCAAGTTATACACCCTTATATTATAATAGTACTTTCTTTAAACTTAACAGTTGCTTTTATTAACCTATTACTTAGGCTTCTTACCTAACCTTTCCACACTCATTTATGTTCATCTGACCCTAAACAATTGATCTTAGTCTTTTTAAATCATATTATTATTATTTTAGTCATCCATAGTTTAATTTATAAAGAAACTGTTAAGTTTAAAAAAGCTACTATTATAATATCGGAGTATATGACTTAGCAGAGAGTTGGCTATGCCACTAAAATTGATGATAGGATGAATAGTGACCTGTACCTTCAAATATTGAAGGATAAACTATTGGATACCCTGCAGTATTATGGTTATAATCCCTTTAACATCAGAAAATGACCATAGGCACACTTGTAAAAAGGTTAAAGAGTGATTAAAAAAGTAGAAATTTAAGTGTATAATGTGGCCTACATAGTCACCTGACTTGAATCTCATTGAACATCTTTGGGGTTAGGGTTTAAAAAGGCTTGCAAAGCATAAACACCCTTCTAGAGTTTCATAAATTACAAGAAAGGATTCAGATGGTTTGGGGAGAGATATTGGCATTAGAATGTTAAAAGTTAATAAGAAGCATGCCTAGGAGGGTTCAGGCAATGCTCAAGGCAAAGGGGGGTTCTGCAAAGTACTAATATACTTCAAATATCTGCTTATTATCAACAGCTCAAAAACCATTCCAATGATAACCCCATTTTAAAAAGGGTATATCTCCACAACCATTGATCCAGGTCATGTGATCAGGACCCTATTAGAAAGCCAAAAAGGAGTACTTTACCTAACTCCACCAATTCTAAGCGAGATTCCCACACTGTCAAGTGCTACATCACAAATAATCCAAAAACCCCAAACATTGGAACGGTTTTTGAGCCTACTGTATATCAATAATCAGATATTTTGCTATAAAAACTATATCTTTAATCACATATTTTGCTATAAAAACTATATCTCTAATCATATATTTTACTGTGAAAACTATATCACTAGTCATATATATTTTGCTGTGAAAAATATATCACTAGTTAGATATTTTACTATAAAAACTATATCACTAATCACATATTTTGCTGTGAAAACTATATCTCTGATTATATATATTTTACTATAAAAACTATATCACTAATCAGATATTTTGCTGTGAAAACTATAACATTAATCATATATGTTCTGCTATAAAAACTATATCTTTATTTGCATATATTACTGTAACAAACTGTATCTTTTCCAAGAAGGTTTGCTATGAAAAACTATATATATATATTTATATATTTGCTATACAAAACTATATCTTTATTTAAAGCAATTGCTGTAAAAAAACTATATCTGTATCTATAGCAATTGCTGTAAAAAACTGTATTTTTCTAAGACAAGAATTGCTGTGTTTGTTGGAACACCCTTATACAGTGGTGCTGTGACATGTTATAGTTTTCTTGTCCCTACCCCTGATTGAGCAGTGGGGCAAACTGCGTCACTTTGAAGATGATGACATCATGCACACGCATAATGTTGTCTCCAAATGCATGAACGGCCGAGATGCATCTTTTGTCTGTGTACGTGAACTATTCTCAAATGTATTTCGAAATTAAATTATCTAATAGTACAAGCAACTTGTTGATCGAAATCAGCCCCATCAAAACCTTTCTGAAAAGCTCAAGTTGCAAACATTTTTTGGGCAACTTCAGTACATCATCGTTATCCCCATTCCCAAGAGCAGGGAGCTTAAAACAAAAGAACCTTTAAATTTTTGTCTTGCAGTTATTTGGCAAGTTCATGCCATTTTACCCAATGCTCATGAGGTGCTGCCAATTCTATTCTACTCACAAAGTGGGGCCTTGGACCCCGCTGACATCAAATTGATCCAATGTGTTGTTGGCCATGTTGAAGACCAGGGAAAATGTGGGTTGATTGACCACAGTGGCCTGCTGGCACATGCTGTACAGTGCCTCAAAAAACTGATCAAATGTTTTGTACTTTTGCAATGTTTTGGTTATATCTCAAGAACTACAAAGGGTACAGCAATGTATTTAGGCTTGTTTGAAAGCCCTTCATCGTAGCTTTGTAAGCATATATTATTCATGACAATAGCATGGTTATATAAAAAGTTATAAGCACATTTTTCCGGTGTACCCATTTGATCAGTTTTTTGGCATATATATCTTCTAGTAATATTTTAACAATAGGAACTCTAAATTTTGTCCCAGGGGGCTAAAATTAAGCATGGATGTTATATGACCTATAACAAACTCAAATCAGGTGCAAGTAGCCCCAAAAAGCTACTTTTTCTTTACCACCACTATTATAAAACCTCTCTCCCCCTATCATCTTCAATATATCATTTTTCTCTTTCAGATTGGCCACCCACATCACAAAATAGCCAGAGAAGCATCTATAAGTGTTGGCACAATCCTCAACATTCACAAAAAATACCTTCCTAACCTTCCAAAGTCCTCTGGAGGTTGTTTTCCCCCTATGATATTCGCTATGCTACTCATCTTCTTAGGTCTGGAGAAGCAGAAACAGCTCCTTAGGTTGCCAGAAGGCTTGAGACAATCAAAGGCACCACCATCTCCAACCAGACAGTTTGAATTCTCTTCAAAAAGCAGGCCTAAAGGCAGTTGAGAAGAACAGGGTCCCCCTTCATGTTTGAGTGTTGGCTTAGCAAGTCACTTGTTAAGCTGTTCTCTTGATTTCTTTCAAGCCCACTTTTTGCCATCTGAGCCAAATCAATGGATTTTGGTCTCATCTGACCAGATAACCCATTTCCTGTCTTTAACAGTTTAGAATTGGTACTTTTCAGTAAAGTCCATTCTTGCCCTATAATGATCAGGCTTAAGATAGGGTCATTTTTTCTTTCTAACTGCCTTTAAGCCTGTTTTTTGAAGCAATTTCAAACTGTCTGGTTGGAGATGGTGGTGCCTTTGATTGTCTCAAGCCTTCTGGCAACCTGAGGAGCTGTTTCTGCTTCTCCAGACCTAAGAAGATGAGTAGCATAGCGAATATCATAGGGGGAAAACAACCTCCAGAGGACTTTGGAAGGTTAGAAAGGTATTTTTTGTGAATGTTGAGGATTGTGCCAACACTTATAGATGCTTCTCTGGCTATTTTGTGATGTGGGTGCCAATCTGAAAGAGAAAAATGATATATTGAAGATGATAGGGGGAGAGAGGTTTTATAATAGTGGTGGTAAAGAAAAAGTAGCTTTTTGAGGCTACTTGCACCTGATTTGAGTTTGTTATAGGTCATATAACATCCATGCTTAATTTTAGCCCCCTGGGACAAAATTTAGAGTTCCTATTGTTAAAATATTACTAGAAGATATATATGCCAAAAAACTGATCAAATGGGTACACCGGAAAAATGTGCTTATAACTTTTTATATAACCATGCTATTGTCATGAATAACAAGCTTTTGGCCGTGCCTACGGCACGGGTCGCTCGCAAGCTCGCTCCCCTTACCTTCGGCCCTGGCCTAAGCTTGTTGGGGGCTGCGCCCCCAAACCCCCGCTTTAACCAACAACAGTCTCATACTGTATATAATAACATTTACAATCTATAATCTATAGTATTTCTAATTTATAATATTTCCTATAGTGGCAATGCCAGCAAGCAGGTTACTTTACCAAAAGTGAACATGTGAAAATTACAGTGGCCATTGCAGTTGCAGCTTAGTTGAGCCAAAGCTATCATCAGAATTTTTTCATTTTATTTAATAAACTGTGATAAAGCAGTTACAATCCTTAATTTAACAATCAGCTTATTAAGAACATTGCCTCTAAACCCCTATTTATTACTCTACATCTATTTATCTATCATCATTCTCAGTCTCATACATCCACCCATCATTATTCATAGTCTCATATGTTCCCCTATTATCATTCACAGTCTTTTACATCCCTCCATCATTATTCAGTCTCATACATCCACCCATCATTATTCACAGTCTTATATGTCCACCTGTCATTATTTACAATCTCCTATGTTCACCTGTCATCATTTATAGTTCTCTTTCATAGTTATTCAGTCTTAATGTAGTGGCAGTGGCAGCAAGCAGTATAGGTAAGCCATAGTGAACATGTGAAAATAATTGTTAATTTAATACATAATTTTGTATATTTTTAAATGAGTAAAAATAACAAAAGTGTCTTGATTTTTAATTTTATCACAGATCATAGTCTAAAATGTTTAAACATTAAATCCAATATGATACAGTCATATATAAATGTCTAATTAATTAAAATGATACAGTAGTTTTAAAGTATCTATTTATTCATTATTATTTACAATCTCATTTTTCTCACTCATTATTATTTATAGTTTTATCCTTTCATCTTACACTCAATCTTTCACTCATTAACACTTACTGTCTTATGTTTATCCATTATTATTTACAGTCTCAATATTTATTGATCACCACTTACTATCTCATTCATCCATCAATTATTATTTACTGCTTTAATGTTTATTGGTCATTACTTAAAGTCTCATACTGTACAATCTTATATGTTCATCTATTATTATTTTACTTATTATCATTTACTTACAGTTTTATATTATTATTTACAATTTTATACATTTATTTGCCAATTTATCAGTCTCATCCCTTCTCCCATTGTTATTAACAGTCTTAATATAGTTGCAATAACAGCAAGCAGTACAGTCAAGCTACAGTGAACATGTCAAAATAATTCCTAATTTAATATATAATTTTGTATGGTTGCAATGGCAGTGGCAGTGGCAGTTACTATATGCCAATACTAACATGTCATAATAATAATTAATTTATCAAATAATTTTCAGCAGCTACAATTGCAGTTGCAATGGTAAAGCAGCTTAGTTGAGCTAAAGCTATTGTAGAAAAAATAATAATCAATTCAATAATAAAATTTTCAGTTGCAGTAGCAATTGCAATGGCAAAGCAGGTTAGTCACTAAGTTAAAACTATCACCAGAAAAATGTCATTTTAATTAATAAACAATTTGGGCAGTTACAGTGACAGTTAGTGCTTAGTTGAAGCCAGAGCTATCATGGGAAAAATATCATTTTATTTAATAAACAAATTTTAGACAGTTGCAGTGGCAATTACAGTGCAAGCTATTATTGGAAAAATATAATTTTATTTAATAAACAATTGTAAGGCAGTTACAGTGACCCAGGGAGAGAGGCAGAGGCAGAGCAAAGTGCGAAAAAAAAGATTGCTGACTAATTGCCCTTTGTGGGCCAGAAAGCCTGTGGGAAAGCTGACTGCCAATTTCGGATGTCAGCCACCCGTGGGCCAGAAAGTGTGTGGGAAAGCTGACTGCCATTTTTGGATGTCAGCCACCTGCTAACTAAACATGGATTTTCTTTTTGAAAAGTCGAGGTTTAGGCTTACAAATGCTGACCAATGCTGACATAAGATCACCTTCCTTTTTAGACTGTTCTGTTATATATTTATTATATATGCTTACAAAGCTACGATGAAGGGCTTTCAAACAAGCCTAAATACATTGCTGTACCCTTTGTAGTTCTTGAGATATAACCAAAACATTGCAAAAGTACAAAACATTTGATCAGTTTTTTGAGGCACTGTATTTGTTGAGGCGGATCAGTTGGCAGTGACATGACTAAGCAACAGAGCTTGCACAAAGGAGAGTCGCACAGTGTGTTGTGCATTGTTTGGTATCATCGCATGGCATTGTCACTCACATTGAGCATGCACATGCCTGCAGTTCAACAACCCCCATCTCAGCGCACACCCCATTCATCATAACATGTTCGTCACACCTCCTTATTCATTATATGCCTCATTCATCAAGTCCCCTTCATTGTAGCCGCATTTGCCCATTTGAGATGCCAACCACAATTCACATGCTATATACATGGGTACGCCCTATCCTCATTGAGGCCAGGGCTGAGGTGCTCACAAGAGCACAGGAGTTAGAGGTTGAATGGTCCACTAGGTGTGTCTATTACTTCTTGAATTGTTGTTGTTGCTAACTTCCCCAGTCTGAAAACCAGGCTGCAAGTCGCAACCAATGAACTATTAACCGCCACGATCAAAGGTGATATGGCATGAATGAAAGACGCTGCCGGATGTGTCGTTGTGCTTGCTGAGGAGGTTGTCACCCTCCGCATCACCATGCATTTGTTGGAGCAGGCTTGGGGTGTGATAGTGGTGTGAGCGACTGGGTGCCCTGTGCTCTAACATTCTATCACAGCATATCACCTTTGCTATCTTCGACGCACATCTAAGCATGCAAGTAGAATTGTCCTTTTTGATTTTTTCAATAGCATCACAACTTTGCTTTTTATTAATCTAAACAACCATCTGAAATTAAGTTGAAAAAAAGAGTAAAATTTCAGTGTATTTTTGTTGAGAAAATATGCTGAATTATTTCACATATAAATTTCATTAATTTCATTACTTCAGTACCTAAAATGTGTGAAACTCACATGCTTTCAGCTTTACAGTGGGTGAGCACTGGGTGAGCATACCTCTGTCCCATTTCAATAATTGTGTTGCTACAGGTTGACTGAACTTGACTCTGGTTTGAGGCAGCTGTGGGACAAGCAAAGGTCACTCAAAAGCAAAGATCACATTATTTCAATCTGTTCAATGTGACACCAGTTGACTCGGAGAAAATCCATGATAGACAATTCAATGTATGTTATTAATAAAACAACCACTTGGTACAATTTCCTCCAACTCAGGAGGGTAGTGCACTGAGCTGCTTTAGGCAGTCCAAAATGATGCCAAGTATAACAAGGGAGAAGCTCTCGAGGTATTCCTTGTCCCTGTGATGCTGAGCCCAGCCCCACGTCGCCCACGCCGTCTGTAGACCATCCCGAAAATCCTTCTCTGTCCGCTGGCCTTCTTCTGCCGGGACGATTCGCGCACGTATGTCGCGCACCAATGTCTCGGTGTGCAGTCTCATGCGGTACGCCCGGTCCTTGCGCAGTCGCGGTTGTGTGGATTTCACTAGGATCACCCCAAGAACCACCTCTTCCTCAGTCAATTGGACATCGGGCAAGTCGAGAATGGTGTGGGTCATACAGACGTATCGCATTTCCCGTAAAAAGCGGTCGTAGAGCCCTTTCGCCTCTTCGTTCTCTACCTCGGGTATCTCGGCAGCAATATCGAGGGTGTGCTGGATAAGCGGCGCGATGGCCTGGGATACCACATCCTTGAGCGGTGGCGTTTGCTCTGGGGTGTCAGGGAAACTTTCAGAGGGTTCGCCCGAGTCGTCCAGGTGTATGTTTCGGAATAGATACCCCAACGCGCGATCCGACTCGTAGTAGTCGAGCTCGCAGGCGCCCATCACTTCGGCCTTGTTCCAGTCGGGCTTGAATTTAATTAATGGCCGGGGGAAATCATTAGCGATATCGACTGGCACTCCTTTCTTAGCATAGTCGACGGCCTGGCTGTATAACTTTGCAAGTTTCATACAACGGTTGTCAAATACGCCGTCCTACGGTGGTTGAGGCTATATAATTTCAGCAAGACAAATATAAACTTACCTTTGATTGATCTGCGATGACCATGTGCCGCTCGGCCAGTAAGCCCTGTAGGCCGTGTAGCGCGCTGAGTCAGACAGGAGGCAAAGAGGGATGTCCCCGTACCATGACATCAGAGTTGATGTATTCTACGATGAACTGGCAGACATCTTCGATGGTAGCTTGGCTGCCTTCTTCTAGTGTCCAGACCTCGCCAGGAGAGCAATCCGCTGGGCTCGTCTGGATGCTGGGAAGCAACGCAGGATTTTGGTAGATGTCGTAGGTGTCGCTGGAAGTTTGTAAGCGCCTGCGAGGTCCTGTGCTTAAACGCATACCCATCCAGGTCACCACCAGCAAGGCATGATGCAAGCGAACGTTCGCCTAGGAAATTGGGGGGAAGTATAGATTTAGACCAAAACGCCGGCAGGCTTAAGAGTTTACACACCGACAGCAGGTAAGATGATCACATTCTTTAGACCGCGGAAAAAACAGATCTTATCGTCGGGGGGCTTTCCCACCGCGTTGACACGTTGTACTACAACACAAGCGAAGCTTCTCGGCGGCAAACGGCAGGACGGACGCAGATATACGTACCATCACCGGGGTGGATCACTGGACTCCTGGAGAGGATGCAAGTGCCCTTCAAATAAATGGGGTCCTTGTCTGCAGACTCTTGCACACAGGCTACAAATCATGTTATCAACGAGGTAGCGCGATCGAGGAGATATACCGTACCGTAAATGTGGCCTTCGGGGAGCACGAATACGTCCTCTGGGTTTGCGCCTTCTCTGATATATGCCCGGCCCTCGTCCGCAACTCCAACTAGTTGGTAGCTGTTCGGAACTGGTATCCGCGCCTTAAATTTTATCTCACGGAGGACATGAACCATAGAACAACGTAGCAGACGCTGAAGGAAAACGCTTTCGATAGCCCTTTTGTCAGCGTTGTTCTGCAGGTCAAGCCCAAGCAAGTGGAGCTGCTCGAGTATGAAGGATAGGTGGAATTTGTTGCCAAGGCCATGACTCTTGAGAACACGTCTGAAGTTAGTCAAAGAATCCTCAGAGAGGTAAATTTCCGCCTTCGCGGCATCTTGAAGATCAATGAAAGCTTCTTTCCTGACCCCGCGGTCTTCTAGCACCATTACTATGGGCCTAGCGGGTCAACACGATGCGTCAGTAGGCGCGTCTAAGAGACAAGTCAGAGAATACCGACCGGTTGAGATGAACTGGAATCGGAGTGTCAAACGACCCCGCAATCTCAAATTCGGCGTCCTCCTCGTTGTAGACTGGAAACTTGCACTGCGAACCGCGTAAACGCATTTTGATACCATCGAGTCGGCTGTCCACAACGGCAACTCCCTTGTATCCCAAGAACCGAAACTGGTAAGCGGATGGCTTAACACGATTTTCACGAAGGTTTCCTGTGGCCCAACACTTTTCCTCCCATATCTTGTCAGCGAGCTCCTGCGAGATCGTACCAACACCATCAGTGTGAACTCCCAACTCCGCCTGCTCTTCCCACTGATCGCGCCGAATCTTGACACTCGGGTCTGTCGAAGTGAACGCCTGCGCGATCCTAGCCGCGTACTTACTTGGCGTGCGCAGTAAGTCCGAAAAGTCGCCGAGTCGCGCCCGGATACTCTCCGCGTTGACATATCCCTCCGCAGGATCCTCGAATGGTGAAACAAACCATACGGCATGTTCACGCAGAGAGCTATGCGAGTATGCAAGGAACTCGAATGGGCGACCCGCAAGCTCAAAGCCATTGCCGAGTACCCCGCCCACTCGCCGTCGCACGAACCATGAGCCATCGACTTCATGATCCCAGCGATATGCTAGGCGGTCCTCATCGCAGAACTCGACACGCAAAAAGCGTTCGACGAAGGTAGAGTCATGTTCCTGGTAGCGTCGGATGACGCGGTTCGACTGCGTAGCATATGGTCCGTCAAGAAGCATCCGTGAAGGGGTGATTATGACATGATGGCATGGGATATGCCCAGGAGAAAGCTGAAGTGGCTTTATGTTGGGGTTCTCGGCGCAGACACGCGCAAGACAGGAACCTGGCATCTCGGTCCCCCTACGTTTCTGAAGCTCAAGAGAGAACATACGCAAGAGTTGGCTTGCAGAAGCCCCGCAATCACGAATGATACGTTTGATAGCGTCCCGAAGGGTGAAGAGTAAGTCATGCGGGGTTAGAAGGTCGCCTCGTAGACAAGCTTCAATCTGAAATGCAATGTTCCAATCCATGGTCTTGATCCAGCGCTCAATATGGTAGAGTTTGTTGTGCTCGAAGAACTCGAACTTGTCGGCATATACACGAGCAATGCGGATGGGGCGAGGTTGGCATTCCACAATGTGGCATATCTCTCTAAACTTGTCGAGACCAACTTGATCAAAGAGGACGATACGTAGGTGATGGGCATATGGTGCAATACGAGCATGCGCATCATTAAGTGCAACCAAACGATCCCGTGTCTTGGGGGTCATGCGTTGTCTGTCTCCGGGTTCCTGAGAATTAAAGCCTTGGCCCTCAAAAACAGGAGGGACACGTAAATCAAATACGATGACTATATGATGATCAGTCGTCATATGGTTGTGATACTGTAACAGGAACACTTACCGGGCTGACCAAAGTCGTCATTTCCGGTACCCAGTTTGCGAATAGTCGAAAACTTGACCAAAATCGTGTAATTGTATTCCTCTGTCTCGCGCTGCCCGATCTGAATGTAAGGTAATGTCAGATACGATGAGGTTCAGCCAAGGACTGAGTGGTACCTACTTCAATGCGAATGAGCTTATGCTCATAGACCACAGAGATGTATGCTTCGCTTTGGGAGAGGAAGTCGCGCTCATACTCAATAGAGAATGCCCTTCCGTGATTTGGGGGTGACTTGGGTTGTCTGTACCACACGCCAAACTGAACTTTTGCGATTCGTGGACGAACTTGTCTGGCCTGGTTTTCGATGGTCCTGCACTGCTTTTCCTTCTCTGGACCTACATAAAGCGCTTTTTCGAGCTGTTGCTTTACGAGCGGAGAGACCTGGCGGGAGGTACGGAAAAGACGGAGAGCACGACCCTTAACAAAGATCTTGTTCTTGTTCGAGTCCCTAATCCATCAGTGCAAGTTGTTCCCAACAAAGTTCGTGACACGGAGGATTCCAGTGCCGTTGTGGATCCGCCCTGCAGGACTCTCGTCGAGGACCACTTCGAAGTTCGGTTTTCGACCCTTATTTCTGGGATCATTCGGGTCGTATAGATCAGGGCCGTGAAGAACGAGCTCCAGAGCCTTGCGGACATCGTAGACATCAGCGTCGAAATCAATGGCTTTTATGTCGAATTCCATATGATCGGTGTAGGGAGTGGGGAGGCAGGAAAAGAGGGGCTTCGGTGGTTCATGATGCCTTTGTATTTGTACCACGAGAAGCCGCCACTATCGTAGGCGCCAAAACGCCAAAACGGAAATCTAGAGAAGCTTTCTGCCAGTGCATGTGCGTATCGGTCCAGCCGGTCCGGTGTCCGTCCCGGATGATTTTGATTTGTTTGTTGACAATTGTTGACATCTGAAAACTGAACTCCGCAAGCAAACCGCAGTACGCAGTACGCAGCCCTCTCGATACACCCTCGAAGTTCCTAAATTCAGCCTTCGGACAATCAGAAGATCTTTCCAAATGCATAATCATAGTGATGGGAACCCAGGAACGCCGACGTCCAGAACCGGATACGGCTCCCCTACGTTGTCCCACACAGC
Organism: Russula olivacea; assembly: GCA_963926505.1. NCBI lineage: Eukaryota > Fungi > Basidiomycota > Agaricomycetes > Russulales > Russulaceae > Russula > Russula olivacea. The sequence goes on along the minus strand of OZ004881.1, from coordinate 324,654 downwards.
GCATCAGTCACTTTCAGTTACGTTTCATATGAAAAAATACATTCTACTTTACCCAATTCCCAGAAAGTATTCACGTGATTCGTAATACTCTGTCTGGGGCCAGCATACTACTCCAGCAGCACGAAAAGTGAAGTACAGTAAGACGGTTATCTACAGGAATTGTCCATCAACACCTTGGTGCCGAAACTATTCGCTGGACCAGACCCCACAATAACGTTGGTCATGATCTAAAGCTCAACCTGCAATAAACCGGTAGCATATATGTTGCACAAAGCCAAACCTGGCAAGGATCGCGTGAGCGACGCTCAGGCAATCGCCGACTACTGTGAAAACTCACATTATACAGATAAGATGATAAGATATCCGCACGCACATCCGTCCGAGCGACGAAGCTCACCCCGACAATCAAGGCAAGGATACCCATGAAGGCCGCTGTGATATCGTCCAACTGCCAGGTCCGAGAAACCACCCATGACCATGCGATCAGAAGGAGAGCAGTGACGGGGCGAGACAACGCAGGGTGAGCAATGGGGAGTGTAACGCGTCCGGCTGCGGCGTCACCCGACGCATCCTTGTAGTCTTGCGTATGAATCGTTGTCAGAACGATCCCTGCGCTCAGCACAATGGCAACACACGCTATGCTATCAATATCACTCTCTCTTCGGCCTGTTAGCGCGCCGGGGAGAGAGGCAGGAGCAGAAAGTTAGGTTCTCAAGTGGTCCCGACCAAATCAGAGACGGCAACGTACAGATAACAAGAGTTGTACCGGCCTCCGTGGTGACATATCCGATTGCGTTCAACGCATTTCGGACCAACCAATGGGCACGTGCTCCACCACCATCATTGTAGACCAGCATGTACAACGATCCACATAAACTGGCGAGCACCGTCCTCGGGCCATAAGCAGCGGACAACACAAGACATATTGGGATCATCATCCAGCGTAGACTGCGTGCAGTGCGGAGAGAAATCCGACCTGCGGGAAGCGGTCGGTCCGGATGATTGAGAAAGTCTTCTGCCAGCGAGCGTGGGAGCGTCTGATTCGCGAGCCCGAACTGCAAAGCGTGGACCCACAACCAGAGCAGCGCGTAGGGCAGACGGGAGAGACTACACGACGGAGCGGCCGCCGCGGCGAAAAGAGTCTGGCGATGTAAAAGCAGGGCGACGCATCTGGTTGATAATAGAAAGGAAACAAGAGGGCAAACGGGCATCACTTACGACAGGGGGGATGACGGTTTTCATGTCTGATTTTGTGAAAAGCAAAAGAGTGCGGAGGTGATATGAAGGCGAGGTTGCAAACATGATTGCGGCTGAGAGTGAAGTGAAAGTACAGAGAGCGGGTGGGGGACCAGGAAGGTTATAAGCTAAAAAAACCCTCAGAAGTGATGATTGGAACCAGCCACGGTTTCATGGGCGAGGGCTTGCGATGTTGTGGCCCGAGAACTGCATTGCGGTGTTTGGCGAGGAATCCGCGGCCAATAGAGTAAACCGGCGCGACATTGCGCCAACCTCGGAGGCTCTCCGCAGGTAGGCATACGCAGTTCAAAGGAGACCATTTTATACTGTGGTCGAGCTTAGATGACAGTGCAGGTACAATGGGAGGAAACTATTCCACGACAATGCAGAACCAGAACAGGTCGTGACTAGAGAAAGAAATGTGGATGAATGACCCAAACCGCGGTACTAGTAAAAGTGCCGGCTTAGGTAACGGTCCAGCTCGTCGGCTGACGTTGTTCCGATCCTTCGCATTGATTGAGCCCAGGGGCTCTCGCTCTGAGTGTAGAACGGCACACCCTTGTGCCCTACTCAGGCTGGTGATTCGACTGGCGCGCAACGTTCGCAGCCCAATACGTTGAGAAAGCGAACTTTCGTATTCAAGGATGAAGCCAACACTCCGATATTCGGAAATGTGCAGACGACGTCCGCACCTTGGAGCGACTGGTATTATGGTAAGTCAGGGTGTCACTAGACACAACGAAATCTAGGAATAAGATGCCAGTGACCCGGGACTCCATGACCACCGCAGACACGTTTTTCGAGACAGGCTGCTAGAGGATGCCGATGCTTGGAAAGTGTCCCTGGTAGTGTCTGGAGTTACTAGCACTGGCAGCTACCGACATGCTGAGGCCCTATACTGAATGAATCAGAGAGATCCTTGCACGCCTTTCGCACAAGTGAGGGGCACTGGCCCGATCTCTTTGTGGTAGTTCCAACGGTGTTGTCTCCAAGTTGCCACATCATTTCACATGCGACGTTCATTCGCTGCATCGAAAGTATTCAATTCAGATGCCAGCAGGTATCTATACGGCGAATGGCCCGTTTCTTATTTTGTCCCCGGGGAGGGGCGAACGCATAAGCGATCGTCGCGAAGTCCGACTACGCACCATGCAGTAATCGAATGAAGCGCATAGAGTCGGTACGAGGTGGCGCGAGAGGATTCTGAGACTAAGCGAGGGGCAATGCGACGGTGCCGTGCAGGGACTGCGATACAGGGAGCAGCGTGAGAAGAATTCATTCAACGCAATCATCTTGAACTATGCACGCAAGTATCTGGATGAACCTATCCTAGAAAAGTGAATTTGGTCATTGCGGGCTCACACGATGCTAGAGAAGGTTAAGGGCAGGCTGAGGGCATACCAGGACAAACAATTTCAAAGTTCGGGCATTCTACCGTAAAGCCGAGCCACCGTCTCCTCTCCATCAAGTGCACTGACTCCTGTACTCCTACACACGCCACGCCCGCGCACCAGTGCTCCGCTTCCTAAATCTGAATGGGGTAACAAAAAGTGAGCAAATTTATGAAACCGTTTGGATGTTTCACGCTGATTGCTGTTACGCGATGAATGGCGATGTGATTCTAGAGCCGTATTAAGCACCAATGCTGAAGTTCCTTCAGGTGCCGCGGGGGGAAATAAACAATGGGGAAGCACGTTTCGTTCGACCTCCCACTTTCGGGGACCATAAGTCGCCGGTGTCCGGAGAAGAGGCCTTTTTGGCAAATCCCGTTGTCACGGTGGACCCAGGAAAACGTTCCGCTTTCTTTACCTACTCGAGTACGGCAATATGGAATCGGAACCGCCTCCTGACCCTATAGCCTTAGGGAGAACATATCTCGTTAAGTGATTTCCTGGCTTAGCCACACTGCTCACCTTAATTCCAGATTCTCCACGACTATCGAGAATACGATACACCTTCCGAAGATACATAAAGAATGTTTGGAGTCTAGACTTGGGTACCCCAAGGGTCAGTGTTCATTGTACTCCGAGTTGGATTAGGAGAGAAGAGAGCATCTCCTCTTCTAGTCCAGCTCGGGGTTCAATGCCATCTTTTCCTGGAAGCCCCTTTTCAATTGCAATTGCGGTGTTCATGGAGCGTGACGCCCGAATAATTCCCGTCCTACCCCTTCCCTTGTTTTACCTACATTTACGGTTCTGCTCCCACAAGCTGAACAAGTTACGAAGAATCCAAGTCATGATATGCCGTCTGTTTTCCCGTGCTCTCAGACTGCCTGACCGGAGATGATATCTCCTATTTTGGTGCCTCGCGACAAGTGTCTCAGTGCCATCATCCGTTTATCATGCATCATGTATTGAAATGTATCCTGAATGTTCAAACGCCCCTTTGTCCACAAAATAGCATTGTATTTATGGTAGTTATTGCGATGTGAGAATGTCGTTCAAAGCAGGAGAGAGAGGGGGAAAAGACAAAGAGGGGGCAGAGGCTCGAGAAGAGCGAAGACGCGAGACGTCGTAGGCAGCGGTTCCACCAAGACGGTCGCCGAGAGAAGGAAGAAAAGACGCAAGTGAACGGAAGAGAGTAGGAACTTCTGATTGAACGCGATCGATGCTGAGGCCCTCCTCGACGAGCAGGAGGGCGGTCTTACTGTATATACATGCGGGCTGCCTTTCGGCCATGTCTAGGTTTCGTATGGTAGAGGCGATCTCGGAGGTGTCGGTGATAGAGATTGAATAGAACAAGATGTAGGCATAATAAAGGAAGGGCTAAAAACAAGAGACGGTGTGTGGTGTTGTCCGAGAGCGCGAGACGAGATATATAATAGAAAAGTGAAGGAAAGAGGCGATGAAAGCGGGAGGATTAGGACCCGTATGTCATTTTCGTCTTGTGGCGCAGCTTGAAGGAGGGTTTGTTGTCGAACACGAGGCAGTAAGGACGACGCAAGAAAAGAAGGGGAAAAGAAAGAGAATCAACAAAGGCACGTGAGGACGGGCGCTCCGACGCGGAAGTCCATGCATGTGGTTTACAGTAATTCTGCTCCTTCGGATATCCTACAGTACATCACTATAGTAACGTACAATACAACCAACTTGTGAATCTCGACTATGGGTACTAGTATATGAGGTATCTGTGTGGTATCAATCAGGCCTGCGGCAGTCCATCGAGGCGTTTAAGATTATCGATAACGAGGCCGAGCGCGAGGAGAGAGAAGCTCTCGATGAACTCCTTATCTCGGTGATGCTGGGCCCAAGCCCACACCGCCCAGGCGCGCGACAACCCAGAGCGAAACTGCTCCTCCGTCCGAGCCTTGTCTATCTGAACGATCTGCCCGCGGACGTCGTCCACGAACCCCTCAACGTGCAACTTCATCCTGTATGTCCTGTCCGAGCGCCACCGTGACTGGGCGCAGTTCGCGAGAATTGTACCCAGCACGACTTCTTCCTCCTTCAGACGGACGTCCGGTTCGTCAACGAGGGTGTGCGTTACGCATATGTACCGCATCTCGCGGACGTAGTACTCGTGCAGCTGTTCTGCGTGGCCGTTCTCACTCTCCGAGTCTGGCTCGGCACCGTCCTTGTCCGGGTCCGAGTTGAGTACGCGCTGAACGAGCGGTGCGAGAACTTGTGAGATCGGATCTCCGAGTGGGCAGTGGGCTTTGGGGGGTATTGCGGGTAGTCCTTCGACAGGCTCTTCCGGACCGAGAAGCTCGATGTTCCGGAACATATCCCCCAGTGCGCGCTTCGATTCATAGTAATCAAGCTCTCGTGCGCCTGTTACCTCCGCCTTGTGCCAATCGGGTTTGAATTTGATGATCAGCTTGGGGAGGTTGTTGTGTAATTCCACAGGGTTTCCGTTCTTTGCGTAATCTACTGCCTGACTACAGAGTGTGGCGAGCTTCATGCACCGGTCGTCGAATACGCCGTCCTATCGGTGTGTGAGGACGCAGTAGATCATAGACAAACAAGGTCCCACCTTTGATTGATCGGCAAGAATGATGTGCCGGTCAGATAGGAGGCCCTGTAGATCGCAGGGGAAAATGAACTCAAGCACGGGGCAGAGACGAAGACATACCATCACGTCGCTGTTGATATACTCGACGATGAAATCGCAAATATCCTCGACTGTGGCATCTCCACGATCTTTATCCAGCGTCCGGGGCGTGCTTTCACCCACCTCCATTGGAGGCCAGTGGAGTCGTGGAATCAAACCTGGATTATCATAGTAGACGTCGTAGGTGTCGCTGGAGCGTTGTGAGCATTTAAGGCGCCCTGCTATGTAAATACGTACCCATCCAAATCGCCTCCGGCAAGGCAAGATGCCAGTGAACGTTCACCTGGAAGGCAGATTCGTCTATGAAGGCATACATGGGAGTCGTTGACACGCACCAACAGCTGGAAGCACAACGACATTTTTCAAACCACGGAAGAAACAAATCTTGTCCTCCGGCGGTTCGCCTACGGCGTATACGCGCTGCACTGTAAGACTAATAAGGATCACCTATATCGGAGTAAGCATGCATATACGTACCGTCGCCGGGGTGAATGACCGGGCTTCTGGATATTACGCATGTGCCCTTAAAGTACTTCGGTGGTTCATCCGCCTTCTCTTGAACACAGACTAGATGTTGCCCGTTTCTATAAGGTAGCACGGCTGTGGACCCACAAAGAAACGCACCGTAAATCCTACCAGGACCCAATGTAAATATATCTTCCTCATTGACGCCTTCCTTGATGTACGCCTGACCCTCGTCGGCGACGCCTACCAGCTGGTAGCTCTTTGGGACTGGAATTCTAGCCTTGAATTTGACCTCACGCAGGGAATGATTCATGGAGAAGCGGAGAAGGCGTTCCACAAAAGCACCTCCGATGGCTTTCTTTTTCTTTTCATTGTTGTCCTTGAAATCGAGTCCGAGCTTGCTCAATTGCTCAAGGATGAATGCTAGATGAAACTTTCCACCTAGATTGTGTTTCCTGAGAAGATGCGAGAATTTCTCCAACGAGCCACTGGAAAGGTAGATGTCTGCCTTGGCTTCTTCTTGAAGATCTATGAAGATCCCTTTATCAACACCACGGTCTTCCAACGCCATCACTGCAGGTCTGAAGAACAGGTTAGTGTTTACAAGAAAGGACGCAACCACGAACCTGTTTAGATGGACCGGATTTGGATAGTCAAACGAACGGGCAATTTCGAACTCTGCCTCGTCAACGTCGTGCACGGGGAACTTGCGCTGCGACTCGCGCAAGCGCATCTTGATACCTTGAAGTCTGTGGTCCACGACGACGACTCCCTTGTATCCGAGAAATCTATATTGAAATGCGGATGGCGGGACGCGATTTTCCCTGCACGTTGCCTCCCAAATCATGTCTCGCAACTGAGGGGAGATTGTCCCAACGCCATCTGTGTGTTCGCCCAAATCTGGCTGCTCCTCCCACTGGTCGCCCCGGATCTTCACACTAGGGCTCGTTGCGGTAAAGGCCTGCGCGATTCGGGCCGCGTACTTGCTCGGCATTCGCAAGAGCTTTGAGAAGTCGCCGAGGGATGACCGGATTTTCTCCGAGGTCACATACCCTTCCACGGGATCACGAAAAGGAGAAACGAACCATACAGAGTGCTCGCGAAGCGCGCTCGTGGAGTACGCAAGAAACTCAAATGCGCGACCGCCTAGTTCGAATCCTTGGCGCAAAATACCACCGACACGTTGTTTGAGGAACCAAGTGCCGTCAACGTCGCCATCCCAGCGGTACGCGAGGCGATTTTCATCACGGAACTCAACACGAATAAATTGTTCAGCAAGGCTGGGGTCGTGGTTTTGATAGTGACGAATGACACGGTTTGATTGTGTCGTATAAGGACCTTCGAGGAGTATCCTGGAAGGAGTGATTATCACGTGATGACAAGAAATATGTCCTTTTGCCAGCCGAAGTGGGTCGATATGGTTATATTTGGAGCGCAGGCGATCGAAACAGTGCTTCACTTCTTCATCCGGCTTGCGCATCTTGAGCTCCACCGAGAACTGCCGCAAGAATTCCCATGCTTCATTGCCGTAATAGTGGATTGCCTGTTCGATCGGTTTCTGGAGCGTCTGGAGCAGGTCGTGAGTAGTAAGCAGACCGGAGCGGAGGTATGCCTCGATCTGGAAGGCATTCTTCCAGTCCATGGTCTTAATCCAGCGTTGTACTTTAACGATGTTGCGATGTGAGAAGAAGCCCATTTCACGGGCATCTATGGCAGGAACGCGGATGGGACGGGGTTCGCACTGTACGATGTGGCATATCTTCTCGAACATTGTGAGGTCTTCTGGGTCAGCGAGAATGATCCTCAGATGATGTGCGTATGGGGCGATTCGGGCATGCGCAGAGTCGATCGCGGAAATACGGTCACGCGTCTTGAATCTGCCTTTGCGCTCGATCCCCTCCGGAGCCAGACCGTTGTAACTTTCTTGCTCGAAATTCGGAGGTGTGCGCAGATCGAGTATAATGACTATTTTAGTCTACTCTCAGCCACGAGGAACGCTGATGATAGAGGGGGACTCACAAGCTTGTCCGGTTTCATCGTAACCGATTCCCAACTTAGAAATGCTTGAAAACTTGACAAGAATCATGTAATTAACCTCCTCCGTTTCCCTCTGTCCGATCTGACCGTGGGGAGCTCAGGTCAAAATATAAATGGGGGAAGTAGAGTAGCACTTACGTCGATGTGTATCAGCTTGTGCTCATACACTACGTATATATATGCCGCGGATTTGGACAGGAAATCTCGTTCGTGCTCGATCGAGAAGGTTCTCCTTGGGCTGGGAGAGTCCGATGGCCTGTACCATATGCCAAACTGGACTTTTGCAATTCGCGCACGTACCAGCTGAGCTTGCTCTTCTATTTGAGAGCGCAGCCTGTCCCTTTCCGGGTCGACATACAACGCTTTTTCAAGCGTTTGTTTTACGTCGTGAGGCACGGTTTTGAAAAGGTTGAAGATCTTGACGCGTTGTCCCTTGACCTCGATATAATTGTTGTCCCCTGAGTCCCGACTCCACTTGAGTAACTTGCGTCCTAGGTTTGAGCCAACACGGAGAATGGCCTTTCCGTTATGGATACGACCGGCGGGGCTTTTACCCATGATAATCTCAAAATTTGGTACTCGTCCTTTGTTCTCTCTGTCGTTGGGGTCGTAGAGATCGGGGCCATGAAGGACCGCAGCGACGGCATTACGGACATCATAGACGTCCGCGTCGAAACTAATACGCGTGAGCTCAATCTCCATGAGTTGCGGGGTCAAGCAAGGAGAACTGGTGAAGAATCTCCTGCCTACGGCGAGGGTTTATATGGCGCATTCAACGCTGCGGACGCCACGTTACGCCGTCAAGGAAGGATTCCGTATTTGTGGTTGGTGGCGTTGTTGTAGTCCTTTGATACAGTAATCAGCCTCGCCCCGTCCGCTTCATTCTACACAATGACCGTCCAGACCGTCAACGTCTCGACCCTAAAGAGTGTCAAAAACAATGTAATCGGCAACCCCTCCGCCAAGTTATTGCTTGCCCAGGATGAACTCTTTGTCGCCACGTCCGTGTCCACTCTTTCTTCCTTATCCCCTCTAACCCTCGCCCAGCCTTGTCAAAGCCATCAATGCACCAGAACAGTTTGAGGATGCTGCCGGATCACAGGACAATATCCGTGTCGAGGCTGCCCATGTCATCACCTCCTTATCGTATGGTGCGCAACCATTGCTTCGGACGTCTCTTTCAGCTTCCAATTCCCCTTTCCCCTTCTTCCTTTACTAGGCTCCGCACAAGCACTCCGCAGCCTACTACACGCCAACGCACACCAGGCCTTCCTCTATGCTATCTCACGTTTTGACCCCTCTGAACCCACAGCGACTAAGGCTGCCTTTGCTCGTGCCCTTCGTGCCATCGCTGCAGCGTGTGCTGAGCTCGTAGGCCCATCACAATGGGGTCTCAGGGATGATTCTTCGCCTGCGCGTGAGGAAGCAAAACTTGCGCTCGACTATTTTTTCCAGGTAATCGCCCTGCGCCATCTAGCCTTCCTATCTCCACGAGCCACTAACAAACTCCGTAGCTCGAAGTTCTCGATGTGTACCTCCCGCTCCTTACGGATACCTCGACGCAGGTCGGCACATCTATCGCGCAGCTCCTTGCTGCGGCACTTCGCGCACCGAGTCATCGTACTGCTGTTGCGGAATGGATCCCTCCGGCCGAACGCGGACGAGAAGCTTCTCGGGGCCGGCGCCGTTGGGAACGCCCAGAGGCTATAGCACCCGCGCATTCCGGTGGTGGCGGGTGGGTTGCGCGTCATCTTACGACACTGCTACGCAGCCGCGACGTCAAGGTACAGGCGGCCGCTTTAACAGCTCTGGCCTCCCTGGCGAGAGACAACCACGATATCGCTGTTCACCTTGCTAGGTCTCCCGCGGGAAAGTCAAATACAGGTGTGTGTGTCCCGTAGCTTGTATTTTCTTGGTCTTCTGACTCTGTGGTCGTATCAGATTCTCCAGTCACCCTAACTCTAGCTTTAGGGCTATGCAAGTCTCGTTCTACGGATGTGCAACTTGCCGCCAGCCTATGGTAGAGAAATCCGATTCTTAAGCGCCCATTCGACGTGCTGATAACGCAACAGTGCGACGCATATCATCCGAGCGAGCGCAACCAACCACCATCATACATCGTCTCCAGACCTGACCGCTTCTCTTGTTGTTATGCACGTCATGAACCGCATGATTGATTCGAAGACCGAATCGCCACAAAATCGTACCAAGGCGTGCTTCATTCTCAGTAGGCGACCTTTCACAGTCAGGTCCGTGTATGATTGTCAACAAATTTTACCCCAGACTACCTCGTGATGGACGATAAAGAACTATGTCAAACCGCTTTTGACAGAGGCTCATTGACCAAGCTTTCCGACCTCGTTCACACCCTCACGCCGCCACCAACGACGGAAAACAAGGTGCCACCAGAATGGGAGGAGGACGAGCCGGGAAGTCTCTGTTGCCTGCGCGAGGCCGCACTCACCACTATCGCGGTCCTTGCTCTTGCAGACAATGACATTCGGCGGGACGTAACGGATGGTCAACGATTATTGCCCCCACTGGCATCGGCACTCACCCACCGGCACACAGGCGTGCGCTACGCTGCATGTCAATGCGTCCGCGCGCTCTCGCGCAGCGTCGCCGTTACGCGCACATCACTTGTTGATTCAGGCCTAGGCGCAGCGCTCTTCGCCGTATTTACAAAAGAAGACGAGGACCGGCGCGTCGTGCATGCCGCCCTCGCAGCAGTCTGCAATCTCGTCAACCAGTATTCCCCTCTGCGGACCCCGTTTCTAAAACAAGGAGTTGCCCCACGTCTCGCGCGCCTTCTCCGCTCGCCTAGCTCCGAGCTACGTCTCAGCGCTCTCTGGGCCCTCAAAAATCTCGTGTACAAATGCGCTCCAGAGACTAAACGTTCTATCATGGCAGACGTAGGCTGGCCCGCGCTCGATGAGCGCCTGGATGACACAGAGGCCGGCGTGCGCGAACAGGCGCTGAACCTCCTGCGCAACTTCGCGGACTGCGAAGACGACGTGGACGCGGTATTCGATGCGTTGGGCCGAGCAAGATTACTCGATGCCCTCGCGAGCGCTCTCGAAACACGTGACTCAGACGTGGCACTTCAAGCCGCCTTCACCCTCGCCAACCTCGCCAACGGCCACTCTCAACGCCAAGCGCACATCCTCGCTCACGAACCTCTCCTCCGCTCGCTCCGCGGCGCACTCGTCGATGCTCCCGCCGGCGCGCGCTGTGCCGCGCTAGGCGCTATTATCGAACTTGCTTGGGGCGCTGTGCAGCTTCGTGCGGCTGGGATCGAGAGTACACTTAGGCATCTGGTTGAGTTTGGTGTGGGTCCCTCAAGCGGTGCTGGTATTGGTGGTGGGGGCATGGATAAGGAGATCAGGGATCGCGCGCGTAGAGCGCTGGAAGCGATGGAGCGTGCCGTGGCTGTGCCTGAGGATAAGTTACATGAGCTTGCTTGAGATAGTCACGGTTGGCTAGCTTCCTCTTTCTCTCTGCCTTTTTTTTTCGCTTCGTTTCCTGCCTGGCTTGTTCTGTTCTGATGCGGTGATTTCGCTGTGTAATTAAAATGTATTCTATGGGATATGCTTGTTGAAAGGTTTTTGGTTCTTGACACTGGCAGCGGCAATTTACTATTGCCTTCCCGCTCACGGAGTCTGTTGTTATGCTAGCTACAGGTTTGTTTCACCCGCTGAGTTTCTATGCAACGAGTTCACCATTGTGTTCTTCCCGTGACTTCGTGAGCCACCCTACAATTAAATAATACTTGACCTACTTGATACTGCAGTTCCTATTCTGCTCTATTTTGCTCCATATGTCAACAGCAGTTTGCACAAATGTGCTTTCCAATATGTAGCGCCAACTCTGGCGCCGTCCAGCCATCTTCATTGACATTGGCGTTGTGTCGGAGTAGCAAACGTACCAATTTCAACTTTTCCATCGCTGATCGCGTAGTGCAATGGAGTTCGGCCGCAGCACACACGTATTTTCACGTCCGCGCCATACCCCAGCAACAGCTGCATGACCTGCAGACGGTGGCACCCAACATGGGACGCCAGGTGGTGCAGAGCTTGGTTGTTGAAAACTGTCTCTGCAGTCCATATGGCCCATACTCGAGCAATAACCGCGTGGCATCGTAATCCTGTTCAAAAGATGCATCGTGCAACAAGGTCCAGTTGCTGCTGCGCTCGGCGTCTGCGTACTGTATGCCCCGTGCTCCTCTAGCAACACGCGGCGTGCCACGTCAAAACGTCCGTTATCTATAGCCACTCTGATGGAGCCCATGCAAAACCCTCCCGGCGAGGACTTACATCATTCGGGCGGATAGCGGAATGTCACTCTGCCGGACTGCGGAGGATGCCACATCCTGCGCAGTAATACAGGTCAGATAATTGTTCCATGCGTTTTAGTATCAAAACGAGACATCCCCAATCCGGGCATGTTCGAACGAATACCGAGCGGCGTAGAAGGTTATAATAAACTGATAACAGGCTTGGGTTTAATTCTTTAATCGATGCATGTCTACAACAAGGTGATCAAAGTGCGCCGGAGAGCATACATCGTCGGTCCAAGATATACCGGAGTTGTTCGTCTACAACCGCAGTTCCGCAAGCGCACCTTGTAATGTCCTCTCACGCCCTTTCGTCTTTGTCGTGCGGCCATCATCCTTATCCAGGTCCGTGTACTTTTTCTCGAGCTTAGCTAGGAGTGTGTCCATATCTGCAGGCAACATGCTGATAATGTCGCGCATCTTGTTCGCTGGGGAGAATCCACTCATATGAGTGTCAGCATACCAGGCACAGAGAGAGATAGGTGTACTCTGTTCTTTAACTCGCTTCTGGAACGCGGTGTGTTTCTCTTCAAGACGGCTGTGTGCCGCCTGAAGCCGCTCAAAAAGCTCATCGATCTCCGCCTAGTTGCGTTATAAGATCGTTAGCAACTTGAATGGAGGATAAGGAAGAGTAGGTGGAGGAACCTCGATCTTTGCATAGGCCGCGCTGAGCTCAGCATTCATGTGGGAATTCTCCTCGAAACGTTTGCATGCGTCGTCGAATCCGAGTAATCCGGTGATGAATGCACGTCCGGGCGCAGGGCGTACCTCCCGAATGTTCTTCAAAACAGGCCCGAGGCCCAGAATCATATCCTCACGCAGGCCATGGGAAGCGTCCGCAAACACACGGCTAAGTTTCTGAAAGATTTGTCCTTCGTTGTATTCGCTGTAGACCTCCGATGAGTCAAATTCTATCTCGTTACGGAGGGGAAAGAGTTTGAGTACGGGCAGCCCAGCATCTCGACGAGGGTGGTCTCCTCGTCCCATCTTTCAAGCTGGTCTTCGCTACTTACGTCGCTATTGGTACCATCCGAGCTCGGGTCGTCATCATTTTCTGTTTCTTGTATGCCACGCAACAGTGACAAATATGTGTCTTCTGGATTATTCCCGGAGCGAGACGAGATGCGGCTGTGTTTTCTTTTTAAATTGGGATGTCGCTGGTAGCGAAATTTGTTGCGTGTGGGGGATGAATGCGGGTGGATACGCGGTAAATATCTCGCAGGAGTACTATGGCGCGTGTGTGAAGTGCGTTTGGAGCGTGTCATCTTGTACAGTAATCCTTCCTGTCCTCCACTAGCATTCAGTTCTGGTTGGAAGTTTGACCAGAGCGAGGGTACGCGATGGATGAGTCTCTGGGGACAAAGGACTGGGGTTTGCTACTCGAAGAGTATGAAAATAGGCAGCTATATGCGCGTATGGGTGCACCTTGTACGAGGATCGGAACGAGAAGACGTGGATCTGCTCGGACTTACAGCCCGAGGTCCGAGGCCAGCATGGTGCAGCATACAGTAGGGATGGCTCTCAGGACAGGACAGGACGCGGTCGCGTGACCCGACCCAGCCCAAAAACCGTGTTCATTGGGGGGAAAAACCATACCAGCATTAATTAAGCGCTCAAGCCCTCGAGCTCGAGTCCCGAAATTCGTGCTGCGTTACTCATATTCACGCATTCCAGCCCTGATTTCTTGTTTAGACTATATCGACGTTGAGGGCCTTACGCAAGAAACCGGACGAGGCAGCTGCAGTCGGAGCGGTAGACCCGGGTCAGTCGGACGGGATTTCCCGTGAAGTGATTGCATGATACGGACAACTCACTCGCAACTCCGTTCGACTGCTCTTCTCCCTTTCCTCTCATGGCCTCCCTCGCCCGACTTCGCTCCCGACTTCCCCTCAAAACGACAGGGCGTCTCGCTGTAAGTAGCTCAAAAATATTCTCATCGGCATAGGTCCTCACATACCGTGCAGTCGTTTGCCCGCTCGTTGCAGACCGCGGCCGACTCGACACAACTTGTCCAATCAATACCGCAAGATCCTTCTACGCCATTCTCGGTCAAGCTTCATGAAGACTCTTTCAGGGCTTTCAACACCGACACCCCTTCCCTTGACGTCGAGGTCACTAAAGACAGCCTCCTCAAAATGTACAAGGAGATGGTCACAATGCGTCGCATGGAGCAGTCCGCTGATGCCCTGTACAAGAGCAAGCTTATCCGTGGTTTCTGCCATCTCGCCATTGGCCAGGTGCGCTCTCTGTGCCCGTCTCTTGCGCGTCTCCTCTGACGAATCGTATCGTACCATATTTTTTAGGAAGCCGTCTCAGTCGGCCTTGAGTCGTCTATAACCGAGGAAGACAAGGTCATCACCGCCTACCGCTGCCATCCCTTTGCAGTCCTCCGTGGTGGCACCATTTCTGGTGTCATCGGTGAGCTTCTCGGGCGCCAAATCGGCATGTCCAAGGGAAAAGGTGGCTCGATGCACATCTTCACCCCGCGTTTCTTTGGTGGCAATGGCATTGTTGGCGCCCAAGTTCCCATTGGCGCTGGCATCGCTTTTGCTATGAAATACCTCGAGCGGCCCTCCGCTACGTTCGCTCTCTACGGTGATGGTGCAAGCAACCAAGGTCAAGTCTTTGAGGCGTTCAACATGGCCAAACTCTGGGACCTTCCGTGCGTGTTTGTATGCGAAAATAACAAGTACGGAATGGGCACCTCCGCCGAGCGTAGCTCGTCTAACACGGAGTATTTCACTCGCGGAGACAAGATTCCCGGTATCCAGGCGAATGGTATGGATATCATCGCTTCTGCGCAGGCAGTCAAGCACGCCCGTGAATGGGTGCTCTCGGGCAAAGGCCCGCTTCTCCTCGAGTTCGTGACGTACCGTTATGGTGGCCACTCGTGCGTATTTTCTGCCTTACGATGATACAAGTGCTAAGCATAAGGACAGGATGTCAGACCCTGGCACAACCTATCGTACGCGTGAGGAGGTACAACGTATGCGCTCAACGCAAGACCCGATCCGCGGTCTGCAGCGCTACCTCGAAGAGTGGGGCGTAGCCAGCGACGCGGAGCTTAAGGCAAGCAGCGACTGTTTTACCTAAGTCGTGTGTGGCGCTAAATCCACCATTCAGGCTTTTGATAATGCCGCAAAGGAGGAAGTTGGCAAGGCTGTCGAGGAGGCGAAGAGCTCGCCTGAGCCGCGAGTCGAAGATCTTTGGACTGATATTTACTATAAGGGCACTGAGCCACGGTTCATGCGTGGACGCGAGCGCGAAGAGGTATGCGAAGCAGTCTTCTCATCCGAACAGCGTGCTTATCGGTTATTTGCAGGTTCACATTTACTAAGCCAAGGGATAAAATGGGACGCGGGCCGCCTGGATAGCTATAGACAGTTAATATAACAGCCCAAGGCTTGGCTGATTAGTGGTAGACAGTGTGGTCTCGCTGACCTCCTCAGGAGATGCTACTGCGTGGATTTTCCGTTTATATCACACCCACACAAACTTCCGCGGGGAAAGTCAATAATATTTGACAGCGCGTCTCACTGAGAGCTTCTTCCAAATACTTTTTTTCTCTCTTAAGTTCCTTTGTCACCTCCCCCTCCATCCTCCGAATCATCGATCCCAAATATCTGCCACAGCACATCAACGCTCCCAAACGGGCGCTCTGCTCCCAGCAGCGTCGCCGCGGCCTCATACCGCGAGCGAGGCTCGCGCACGCGCGCACATAGTGCCGCATACGCAGTGCCGAGGCGTCGCTGTGCGGCACGGTGTACTCGTGCATGTAGAGCAGGGGCCGTGAGCGCAGCAAGTCGTGGCGCATGTACTGCATCGAGCGAGGCGAGCCAGTGCGCGAAGGAGGTTAGCGCGCTGCGGAGTGTGGGTGGGGCACATGCTGGCACGTGCGCGAGTGGTTCCTAAGTGGGGGTTGTTAGTGCTTTAATTTCTGCACAGGCGACGGCAGGCCCGGAGAGACGGTGGGGGTGCTGACGTACGTCATCTGGAGTCTGTTCACATGCGCGGCTGGCGTCGTGCAGGCCTGAATCGCGCAGGACCGTCTCATACTAATGGGATCCCAAAGATGAGAAAGTTAGCAAGAAAAGAGAGAATATGGGAAGGGGGCAAGGGGTAGAAAACCGTACATGCTCCTCGATGAGTTCCAGTACCCGCGCCTCGACGGCACTATCCAGCTCCGCGCGCTTGCGCGCTGCACACGGGTACGGCGCGAGTGTGTCGACGAGGTACGTGAGACAGTTCAGTAGGAACACAGGACGGTCCCATACGGGGGCAGGAGCAGCTTGTCTCCGAAGAGCCGCGTCCTTCTCCCCTGCTGCAGCAACGCACATCCTCACAGCGGGATCGACAAGTGCATCCAGCGCGCGCTCAATCGTCGCGCTGTCCTCCGTGCCGCCCATTTTTCCATCGCTATCGCCGTCCGGGACGGCTTCGGCTTCGGCCTCGGCTTCTGCTGTGTGCAGAGCGAGGATCGCGCGTAGGTCTTGTGCGTGCGTTAGGAGCGCTTGGGGTGGCGTGAGGGATGTATCGGCTTGATCGAGGGAAGTGCGTGAGAGCGCACGGCCCTGTGCTGCGATGGCGTCGAAGAATACCGTGTACGATGCGGCGGTCGTCCTATATGGGTATTGGGATCAGCTGAGCTGAGTAGCTTTTGTGGGAACAACGTACTCCTTGAGCGTGGTAGCGAGTAATGCGCGCGAACCGAGCGTGCGTGCCATCGTAAGTGCGTAAAAATGGAGTAGCCTTGAAACCTTGTACGCATTTAAGCCGCTTTCCTGCGTACGAACTGTTTGCAGCACTCGTGCACGCAACGGGCCACATAATCCCGCAACGGCGGCATCCATGAGCTCGCCCAGCCATTCGTCTTCTGCGTGAGCTGGTGCGCGTACGGCGCCGGGCATGCGCGCGCCTGTGTCGATACTGAGAAGCGCCTCGAGGAACTCACGCTCCGCAGCGATCGCCTGGTGCACCCATGCGAGCATGTCGCCTATGTAGCGTAACGCGTCGTGTGCGTGTAGGTCGATTGGTCGTCGTGCGCCTACGCTGCCGGTTCTGTTGCCCGTAGTTAGAGCGCTGGTGAAGGAGGTGAGAAGAGTGGCTTGACGCGTTTGTGCGAGAACGGTTAAGACTTCGCTGGGTGGATAGGTAGATGGATTGGTGAGGTGATATGGTCATTAATATGCGGTGGAGGTAGAAGCGAAGCAAGTGAGCGACGTACGATAGGAGCACTGGACGCGAGCGAAGGCGGCGTACGGCCTCACTTAGTTCGTAGGGAACTTCGAGAGATGCGTCACGCCCCATACCGCGGAACTCGACGCTACACCATCGTAACAACTTGTCGCATGCCTTCTCCAGGTGGGCGGCGGTCACAGCCATAATGTCAAGTCTAAGATGTCAGGGCTGAACGATACGCGTGTAAATGGATAAACAGGACACGAACCCAGCTTTCGAAGGGCTGTCCTCCCCTGCCATCAGGACTTGGCAATCGTCTCGAATGGCCTGCGCGCGGTCCATAGCAACAAAAAACTTGGGGCCGACGGGGATTTCAGGAGAGGAGAGTGCCTCAGCTTCGTTCGGTGAAAGTGTAAAACGTGCAAGGAAGAGGGTAACGATCGATTGACGCGTCTTTACTTGTTGTCTGTGCATTCTCGGTGTATAAGGAGACGTAGCTTGCGCAACAGGGCCTGCAAATAACGATAATCTACTTACCGCTCATCTCTCAAACTCTCTGCACGGTCAAGTAAAGACTTGCAAGCCTCGTTCGTCGATTCAAGCTGCGCCTGGGCCTCCTCGCACTGCGCACGCATCGCCGATATGTGGGTCTGCAGGGCGTCCAATTTCTAAGGCAGCAAGTGAGTCATGTGTGAGCCAAAAGGCAGTGTGATACGCACTTGGTCTACCATGCCAAATGCTGCAAGGAATCTGAGGCTTCCATCCTCCATTTTGCTCTCAATGTCACGCCGAAGGTGCTTCCGCGCTTTGGCAGCAGTATCACCGGGTGGTGCTCCCCGTAAGAAGCTGGGGGCATCCTTCGCACTGTCCGTTTCCAGCTCGTCCACCACGTCGGGTACTACGGCATCTTCCTTCGCTATTGAGACGACAGCTGGGGATTGCGAGGGAGAGTAGAGGTCGGAAAGGGTACTGAGGGCTTCTTTGGTAGCGTCGTCTTCAAATGTCGCTCCTAGGACTTTGTAGAGTCGGAGAGAGACAGGATTTCGTGCGAGAGGTGAGGGAGAGGCTGTCTGAGACCGTCGGACGACTTCTGTGATTGGGGTGGAGGGCAGCGATGGCATAACTCTATGAGCAGGGGAAGACCGGCCCGCAGAGGTTTGAGGAGACCCAACGGTCCTCTTTCGGTGAGTATTGTGTCTGTTCAGTCTTGACATTCGCTCGATGTGACATTGTGCAGGATCTCTCTCTTGCCTTCTGCCGCACTGGTCCGCGAATTTATTATAAAGTACGTTTCTGACGTGAATTGAATATCTTTTTAAATCTTCTTTTCAGTGCGTAGTGACAACGGCGATCCGCTATAGCAGCCATTCCCTTCAACATGCCCAATATTACCTCTGGCGTGCGTGTTCAATCGTTGTGTTACGATGCAGATTGCCCAAGTACAAGGGCGGACTAGAACTGACTAACCACCTGGTATGAGCAAGCAAGCTCGGTCAAAACGTCGGGGCCTTGGAAATTTTTCGAACGGAACCTTCGGACGAGATCCTAAACGGTGGGAGGCCTACAAGGAGAAACTCTCCTGTTGGTCTCTCCGTCCGAAGTTCTTCAAAATCGCTTGGTCTCCGTGAAACATTCTCGCCGCGTTTCTTCGCTAAAAAATGGCCATGGCCTATGATACATCGGGCTTTATGCACATTTGTGCGGTATCTGCACAACCAGTTGTCTCGGCTATCCACCCTCCACCTTTACTTGCCCGAGTCACCGTCCTTGCCCTGGCCTCACCGATAAATACGATCGACGCATTTCACAGTACACAAAGCAGACGTAAATGACTAGTGTGGCGGGTGGAAAGGATATCCGTACAATCACTGAAGAACTATTCTCAGCCCTAGTTCAAAAAGCCATGAGTTCGCGCGATCGGGACAAAGCCTTTCAAAGGAGACACACTCCTCAAGAATGGGTTCTTGAAGCCATGCAAATCTTGCGCAAGACTTCTGTCGGTGGGCGTATTCAGAAATACAATCTCTCGGTTGCCTCCTAAAGATGATAATAGCATCTTCATTCCCCATGTTTTTCGGTTCAAACGCAATGTTGGAGGGACCAGCACGGGGAGAACGGACGTGGGTATAAGATGATGGGAGTGTAGGTCATGCCCAGAACGCGCGACTTAGTGGGACGGCATGTCACGGTAGAGATCGGAACTGGAACTTCCTCACCATTCCTGTTCAGTCGCAGAACTGCGACTACATATTGCGTTTACGCTGGCCCAGATATTGTATAATAGGATATCAGTCGTTCAGATAGTTAGCTGGCCTTCAATTAATATCACGGGATTGTTTTTTTATTTAAAATCCGCACTTTGATACCGCAGCAGAGTGTCCGAGTCACGGCAGCCATGGGTTGTGTTCCGAGTCACCTTTTTCAAGCATACGGCCCCTCCTCATCTCGCCCAATACCCCACTAGCATTATGTCCACGGCTTTCCACACAACCGTCTCCTTCTCTACTTTCCAATCATATTCGACGCTGCCTCGGAGGAATACAACAAAAAGACAAGAAGAGCCCTCCGCTCGCCGCTGACCTGGACCTTTCTCTCCCCACACTGTTATTTTTGTGAAGAGCTTCGTCAGAGTAACTGATTCTACTGCTTCCGTGCTCTACCATATTTGCCATTCCAGGCGCTATACCATTACTTGATGTCTGCGCGAGACGCGTCGAAGAATCTGAGCTGGATCCACTGGCAGGTGTACGGTCCGTTTCACTCACTCACTCCTTCCCCTGCTCCGCTCATGCATACTTCCCACTCTTGCCCTACACAGACACCTCGCAGAAACACGGATGACGACGCTTTCCCCGAACATCCAAAATGCCGCATAACATCCCCAACACCGACCACAACACCCCTCTCAACAATCGAGCACTTAGTCCAAGTCCTTGTCGAGTCGTCGACCTACTCGGCAGCCCATCTGGCATCTGCGCGTGCGTTCCTACTTCCGACAACGCTCTTCGACACCCTTGCCAGCACCTAGACGCGCCTCCGCGACGCAGGCATTCTCGAAGCTTCCGTGCTCTGCCGTAGTGTTTCAACTCGCGTGGGGCGAGGGATATCAACTTCCCGGGCGTTCGGTAGCTCCGGTGTCGGCGCTGCCAAATCGCATCCAAATTTGGCAACGAACTATGCGGAGAATCACTATCCTTGACTCCGAGTCATCAAGATCATTAATTGGACTTGGGGTTCTCCAGTGAGTATTCTAGAAGGCTGAGAGAACCACATTGAATTACAGTACGAATACGATTCCCTGTGTGATCTATTCATATATGTACTGTACTTATTCTAATGAATATCGGCATAAATCGAGCATACCCACCCAGGCATGAGGTCGGCAGCCATGCTCGCTACGTAACAGCACCATGACCGCATCCCGGGCCACTGCCAGTGGCAGTCTGGCACGCCGCAAGTCCACACATCAGAATCCGTGTTTTCTCTCCCAAAACAACCAAATCTCGGTAGCGAGGTCCGCCTCGCTGCCTCAATGTGTCCAGACTGCAGTGGGGAAGGGCGCTCGTCCGTATTTCCACTAATTAGGCCCACTCACTACGCCCATCACTTTAGGCAATTAGCATGTGAACGCTTACGGCGACATCGATAGGCGAGGCAGTGCACGACTGTCCTTGTTCAGCCCTCTTCCGCCCGCACCTACGCTCCCGCATCATCCCCCCCCCGGCAAACCAACTCGTCTTCCCCTCCCATATTTCTCCCTTACTTCCCACATGAGTGACCAGTCAGGACTCTCTCACTTTCAGGAGCTCTTTGAGGCTGCCTTTCGAGACTACGAAAAGCAGACGGGCAAGACATTGGCCAATCATCCACTCGCCGAGAAGCTCCAGAGTTGTGACTCTGTCGAGTCCGTTACCGCCGTTCTTCGTGAACAAACAGAAGCCTCCAGTGAAATCCGGGGAAAGGACAAAGTCTTCAAACCCCTCAAGAATGTCCTATCAGTTCTACAAAAACTTTCTTCCGCTTCCGCTGTAAATTTCGGTCAGCATCTCGGCCTGGTACGTCCATAGGCGCCGATTGGGTTTCAACGTCCTTGACCGTCATTCTCTAGCCTCTTCCACCTGTGACGGCAATACACACAGGCCTCGGCATCCTACTCTCTGTATGTGCCTTTCTTTCGTCCCTGTGCGCGCATCTTCGTGACATCCAAACGTATCAGGCGGTCAAGGGTGTTCTCGACGATTACGACACATTAGCCGATTTGCTTGAGTCGGTTGAACACTTTTTGACCCGCCTCGACGTCTATACCAAGATCCCTCCTACGGTCAGTATGACTGAGATGGTCATCAAGATACTCGTGGAGATACTCTCCATCCTCGCACTGGCGACGAAACAGCTACAGCAAGGAAAACTGAGTGAGTCCGTGTCAGGTGAGATATTATATTACCTGACTATGCACCGCAGAAGCGCTTGTCAAGAAGCTGCTCCTCGGTGGGAAGGACATCGAGGCGGTACTTCATAGATTGGATCGTCTCACTGGGGATGAAGCCCGGATAACTGCGGCGCAGACCCTCGAGGTCGTCCATGGTCTTTTCCAGAATATGAGGGAAGTGGTTGATGGTGAGCAAATTCCCTAGGGTTATGCCTGGTGTTGAGTTTTCGTCCCTTTAGACGGCAAAACATCGATAAACCATGTCCGGGATGTGCTCGGTATGTTCTGCGTGGCCACGATGAAGCAACTCAGTAGCTAACTGAGCAGTAGAGATCATGCAGAAACTCGCAAGCGACATGAACAAGTCAAATCGTCGGTCATTTTTGATGCCGCGATTACCAACCTAAATCGCTGATATTGTCTGGCAGGCGACAAATTGGAGAAGGATATTCGGAATTGGCTGTCGCCGCCCGACCCCTGGAAGAACTATAACATTGCCCGCAAGTTACGCCACAGCGGGTCAGCGGCATGGTTCGTTCAAGGAAACACGTTCTCAGAATGGAAGTGGTCCGAGGCCCCGGGTTCCCTTCTGTGGGTGCATGGGAAACGTAAGTTAACGCCCAGATTTTATGCTCTTCCAGAGACCAAAATTCTATCCATTTCGTAGCGGGTGCTGGAAAGAGCATACTTTGGTATGTGAAACTTTTGATATCACCACCGACTCGAGCTGATCATTTTGGCCAGCTCCGCAATTGTCGAGGATATTGATGCCATGCGGAAAGCAGGACTTGTGTCACTGGCGTTCTTCTACTGCGATTTCAGGGAAGATCAAAGGAAGGACCTGCGCGGACTTGTTTCGTCGCTCCTGGCCCAACTTTGTCATCAATCTGACTCCTACTGTGATGTTCTTTCCGAGTTCTACTCCGAACATGCCAATGGTTCGCGTTATCCCGGCGACGATGCACTTGTAGGATGTTTAAAGGACCTACTCAAACTCCCTGGACATGCCCCTGTGTACTTAATCGTGGACGCTTTGGATGAATGTCCGAACACATTTTCCATCCCATCGCCCCGCTCCGACGTCCTAGTCCTTATAGAGGAGCTTATTAAATCAGAAATTTCGAATCTGCGCATTTGCGTCACTAGCCGGCCAGAAACAGACATCAAGGATGCCCTCGGTCCTTTGATTTTCCGGTCTGTTTCCCTGCATGACGAAGGCGGACAAAACAACGACATCGAAGAGTACATAACGTCCGTCATTAATGCGGATCCAAAAAACAAAAGGTGGAAAGCGGAGGATAAGCAATTTGTCATCGACATCCTGAAAAGAAAAGCTGGCGGGATGTAAGGCGTTAATACTGAATTATTGATGACTCGCTCATTTCTGTGATGTAGGTTCCGCTGGGTGTATTGTCAGCTGGTCTATATTTGCGGTTGCATCCCAGCGCGTATCCGGCATGCGCTGGCCTATTTACCGGAGACGCTCGACGAGACATACGAGCGCACCTTGCGAGAGATCAACAGGGCAGACTGGGAATTCGCCCATCGCCTATTTCAGTTTGTGGCAGTGGCTGTCCGCCCGCTACGCGTAGAGGAACTCGCTGAGTTGCTCGCATTCGACTTCGAGGCAGGACCAATTCCGAAATTTCACGAGGATTGGCGCCTGGAGGATCCAATGCATGCGGTCCTGTCTACCTGCCCCAGTTTTCTTACCATCGTCAATGAACAAATTCGCTATGCCCACCGCAAGGGCCGCCGCAAAGACCTCCGCAAAGTCGTACAGTTCTCTCATTTCTCGGTCAAGGAGTTCTTGACTTCCAATCGCCTAGCTGAAGCAAATGACATCATTCTCCGCCGTTATCATATTTCCGAGACACCTGCTCATACCCTCGCGGCAGGAGCATGTCTGGGCAGTGTCCTACACCTCGACAAGGATGTCACCAGCGACTGCCTGCGAAGACTACCTTTTACTGAATATTCCGCGGAATACTGGGTTAACCATGCGCGGCTCGAGGATGTGTCGCAAAATGTGAAGGACGGATTGAAGGAAATATTCGACCCAAGCAAACCACACCTTGCGGTCTGCATATGGATACGCGATCCAAGTCATTTTTCATCGGAACGAAGGCACCGATCTCAAAGGCCGTCACAACGCCACGGAACTCCCCTGCATTATGCCGCCTTTTGGGGCTTACATTCTATAGTAGAGTTGCTCATCAATGAGCACTCACAGAATGTGAATTCTCAAGACTTCACCGGCTCTGCCACACCACTACATCTGGCGTCGAGAAACGGACATATGAAGATTACTCGCCTCCTTCTTGAGTGTGATGCAAATGTGAAAGCCCAGGACAAGGACAAGGAGACTCCTTTACATCTGGCGTCGAAACGTGGACACCTGGAAGTCGCTCGCATGCTCATCGAACGTGGCACGGATGTGTCGGCTCGGGACAAGGGCAGCCAGACTCCTTTACATCTGGCGTCACGAGAGGGGCAACTGGAAATCGCTCGCATGCTGATCGAGCGTGGCTCGAGTGTCTCGGCCCGGAACGAGTACGGCCAAACCCCATTACATGTGCTTACCGGGAATGGGCGGAGCTCACTTCGTGGCACCTCCGATTACGCAGAAGTCGCTCGCATGCTTATCGAGCGTGGTGCAGATGTGTCAGCCCAGGACATGACGAGCCGGACTCCTTTACATCCGGTGTCACGAGAGGGGCAACCAGAAGTCGCTCGCATGCTGATCGAGTGTGGCTCGAGTGTATCTGCCCAGGACAAGGACGGTCAAAGTCCATTACATATAGTGTCTCTCGGGGAATGGGGTGTATTTCCCGGTCACTCAGAAGTCGCTCGCATGCTTATCGAGCGTGGTGCGGATGTGTCAGCCCAGGACAAGGACAACCAGACTCCTTTACATCTGGCGTCACGAGTGGGGCAACTGGAAGTCGTTCGCATGCTTATCGATCGTGGTGCGGATGTATCAGCCCAGGACAAGGACATCCAGACTCCTTTACATCTGGCGTCATGGGGGCAACTGGAAGTCGTTCGCATGATTATCGAGCGTGGTGCAAATGTGTCAGCCCAGGACAAGGACTGCCAGACTCCTTTACATCTGGCGTTACGAGTGGGGCAACTGGGAGTCGCTCGCATGCTGACCGAGTGTGGCTCGAGTGTGTCAGCCCAGGACAAGGACGGACAGACTCCATTGCATATAGTGTCTCTCGGGAATTGGGGTCGATTTTCCGGTCTCTCAGAAGTCGCTCGCATGCTTATCGAGCGTGGTGCGGATGTGTCAGCCCAGAACGAGGACACCCTGACTCCTTTACATCTGGCGTCACTAGTGGGGCAACTGGAAGCCGCTCGCATACTGATCGAGCATGGTGCGGATGTGTCAGCCCAAGACAAGGACAGCCATACTCCTTTACATCTGGCGTCACGAGAGGGGCAACTGGAAGTCGCTCGCATGCTGATCGAGCGTGGCGCGATTGTGTCAGCTCAGGGCAAGGACGGCCAGACCCCACTACATGTGGTGTCTCTCGGGTATCGGAGTTCACTTCCTGGCACCTCTGGTCACCCAGAAGTCGCTCGCATGCTTATCGAGCGTGGTGCGGATATGTCAGCCCAGGACAAGGACAGCCAGACTCCCTTACATCTGGCGTTACGAGCTGGGCAACGTGAAGTCACTCGCATGCTGATCGAGTGTGGCTCGAGTGTCTCATCTCAAAACAAGGACGGCCAGACCCCATTACACGTGTTTTTCGGGGATTGGAATTCACTTCTCGATGACCCAGAAGTCGCTCGCATGCTTATCGAGCGTGGCGCGGATGTTTCAGCCCAGGACAAGAATAGCCAGACTCCTTTACATCTGGCGTTACAAGTGGAGCAACTGGAAGTCGCTCGCATGCTGATCGAGCATGGTGCGAGTGTGTCAGCCCAGAACAAGGACGGCCAGACCCCACTACATATGATGTCTCTGTGTCGCTGGGTAAGGAGTTCATTTCCTGGCACCTCCGGCCTTGCAGAAATCAGTCGCATGCTTATCGAGCGTGGCGCGGATGTGTCAGCCCAGGACAAGGGCAGCCAGACTCCTTTACATCTGGCGTTACGAGAGAAGGAACTGGAAGTCGCTCGCATACTGATCGAGCGTGGCTCGAGTGTCTCAGCTCAGAACAAGGACGGCCAGACTCCATTACATGTGTTTCTCTGGAATTGGCGGCCACTTGGTGGCACCTCCGGTGACCCAGAAGTCGCTCGGATGCTTATCGAGCGTGGTGCGAATGTGTCAGCCCAGGACAAGGTCAGCCGAACTCCATTACATCTGGCGTTACAAGCGGAGCAACTGGAAGTCGCTCGGATGCTGATCGAGTGTGGCTCGAGTGTGTCAGCCCAGGACAAGGACGGTCAAACTCCATTACATATGGTGTCTCTCGGGAATTGGGGTCAACCTCTCGGTCACCCAGAAGTCGCTCGCATACTTATCGAGCGTGGTGCAAATGTGTCAGCCCAGGACGAGGACAGCCAGACTCCTTTACATCTGGCGTCACGAGGCGGGCAACTGGAAGTCGCTCGCATGCTGATCGAGTGTGGCTCGAGTGTGTCAGCCCAGGACAAGGACGGCCAGACCCCACTACATATGGTGTCTCCCTACGATTGGTATGCACGTACTGGCACCTCCGGTCACGCAGAAATCGCTCGCATGCTTATCGAGCATGGTACGGATGTGTCAGCCCAGGACAAGGGCAGCCAGACTCCTTTACATCTGGCGTTACGAGTGGGGCAACTGGAAGTCGTTCGCATGCTGATCGAGTGTGGCTCCAGTATGTCAGCCCAGGACAAGGACGGTCAAACTCCATTACATATGGTGTCTCTCGGGAAGTGGGGTATATTTCCCGAAGCCGCTCACATGCTTATCGAGCGTGGTGCGGATGTGTCAGCCCAGGACAAGGACGGCCAGACTCCTTTACACCTGGCGTCACGAGAGGGGCAACCGGAAGTCGCTCGCATGCTGATCGAGCGTGGCTCAAGTGTCTCAGCCAAGAACAAGGATGGCCAGACCCCAATACATATGGTGTCTCTCGCAGATTGGAGTTCATTTCCCGGCACCCCCGTTCACGCAGAAGTCGCTCGCATGCTTATCGAGCGTGGTGCGGATGTGTCAGCCCAGGACAAGGACAGTCAGACTCCTTTACATCTGGCGTTACGAGTGGGGCAACTGGAAGTCGTTCGCATGCTGATCGAGTGTGGCTCGAGTGTGTCAGCCCAAGACAAAGACGGTCAGACTCCATTACATATGGTGTCTCTAGGGAATGTCGCTCTTTACTTCGGTCACTCAGAAGTCACTCGCATGCTTATCGAGCGTGGTGCGGATGTGTCAGCCCAGAACAAGGACGGCCAGACTCCAATGGATCTGGCGTCACGGGCAGGGCGACTGGAAGTGAAATGCATGCTTCTCGTGCATGGCACAGATGCATCAGCCCAGAACTAGTATGTATTTTATGGAATTTCGACTAATTCTTGCTTTATTATTATTTCCTCAATCAGACTTATTTTGGTCTGCGCTAATGCTTTATATTAGGACGTACAGTGGCAGCCGTACAAGTTTGTGCAGGTTCAATCACACTGCAGATGTTCCTTACTACAGTATCTACCTCACATAGCTTTCATCGCGTTCTAGACGTCCGCATTTACTGTCGCAGCTCATCCCTTTGATTCCTACAGTAGTTCTCATAGCCCTCTTCTCCTTTCATCATCGACTGAGAATCTTACCACCGTATGTGTACCCTTAGATACTTAGCCACAGTATCACATGTATGTAAAAGGCCTGTCTTGTAAAGGATTATCACTGTTCGAGATCTCTCAGCAAAGCAAAGATCGCGTTAATTCGATCTGTTCTATGTGACGCCGGTTGGCTCGGAGAAAATCCATGATAGACGGTCTGAAGTGGATTATTATAAAGCAATCACTTGTACAACTCCCTCCAACAAAGGTCTCGGTGTATTCCTTGTCCCCGTGATGCTGAGCCCGGCCCCACGCCGCCCACGCCATCTGTAGACCATCCCGAAAGTCCCTCTCTGTCCGCTAGCCTGCTTCTGCCGGGACGATCCGCGCACGTATGTCGCACACCAATGTCGCGGCATGCAGTCTCATGCGCGGTCCTTGCGCAGTCGCTGTTGTGTGAATTTTGCTAGGATCACTCCAAAAATCGCCTCTTCCTCAATCAATTGGATATCGAGTAAGTCGCGATGGCCTGGGATATCATATCCCCATTCCCCAAGTTCTGGAGTGGTGTCAGGGAAACGTTCAGAGGGTCCGCCCAAGTCGTTTAGGTGTGTGATGTTTCGGAATAGATACCACAACGCGTGATCCGACTCGTAGTAGCCGAGCTCGCCAGTCACTTTGGCCTTGTTCCAGTCGGGCTTGAATTTGAGTAATGGTCGGGAGAAATCACTAGTGATATCGACGGGCACTTCTTTCTTGGCATAGTCACGGCCGGGCTGTATAACTTTGCCAGTTTCATGCAACGGTTGTCAAATACGCTGTCCTACGGTGGGTGAGGCTATATAATTTCAGCAAGGCAAAAAAATAAACTTACCTTTGGTTGATTAACTTTATTTGCGATGAACCGCTCGGCCAGTAAGCCCTGTAGGCGGTGTAGCGTACTGAGTCGGAAAGGAGGAAAAGAGGATATAAACGCCGTACCATGACATCAGAGTTGATGTATTCTACGATGAACTGGCAGCGAGTGATCCACGGCGGTCCATTCTGCCCATCTCCCGCTCAATTTCCTTTCCGGGCCATTTCCCCAAGGGGTCGAACTTTTTTTTTGGGACCAAGCCACCGGGATCTGCGTTCCGCCACCCCTTTGACTCTGACGCGCCCAGAACAACTCATTTCGCGATACAATCGGATATCTATAACTTCCTAGAGTCAAAATGCACGCGCGTACATCTGCCAAGGTCTGAAATTCTGAAATCTTTTACGCTCTCGTTTCTCAACGAATAACTTTTCATAGAAAAGGGAAGTACGAATTTCCGAGCTCGAAGCAGAGGTCGCCGAATTACAGAAAGAGTTGGGGTGAAGATCTCGCGCATTCCATACTGCACGTTCTCACCAAACATACTGGTTTATTAGGCTTGGAGATGACGCCCAACAGATCGTCTCGAGACATATCAAGCTCTTACACCGTTATAACGAAGCTAAGGATGCGACACAGGTGTTCATATGCGTTGCTGAATGATGGCCCGTTCCTGCTAACGTCCGGACCGCGTAGATAATCATCGGGAAGGTGCGCAAGTCACAATTTGAAATATCATAACTGCGAACATGCGCATATATCTGGATACAGCTTGCAGTTCATAAGCAGACAACAATCCGTCAGACCCACGAGGACTATGGTCTTACCAATGATGATTAACAAGATCGCAAGTGCTCACTCATCAACTGCAAGTGGATACTGGTCCGCTAGATTTCGAACATCAGAGCACCTGGCATGGGTTAACCACGTGGTGAAGGTCATCGCGTTCTAATTTCTTGGACTGTCATTTTATGTTTCCTCGTTTTAAAAGGCCGCACTACTGGGAATGTCATTCCGGCATGAAACCAAACAGGGAGCACTTACTCCTATTTTTATTGCTACTTTTCGTCGCCTTTCAGTACTTAGACAATTCAGATCAGATACCGCACCTCAAGACGAAATGGCTGCTTCCGAGTCCTTTCACATGGTCTCTGTGTCCTCTTCTGATTCTTCCACTCACACCCTCGTTTGAATGTTGTCATCTTCGACTCAGCGGTTCTCTTGAGATTGTATTCGTGGGATTAGTCAAGGCACCGGCATGACGTATCTTTCGAAAAGTCAACCAGGAATGTCGTTCTTCATGCAAGCGGCTTGACACATCATCCTCGAATATTTTTGTAACGCCTATGCTTTTATAGCTGTCGTGCGGGTGGCCTTGAACCTGGCACCGCGAGTTTCCAGAATGAGTTACTATGTCTCGGTCGTGGCACCCCTTTCGCTTGTTGACCCGTTCAAGCTACTGTGCCCAAGATCATCAGTCGATCTCCGTGGCTACGGCAGAAGGCAGCCTCAGCATGACTTTTCTGGAAATTGAAGTGACTACAAGCGCCGGCAAGCGGGAAGGTTAGAATAAACCTACAGTCCCCCATGTTATCGAATTGCCGTTGTATAACAAGAGGAAGCCTCAGTAGCCTCCTCTCGCATGAACTACTGCGATCCCATGGGTGATGTCAGTGGTAAGGCTGCATGGATTGTTGAAGAGCGTGGGCGAGCACTGAATCGATTTGTTGAGACGATATCAAAAGCCTCGGGCGATTAGGCTCGATTTCGTAGGGGATTACAGTAGTGATGTAAGTGATGTTTGACTAAATTGCAATTGTTTGCGTCTCAGAAGATGTGCAGACTGGCTGGAAGGAGTGCTGGGTCACTTATGTAATGCGCTAAAAACGAACCAACCAGCAGGGTCACGTCACGTGTCCGTACCGCCTCACGCCCAGCTGACGCGGTCAAGACGGTTTAGAAGGCTTCTATGTTTGTCATCGCAAAAAGACATAACTTACTAGGCAGACCTGGTGCACTTGCAGCATCGGGAATCTAGTATCGATTAGTTCTGTAACTTACAGCCGCCAGTGAGTAACATCGTGATGATACAGTCCGACTGAGTGATCCTTCGGTTTGCTTTTAAAGTCGAAATTCTTCCCGTTTACGAGTAAAACAAAAACTCACACCAGCGCATGTGCAGTATTGCTGGTTCAAATCAAACGGTCGAGTTCTGCCCTTTCGTTCTTCGCGGTAGAACGATCGCATTCCGACCGGTCAGGTCGGGCAAGAACCTTGGCAAGAACTTGAATATGGCATCCTCGAGCTTCTTTTTGGACTTGGCAGGCTTGGCCCTTTGTCACTTCCTAGTTTCTGGAATGCTGGAAAACGTGGCCGACTCGTGGGCGAAGATCCCCCATAACTAAAGTTGGAAAGTTCAAGCATTGAGAGTTTAAAGGTACGGTAGAGAAGAGGCAGAATTGGCCCGGGAATATGGACCGCTGCATAATAACATTTGTTGATAGGGTGATGGCTGTACTGCGCGTCTGGGATGTAATGAGTATATGTGAATGCGATGGGCGGAGTGAGTCGCGGAACATTCCTCGATCAGAATATTACTAGAACGTGAGGCAAACTTGAAGGAACAGCCAGGAAAGAAAATGCGTCTATTATATTCAGACGCCTAAAACAACGAAATAAATCCTACGACGGAAGCACTCTTGAGTCACTATCATGTTCGTCACTGCACCATATAGATCTCCCCCTTCCTTTTTTTCAACTGAGCAACGTATAAAGGTCGAAAAAAGAACTCGCGTTCAGCCTGTTGCAAACCTGTTATCCGCAGCAGTCAAGCTCGGCTCGAGGAAAGGATGTGAACGAGCGAAAGGAGACCCACTTGCTTAATCCAGCCGCGTCGCCATTGAACAAATCCTGGTCTCCAGGATTCGGATCACTGGCAACATGATTGGAGTACTGCCAGAAGGTGGTATAGCTGTGAAAGCAGGTATCGTCAGCGCACCACCCCTTTTTTTTATCACTGCTACCAAAGTTCGTTTCGTACCTCCAGCCCGCGGGCAGAGGACCGACGTCGCTGGCCCAGCTAGCGACCCATAGTGGGTTCGTTGAGCCGAAATCGGCACTGTTGCCGGTGCACTGCATCCACCAGCTTGTGGTGGCATAGATCACTAGGAATCCGATGTGAGACCGACGATCGTAATGATACCGAAGGAGACTACCTGGATATCTATTGAGGAAGCGGCGGGGTGTCTTCAAAGCAAACAAGAGGGGAAAAGACGTAGAATTACCTATGCACCCTGGAATTGTAGGTGTCAGAAAAGTCCTTAATCCATGCAACCATCTGTGGCGGGGACAAGCCGTAGCAATTGCCTGGATAAGAATACAACGATTTCAGAATGTGAGATGATTTTTTGCCGGATTAGGAAATTGGAGATGGTACCTTCGAAATCGATGGCTCCGGGGAGCGTGATTCCGTCACCGGTCCACCCACCTGTGACCGGAGAATGAGAGAAAACGCAAGGCAGTCACAAGGGTGTGCGCCTTACCACCGTGGGCGAGGAAGTAATCGGCCTGCGCGGCACCGCTCGAAACATCCGGGCGAGCAAAGTGATATGCGCCCCGGATGATCTTGTTGTTCGTAGCGCCTATATAATTATCGGAAAAGTAGCCATCTATGAATCCTGTGCCGAACATAAGTGTGGGTTAAACCCATTCGGGTACGGTAACAGGGGCGAAGGGAGGAGCTCGAGGTGGATCGTGTTTCATGAAAGTAGGCCGTACCGGTACCCTCGGTCGCTTTGATGTACGCAAACGCCACACCTTTCACCTTTCCCCAATCGATAGTACCCTGCAAGTTTGAAACATCTATACCCTGTGGCCCCGTCAAGCGCTTCGCCAGTGGGCTTGCAATCCCAGTAGTAGCAGCAGCAGCAGCGAGAGCAGAGAGCGTGAAGAGAAGTCCGGATCGCATGCCTTTTGGTATTGTGTTGGCCCGGGTTCCTCCGTTTGTCGAGCGATATATACTGTACGGATAACGTGAAGCGTTGCCCTACTAGCCTGAGCCCAGTACAGCATATGAAGGTACCCGAGAGTTCTTGATTTTATATCCGCTGAGTTTCCAAAAGAAAAACAAACAAACGTTCGTCTCGAGCGCTGTATTGAGGTATTGGAGCCACCACGAGATTTTCATATAGATAAGAACCCATGATACGAACCCATGACTCCGAGACGAATCGTTTTGGAGGGGCCTAGCCCTAACTAGTAACCATCATGATAATGCTAGCCTAGGGTTTTGGTGATGATCTGGACCATTGGCAGGCAGCATGAAGGAGAATGTCCCCGAGACTCTCATACGCACTGCCTGCAATAACTTACTGTAGTGCCAATAAAATGTCTTCTCGGGTGGGCCGTGTGTAATACTGTAGCAACATTGGCAACGTGAGCTCAGGTCTTTTGCAGAAACTGAAGAAGGTAGGTGTGGAGCGAACGGGTTCGCACGATGACTCAGACACGTGTCGAACTTTCTTTCCCGTTCTGCTTCCTATCCACGCTCCCGGATCTCTTTCACACACTGGAAGTTTTCATCCACTTCTCACCTACAATTCTCACGATACTCGGAAGATTGTCGTTGGGCTAAGTGCATGACTCCTTCGCTAGAACAAAACCATGTCCCGATTAAGCCAGTGCGTAGCAGGGGCATACGGCTAGCGACGCTAGCTGCATCCAATTGACCTTGACAAAAGCGTTAGATCCGAACGATTGCGTGGTTCGCATGGTCATTTGTGGGGATATCATTGATAGGAATGCTCCATACGCCCTCTCGAGGAGAACTGGATCCAGGTCAGGGACAATTGTTTTTCACAGATACAGTACGTACATTCGAAAAAAAAAACTGTGTCTTTCCAGAAAAAAGGGGGCCCTCGACGATGTTCTAGTACCGTCATTTTTGTGTTCCAAGTTCGAGACACAAATAAATTGGGTTAGTCGCGAACGAATGAGACAGTCAACGAGGCCGCGTTGAGGCGAGAGTGTTCTAATATGTTCAGGTCCATCAAGATGCCCCGGGGCTCTGGCGATGCAATCATAGGACTGCTTCTATAGAAGCATCATGATGCATGCAGCTTCGAGTGAGTACCGCGAGGAAACTAAATTGAGTATCCTCGGGATGCTCACTAGTAGTTGTATGGCCATGACATGCGCGACAGTAATTGGGAACCACGCTCCTGCTGAGACTATTGATCATCGCCAAAGGTACAGCATGTCCGTGGCTAATAACAATAGCCCGTGGAGGTTTTACTACAGACCCGATTGAAAATCCTTTCGGACCTTGCTGGTTCAAGAGGCAGGATCATTTCTCCCGCTCGGTGATACCCATGCATTAACGACGAAGAGTGTCGGAAAATTAAAGCACCCAAGTGGTTAAGGGAAAGAAGGGAGAAATATTGATCAGTCACGACGACAAATCAGCGAGCCAACGCGACTCGGACTCCGAAACGGCCGCCGGACGCCGGGAGACTCCGAGGCGACCAGCCAGATGCTGTATCTTGACAACACAACACGAAGCACAACCGGACTCAGATGCGAGTGGAGCACGTTACGTTGTTGTTGAATGAAGTTCACCGTAATAGAACTCCTCTCCCACGTGGATCCGAAGTCTTCATGCTATGCTAAACAACCATACAGTAAGGTCGAAGTGCAGTTTCCCGCGGCGCTCGGCAGCTGTGCGCCGAATCGGAACACGCCTCTCGTCACCGTTACAGTATGTACGCACCACGTCATCCTTAACTACAATCGTCTCTCTCTTCGGTGCATTATGCATAGCTGCAACACACCTTTCAACGTTCAACCACCACCGGGCATGTCCGCGAGACATTGATTCGACGAACCCACCACCCCCCGGAAATACCAATCATCTAACCCACCATCCCCCGAATATCCGGAGGACCGGAGGACCCTTAATCGGTTTCTTTCCTAATATGGAAAGAGAACAAGACACTCATTTTTTTTTTGATTCCGAGCCGAGCGATACAGAAAACTCAAGCTCCAATCCCAACTGAGACCCCTACTGAACTATTTGGATCCCCGTTGACCTCGACCGGGGTTAAGGATACAGTATAGTGCGCAGAAAGTAGTATGAAGCGGAAAAAATCGCCGCCGAAGGTGGGATATGATCGGATCACAGCCACGAGGAAAAATCAAGAAAAGAGATTCAGAGGGATATCAAAGGAGAGGGATACTTCAAGCAGGCAACAAGGAAAATAATCTTTTCGAAGTGAAAGACATTTGCCCCACAGCGCACATGTCGCAACGGTCAGGTAGAAGGAAACGTTGAATATACACCATTTTACTGGGTGGACCGTCTTTCCTTCAATTGCTTCGGCGCCAATCCAGACCAATAACGACAAGATCAGAAAAAAAAGAGCGCCCTGCCGTTATACAGAAACAGAATAATAACAGAAGCAAAATCAAGTCAAGGTAAGAGTCGACAAACCAGAAAAAGCACATTGAGGAAGGTTGCAAATGATAAAGCGAGGAAGGCGGGGGAATGTGAAGCGATAATGTAATGAAAGAAAGGGCTGCGGGGCGATAGATAGATAAGCGGATAGAGAGCGTAAACGTTGAAGAGAAGAAAAAAAGGGCCATGTACGGGTGTGACGTGGGTGTGCAGTGGTTGCACTGTGCTACATGTATGTGTGTATGGCCGCGTTCGTCGGGGCCCTGTCACCGGAGAGGCAGGGCATGATGGGGGAGACCGATGCGAAAGAGGAGAGCATTCTATTGCAAAGAACAACACCCACCGCCGGTCTGCGGCGCATACGGATCGTCACTTTTGCCAACAGGACCCCATACAGATGGAACCTGCGTACAGGAACACGGTATCAGTACGGGTATAAGGAGGAGTAGAAGTGATGGGAAATGGGTGTAGAGAGGCGGAGGAGACTGACGAGGTGATCTGTTGTTGTCTTGCAGTATCGTATGAGACTCGCGCTCGCTTCGCTGACACGTATGCGTGGACGACCGAGATCCTCACGTAAACGCTGGTTATGTTCAAGGAGTCGCCGAAGCTTCAACTCTGACATTGACTGCTTTGGACGTGATGACATGTTGCGATTTTTTCACGAGGAGTTGAGAGGAATGGATGCGACGATAATGGTA
This sequence comes from Russula olivacea, assembly GCA_963926505.1. NCBI lineage: Eukaryota > Fungi > Basidiomycota > Agaricomycetes > Russulales > Russulaceae > Russula > Russula olivacea. The sequence goes on along the minus strand of OZ004881.1, from coordinate 289,200 downwards.
TTGGGGAGGACAAGGGAAGCAATCCTCGCTATATTAAAAGTGTCACGCGTTCAGCAAATGAGTGTGGTGGGTATGTAACGAGCACGCTGCTCTCACCTGGAGGGAAAGACCTTTGATCAGCCGGACAACGCACGGCGATCGGAGTTGTTGGAAATTAAGGAAAAACGGCAAAGGTAGTTACGCCGCGAGGCCCCTCAGAATGAGGATGTGACGGAGGAGGGAAAGAGAGTTAGAACAGAAAATTGGGCGCTGGATAGGGAGGGAGGAGGAGGAGAGGAGATGCTGTAAGGGGGGGTGAGAACGGGAAAGTGGGAGTTACGAGACAGGCGGCGAGACAGGCACAGGCCCTCCGGGCACTTTGCACGCACGTGCTCACTCTTGCCTTGGGCCTCTCCCACCCAGATAAGGCCCTCCCATGCCGTTTCGTCGGCTATAGTTTCGATAGAACCTTTTCCTCGTCTCTGTTGCCATGCTCGCTGTCGCATTCCAGTCTTACAAACTCCAAATGAACTTCCTTCAACAGGTACTGGCTGTCGTGCTGCAATGATCCCTTTTTAAGGGACAAGTGAAGTATGAAAATAAAAAATAAATAAAAAATAGGAACAGGCGCCCGATGATATAGTGACCGTCTACTGTAGTCTACAGGCTATAGTAAGGGGAGTCGGTCCAAGGCTCAATGACCTCGGATCGTGTATTTAAACATCTTCGAGGAACTTGCGCACGCCGCTCTCGGGTAACGCACCGACGAACTGCTTCACGGGTTCGCCACCGCGGAACGCCACAACTGTAGGCAGAGCGCGCACCTGACCGTCGGCTTAGTCATCAGCCCCATTTGCGACGAGCGAGAGGGAACGTGGAACGCACACCATACTTTTGCGCGAGCGCGCTGTGCTCATCCGTGTCGACTGTGATGAGATCAATTGGTCGACCTGAGCCCGTCTTGATGTCTGCATCACTCGCGAGCTTTTGGAGGATGGGCGAGAGTGCTTTACAGGGGCCGCACCAGCTGTGTTGTGCATGATACATCAATCGCATCACGAGTGATCGCATCACAGCTGCCAAAGACGCACTCGGCATAAAAGTCGACCAGCGCCACCCGCTCATTTGTTCTCGTGGCAGCTGACACCCTGCCAAGGGTCTGCGTACAAGCATCAACGACACCAAGATGAGCGCAGCGAATAAAGCAGACGTGCGACCTGACATACAGCTTCGTCGGCCTCATGGATCTGTTCAAGCCTGCATTTTGAAGTTGAGAAAGTGCGTGCGGAGAGGGAGGACGGTCTGATAAAGCGCAGTAGCCGTCCAGTGGGGACAGATTGCATTTGTCGGAGGAAGCCAAAAATTTGCGGCAGGCAACCTCCGTGGGCGTCCACGCTGCCTCAGCATGTATTGTTCCCACGCGCAAGGAGTCCGTCCCTGCTGTCTTCCGTGAAATGCTAATTTCCGCGAAATAAATCAACGTGGATCCCTCCCTTTCTTCCTCATTTTCCGTGTCTCTGCAACGTGAAAGCGGACAAACTGCTGTGTGTCCCAAACTAAATTTGATTACAATAAAGCGATACAAGCGAGGAAAAAGAGGTCGAGCCGCTTTTCGGTCGAACTAGTCTGACAACCGGCGTAAGAAGAGCACCGTAGGCGATGCTTTTCACCGACCTCCGACCTCCGACTGAGCATACGGCACAATACTGTACTCTTAGAGCTGTACCGATATCGCCATCATTGACATGTGGGTTTGAAATGAGGCAGGGGCAATCAATGAATGTGTGTGAATTGTGAACGCACAAGCGTCTGTCGTTGTTGTGGCAACGGAAGAATTGTATCTCGTTTCCACAATCTCGGCTCTCCCAGAGCTATATAACTTCCCCCGTTTCGCGCGTTCCTTTTTTCTTCCTTAACTGCGTTCATTGTTCCCCCCACCTCACGGCCATTTCCCCTGTCTTTCATTGTCGTTGTCCGAGCAGGGTTGGTTCTTTCTTCCCTCTTGACCTTTTTTTTCTAACAAGTCCCGTTCCCCACAGTTCTCACAAAAGACCCACTAAGTTATCATCAACGCCCTCAGGCTCGTCTAAACGAAATACACTAAAAGATTGTCAATATGCATTTCTCCCTCGCCTCCGTTGTCCTCGCCACCCTTGCCTCTACCGTCTCGGCAGCAAACACCCAAGTCCAAGTCGGTGCCAATGGCCTTGCCTTCTCACCACCGAGTGTCAATGCCACCATGGGTGACACTATCACGTTCGTCTTTAGCCCCAAGAACCACACCGTGACACAATCAACATTCGCCGCGCCGTGCAAGCCTATGTCTGGTGGTGCTGACTCTGATTACCAACCTGTGACCGCCAACGCGACTAACGTCCCCTCATTCTCTATCACTGTGAACAACACACAGCCCGCTTGGTTCTTCTGCAAGCAGACAACGTACGTTGTCACTTTACCCTTTCCTTACATGATTTGCAAACTGACCATTTATGATATAGTCACTGTCAGCAGGGTATGGTTTTTGCCGTCAACCCAACGGCGAACAAGTCCTTTGAGGCATTCCAGGCTGCTGCCAAGGCGTCATCCGCTGACGGCACACCCTCATCCTCATCAACCAACACGTCTGCCTCTGGCTCGGGTTCCCCTTCGAGTGCGGGATCGGCAACAGGCAGCGCCTCCACTGCTTCCTCGTCATCAAAACCCAACGGCGCCGTCGCTATCGGTGCACGTGCGGGTGGCCTCCTCACAGTTGTCGGCTTTGCTGCTGGCATTCTACTCTAGGCCGTTTTCCTTTTTCTTTTCGCCTAGAGCGTGGTGGTTTGCGATACCTTCCTTTTCCTTTGCATATTGTCAATCGTGTTTCAATGACGGCGTCGTTGAAATATTTCTCAAGTACGGTCTCTTGATTAGTATTTTATTAATAGCTGGGCTATGTAGTGATAACGTGAAGAATACGAAAGATTTGGCTGAACTCAAAGACAATGAAAGATGTGAGGCGTCTCGAGATGGAAAGTGACTGTAGAAAGCTTTTGATAGTTCGTCAGTTATGTTGGCGTCTTGGTGCGTTGCCATTGTGATAAATATGGTAATTAGAAAGGGTTCGTGCCATCTGTCATGAAACATTGATGTTCATCTATCCGAGTTTATCAACGCGTTGTCTCATGACAATACCATATGCCATGAAACAACTACAGTACCTTCCATCAAATGACTCGGAAGCGCATCATCCCTTCCGACATTTCGTTTTATCTCCACCGTATTTGGCGTACAATTATATAGGACACGGGGTGATGAACGAGATGGCTGATCTGATCATGGGCGCGCACACGTTCCACTGGCAGCTAAAAGCATACATCGGCTGGCTGTGGCTGGCACCGCCTCCCCGTCCGTCCCATCATGATCTGCCATTGCACTGCCCTATAATTATCCCGAAAACGAACACCCAATAAGACCGGCAGACGCTATATTTGTATATATATATGTTCCTGCGAAATGGGGATTTGTGCCGTAAAGGGCAAGTCGGATCAGCACTGAATACGTGTACAGGTACAGCACTCATCCAGTGTCACTGGCAGTGGCGTGCCGGACCACCTGCGGCTGCGGTGCGGCGGCGCTGCCAACATAGTTTCATGCAATAGTGTGCCACTGCTGTCACGGTATCATCATCGTACGCTATCTCCCCGGGGATGGTCAGGCCGGTGGTCGAGCGGCGTCATGCATCATGCTTCGTGTGACCCCATGAGCTCGCATGGCGGCACTAAGACGTGCAGAAGGACAGTGTTGCCACGGCAAGGGTGCATATACGTATTCAGTTGCTATTGCGTGCGCAGTCTCCGACTCAGGCTCATTTTGGGCACGGGCGAAAGCTTGGGCATGCCAGTGGGAGGTGTTCAGTACTGTACTCCGCAGCCGTGAGTTAATCACTGGGCGATGGGCAATCACACACTTACGAGATTCGGCTCGGCTTCAGTTGAGGAAAGTAGTAACGATAAAGGAGATACGGATAAAATATGGGTTTTCCATGCGGTAATATCCTCGCCCGGAATTAGTGTTCGATACAGCAGAAGTCAGTCGCGAGCACGCTATATGCATATGGCAATATCACAGTATCGTCAGTTGACCGTCGAACAACCAAGTCCTGGCACCACCAGGTCGCCGCCACGTCGACCTGGGCAGGGAACAATTCACATATATGTTATGTTATCCGAGTCGGTGGTCGGATCGTTCGTTTCCTTGACTCTTTCCGGGCTGCTGTGTACTGTACTCTTCGGCGACATTATTTCCCAGACTTCGGTGGCATCTCAGTAGGCCATCCAGTGGGAGAAATGCTGGCTTGAGAACGGTGTTGTCTCTGTTGAGAGCGGAATGTTTCGCGGAGCTCGAGAGGGGTGCCACTTGAAATACAGTATTCCTCGGCTTAGTGGCCGACTCGCCAGACGCGTGCTTTGAACCTGAGCGAGCTGCCTCACTGCACTAACACCACTTCACCTCCACACAGCCGACAGTCCCCCCCTTCATCGACCCGTGTTTATTCCTGTGACACCCCAGCCAGTCAGCACGGCGTCTCGCACGGCAAACGTTCGCAGCCTAATTGCACCACCTGCATTTCCCTCTCGACTCATTCGTACCCGCATACGATGTCGCATCACTCTGGGGCTTTAGTCTGGTACAGATAAGCTTCTTTTCACAGTAAAATTGCATGCACCAGAAATCGCAGGCGCAAAATGAGAACGTGCAGGGGAAACATGGACCGTGCTGATACATCAGCGGCAACCATAAAATGCCCTGTATCACGTTGTTCACAAATCGGGAGCTGAAGTGAAGCTGAGACTGGCATTGTCGAGGATTGCACAGGGGTAGAAGTGGTTATCCATAGATGTCAGAGGACCAATACCACGTATCACGGATGGCGGCTCTACAGTAGGCACAGCTGGGACACAAGGACACTTTCGAGTACATTTTCGAGAACTTGTATCTTGGTCAGATGGAAGTTGCCTGTGTTTCTCTCGCCTGGCTATCTCCGCTAATTTGTCCATTCGAAGAGGGGAAATGAAATTGAAAAGATAGTGGGGACAGATGCAAGTGTGAATCAGAGAGAGGGTTAGACGTAGGCTGTGAATATACAGAATGATCATGACGTTCGTGTCAATGAAGATCGTGATGGTCGTGAGATGCATAGAACACATCAGTTCCTGACTGACTGTCACTGACTGGTGGGGAAATGAACATGAGGTGTAGTGAACGCGGGGGCTGTGGATGCTGAAGCACTGAAGGACCAGTCAGTTGCAAGACAGGTCGGGATAGATACTGCGGTCCTTGTTGTAGCCATTGCCCTTGCAATGGTGTACAGGTGCAGGAGCAAGGCGCAAGGCGCAGCATCCTACCACAATCCAAAGCCTGAAAAATGGGGGAAATGGGGATTTGGACCAGGGTTCTCGACAAATTATTGAGTCGTCCCTGGTAACTTAGTACGGCATTGAAGGAGTCATGTAAATGTACAGGGACCAGGTCCGAAGAGTCGGAGGGCAGTAACCATGAGTGCACTTATGGTAGTCGAAGTGATATCATGTTGACTCGTTTTGTGAGGATGGGAATATATTGGTAATTCACACCGTGCAGTGCAACCACTGCGGCAACACCAACTTCTCACCAGGGCGGGCGTGTTGGGCACCATGCTACTGACTCAGTCTCCTCAGACAGGCCAGCGAATGTTGAGCGATAGCGCAGGAACGTCTGTGAACGCCCACACCACACAGCCACAGCACGCAGTGTAAATATCGAATGTGGGTGAGTGCCTGTGCTGTATATTGGTTCCCACATCTCACCACTTTTCCTACTATCCCCCAGATCCCACACATACACAGCGACGTTCAATGCGATTAGGAATGGTGTTGACAGGATACCGTCTACTCACGACGATCGTGATCGTGGGCATTGGTATCCCAAAGGCAGTATATTCTTACCATGGACAGTCATTGATATCACCGTCATTGGATTGGGTGGGAGGGTTAATATTCACCCTATTGTAAGCTTTCGTTTCTGAGGTTTGGTTCACCGTTGAGCTGATGGTAGTCAGGTTGTTCTGGCTCGGGGTTATCGAGGCCACACGTCCAGAATTATGCCCGAGTTTTTTTCAGGTCGATTTGGCTCCCGCAATCCTGGGATTTTTGGGTCGTAATGACACCCCCTCACCTTTGGATCCTGCAACCCTAGGGTCTCCACGTCGCGATAACACCCTACCTTTGGCATCTCTAACCCTTTGGTCTCCGCATCGTGGTGGTACCTCACCGGCCTCACCATTGACTCCTGAAATCAGTGATGTCCCTTCCCCACCTTTGGCCCCGGAGATCCTGAGGGCATTGGGTCGTGGTGACACACCTCACCCTCCGTCTTTACCAGCATATATCTCCCGTCATCCAGCTCGTCCACCTCCGACCCTATCATTCCCTGTACCAACTATACTTGTAAACACCCATCCAGCAACTCCAGCGCGCCCGGCGTCACCGACAGTGCAGTTCTCAGGGACAACCACCAGCCACCAAAATATCGCTCCGGCAATGCCTGGTTTAAAACTATTGCCCTCAAGATTCGTGACGCAGAGAGGGCCGCGACCCTTCGCTCGAAGCTGGAGCTATCGTGCGTATATCAGTGTACTTTACAACATTCGGGTGAATAATGATAACGGTCGACAGTTGATGTGCATGAAAGCGAACCCGAGGTTGACTTAACCGATTTAAGAGACGAAAACTTGGAATCAAGACCAGAAGAGATGAGTAGGACGACTAGTCGCTCGCATCGTCCCATCACCGTTGCGAGAATACGTGCGTGTTCAGCATGATCATGATCACAGCAGAAGGCACACTTCTAAGCGAACATCACTTCACGCTAGGTCGTGCACCGCACCAGGAGACGGCCCGAGCGAGTGCGTCTCGAGCGCCACCCAACCTCCCGGACCTTCCCTTAGGTTATGTGGACTCATGAGCCCATACCGCTCTGCTTAATCTAGGGAGTCATAGGCCCGAAGACAGTCAACACCGAGTCCACACGTATTCCGGGTAACCAAACCCACAGACATAACTACTGCCCACGTAAAGGATGGCGCGCGAGGGTCGCAAAACGAACTCCGATACGTTTCCACCAGATCTCGCTGTGCGGTGTACGGTACCGTGCGGCGCGAGTACTGCCAGTAGTGAAATTGCGACTCCAAGGACGTGTGGTCTCCCCGTGGGTTTCCCAATTCATATTGCAGGAGAACATGACCACCACTTTGACTGTACTAATGTTCTGGGGCGTTTTCGATTTCTCCAAGCCCGCGCGCCCTCCTTTAATTATAATTCACGTGCGTTGCCCTTGGGGACAATAACTATTTATGAGCTTCTCCTATGACCTGGGATTGGCCATTTCTTTTGGTGGTACTCTCAGATATGATGCCGATCCGAGGACGGTGAGGCGGAATCACATGCCCTCATGCTCGCACACACGCCTTCGCTTATCTTTTTGACTGAGTCTCTTTTCTCGATGTCATCTCCGGGCCCTTCGTCTTACTTACGATGACTCACCGCATGGCATCAAACGCGACTAGGACACGCCCTAAGCACTCGCGCCCTCGCCCTTCGTATCTGTTTCATTTTTCTTTCACCTTTCTCTTCCCCTCGAGGCTCGCGCCATACTTTAGTTTGATCCCACTATACCATAGTTGTAGTTACAAAGAGGCCTGCATGTACTTAAGAGCCCGCTGTAGCATCATGAATCATCTTCCTTGCTCCCCTCTGTGTGCGCGCTAGTACATGCATATGGCAATATCACAGTATCGTCAGTTGATCGTCGAACTGCCAAGTCCTAGAACCACCAGGTCGCCGCCACGTCGATCTAGGCCGGGAAATTTTCACATATATGTTATGTTATCCGAGTCGGTGGTCGACGTATCCTTGACTTTTCCGGGCTGGCCGCTGCTGTGTACTGTACTCTTCGGTGACATTATTTCCTAGAGCTCGGTGGCATCTCAGTAGGCCATCCGGTGGGAGAAATGCTAGCTTGAGAACGGTGTTGAGAGCGGAATGTTTCGCGGAGCTTGGGTCTTTCAGACTCTTTCTCCGACTCGCCAGACGCGGACTTTGAGCCTGAGCGAGCTGCCTCACTGCACTGACACCACTTCACCTCCGACACAGCCGACAGAGGCTCCTGCTTCACCGACCCATGTTCATTCCTGCGACACCCCAGCAAGTCAGCACGGCGTCTCGGACGGCAAATGTACGCACACTAGGTTGCGCGACCTGAATTTCCCCCTCGAGCCATTCGCGCCCACATACAAGGAACATTCCGTCACCCTGGAGCTTTAGTGAGCTCTTTTAAACGTTCAAAATTGCGATGTGGTGGACCTGCGGGTGAAACGTGGGCCGCACTAATAAGGAGGGGACTTAACCGCGGTGTCACGGTGATTGTCTATTCCGATTGCGAAAGATGTGCGTCCTGTGCGTCCTGCCGTTTCGGTTTTTGGCTAGTTGCATGGCTAGGAGGATTCCCACTAATCCCGCTTCGTGTACTGTGTGTTCGCCGACAGGCCCAGGATGACAGCGAAGCATACGGTTGGCTTTACTACCTGGGTGGGTTAGTACTGCTGCTGCTCCTACCTTGTCGTTGTTTGGGCGGATGCTGATTTGGAATGGTGTCTTTCCAGTTAGGCCGGGTTGCGGGACTTGATTGGGATTTTCGCCACACGCTTGGGATCGAGTTTGAAGTGGTGTAGGAGGGCATGGAGTCGAGCTCTGCGCCTTTTTACCTTTCTGCTTGTGCTAACCTTTACCGGATTGTATAGCAGGTGTTCTGGTGGGAGGGATATCCGGACAACCGCCCTATGGCACCATTTGTCGAGGACGAGGGTTTCTGGGAGCAGGAACTTGAAGCACAGTCTCTTCCTTCCAGAGTCCGAGTCTCACCGGGAGCGGTACTGCTGTCGACTCCGTCTCCAGTTCATGATAAGTCTCTAGACATGCCAGTTCATCTCGAGCGACAAGTAAATGCCTGGACCGTAGGAGTGTCTTTGAACGTCCACACAGCCCCAGCCACGCAGTGTAAATATGAAATGTGGTGAGCGCTTGCGCTGTATTTGGTTTTCACATCTCACCACTTTTTTTATCACCCTCCAGATCCAACGAAGACTGTCTGAGGATATTATGTTGATGGAAAGTGCTGGCACACTTGAACGGGCGCAACATGGACTTACAAGTCCAGACATAACGTCCGTCGTCAATGCCAACTACTCACCACCTTTCTGTCGCTCATTTCACACAGAATGGGTAATGCACAAGACAACGGGAGACAACAATTATCCATGCATACGGGCCGCGGGGTAGCATTGACGGGATACCGTCTATTTGCGTCGATCGTGATCGTGGGGATTGGTATCCCGAAAGCCGTGTATTCTTACCATGGACAGTGGCTCATCTCACCGACACTGGATTGGCTGGGAGGGACAGTATTTGGCCTTTCGTTGGTTTAACTTTTTTTTGGTAGGGTTCAGGGACTTTGTTAAGTTGATGGTTCTCAGGTTGTTCTGGCTTGCGGTCATCGAGGCAGCGAGTCCAGGATTGTGCCCGTGTTTTTTCCAGGTCGATCTGGCTCCCATTATCCTGCGGTTTCTTTGCCAGTGCAGAAAAAACCCACCCCCACCCTTGCGTGCATCCGTCTCTCCTCATCCAACGTTCCCTATCCCTTCAATACCAGCAACATACCCACCCACCGACTCTAGGGATCCCGATTACCGAGATACCGTAATGTCACTGCATTATTATAACCAACCGTCCTCAAGGGCCGTGATTCAGGGAGGGGCGCAACCCGTTGCCCAAAACGCCAGCTATCGTGCCAGTGCGTGTACATCACTAGTGTACCGTGCAACCGTGACGTTCATGTGGATATTGCATAACGGTCGACAGTCGACATGAACGAAAAAGAGGTTGATTTGGCCGATTTTACAGACGAAGATACCGAATTAAGCCTAGAAAACACGATGCTTGAGAGTGGACCGTCAACCATACGGGCCGCCGGTGCGAGACTCTGGGCCTTATAGTCATGGCTCCCTGTAGGTTATAAGTGGTTAGTGGTTATTATTCTACCTCTCAATGATCGACAACTGAATACCCTTCTCCCCAACCACTCTAAGGAGTCATATTGGCCAGAGATGTATATGCAGTTAAATGGCGCGGAGCGTTCGCGAGCCTGTTTCATATGTATTGACGGTGCCCGAGGATGGCACATGTCGCGGGTTGTAAGACTAGCGCTGTAGCCTCACTACGTTTTCGGTCTCCGTTAGACAGTAGTCACAGTACCGCGAGGACTCGGACTGAAATAGTGACTCTATATCACTCCCATACTGTTTTCTATTTTCTTTAGCCTGCATCCTCGTCCAATTACATGTATGTTCTGGCATGTCACGTTTCATTGTTTGAATGTTGGTATAGTACGAGCATTATGACGGTTCTTCGGCGAATTTGGTCCATTATCAGGTATGATGCCATCCGAGAAGAATGAGCATCATGATTCATGGGCGGGGTCGCGTCCAGGAAGGGTCTCCACGGGCTCACAGAATGCCTGTGTGAGGTCCCTATCTCATTCGACCATGCTAAGAGGCTCCCCCTTCACCTCTGTTTACAACCTGTGCCAGTGGTGGCGCTTCTCTGCACAGCACACCGCCGTCACGTGACGCGTTGGGCCATCGATGCAGGGGTGCGGCGGCGTGTTGACTCGTTGAACGTTGAACACGCACCATGCTGCTGACCCGGCCTCTACTCTATGACAAATCCCCAGACAAATCCAGACGTGCCAGTGAATGTTGAGCGATATTCCTGGATCATACGAGCGTCTGTGAGCGCCCACACCACACAGCCACGCAACGTCAGTATTGAGGTGGGTGCATGCCTGTGCTGTTTATTGGTTCCTACTTTTCCTACTACCCCCCAGATCCCCCATATACCATGTCCGAGAATGTTATGTTGATGGAAATGCCTGGCGCATTTGAACGGAGGCATCATGGGCTTATGCCTCCAGACGTAGTAAGGTTCGTCATCGATGCCGGCTACTGTAGTATTCGGCACCCCAGACCTCTCGTCGCTCATTTCATTCAGAGTGGGTAATGCACAGAACAACGGCAGACAGCGGCGTTCAATGCCATTAGGAGTGATGTTGACAGGATACCGTCTACTCACGACGATTTTGATCGTGGGTATTGGTATCCCAAAGGCGGTATATTCTTACTATGGGCAGTCGCTGATATCACCGTCACTGGATTGGATGGGAGGGATCGTATTTGCCCTATTGTGAGCTTTCATTTCCGAGGTTCGGTTCACGGAGTTTGTTGAGCTGATGGTACTCAGATTGTTCTGGCTCGGGGTCATCGAGGCCACACGTCCAGAATTATGCCCGAGTTTTTTTCAGGTCGATTTGGCTCCCGCAATCCTGGGGTTTCTGGGTCGTAGCGCCACCCCCTCACCTTTGGATCCTGCAACCCTGGGATCTCGGCGTCGCGATAACACCGCACCTTTGGCACTTCCAACCCTTGGGTCTCGGCGTCGTGGTGACACCTCCTCACCATTGGTTCCTGAAATCCTGGGGGTTTCAAATGATGACACTTCTCCACCTTTGATTCCTGAGATTCCGGGGGTTCTGGGTCGTGATGACACCCCACCTTTGGCTCCGGAGATCCCGAGGGCCTTGCGTCGTGGTGACACGCCCCACCCACCGCCTTTTCCAGCATATATATCTCGTCATCCAGCTCGTCCACCTCCGACCCTGTCATTCCCTGTACCTTCTATACTTGCAAACACCCATCCAGCAACTCCAGCGCGCCGCCCGATGTCATCGACGGCGCAGCTTGCAGGGACAGTCCCCACACTTGGTTCAGCACCATCGGGCTCAACAGTGGCCTCATTACTCGCGGGGCGGAGAGAGCCGCGACCCTACGCCCGAAGCTGGAGCTCTCGTACGTATACCAGTGTACTTTACAACATTCGAAGGATAATGCATAACTGTCGACAGTCAATGTGAATGAAAGAGAACCGGGGGTCGACTCAACCGATTTAAGAAACGAAGAATTGGAATCAAGACCAGAAGAGACGAGCAGGACGAGTAGTCACTCGTATCGTCCCATGGCCAGTGCGAGAAAACGTGCGTGTTTAGCATGATCACAGCAGAAGGCACACTTCTAAGCGAACATCGCTCCACGCCAGGTCGCCGCATGCCGCCCCAGGAGACGGCCCAAGCAAGTGCGTCTCGAGCACCATCCAACCTCCCGGACCTTTCCTGTAAGTTGTGTGGACTCATGATCCCACGTCACGATGTGGGACGCTTCGGAGGGTTCTGCTCCGAGAGGCACAAGCGGGAGTGGCAAAGAAGACAGGAGTTACGTGCGCTTGGTTTTGTTCCCCTGGAATAAGTTACGTGTCGACTCGGGTGCTGAGTTGACTGTGCACCCATGAAGGATGGTAGTGCCCGAGGGTCGCAAAACGAACTCCGATGCGTCCCCATTCCAGACCCTTGGAGTCGCAATTCACTACTGGCAGTTACTCGCGCCGCACGGTACCGTACAGCGCGTGTGGTCTCCCTATGGGTGTCCCAAGTCAAATCCGCCGGGAACATGACCATCGCTGTACTACTGTTCTGCGCGCGCCCTCCTTTAATTATATACTATATATGTATATTCCTTCACGTATGTTCCGTACTTTGAATATTGATTCTGTCTACCATAAAAGTTCTTCTGTGGTACAGCTCAGATATGATGCTGATCAGCGGACGAGGAGTCATGTGTGCCGAGCGTGTTGGACGTGAGTCACGGTGTTGACCTCATTCGGATTGTGAGGGCACGGAATCACACACATCGAGGCCCTTCAAAAGTCGACTATAGAAATGTTTAGAGATGACAAGCAAGGGAGCAAACAAAACTCCTCCACATACATCCTCCAATATCGAATCCCTTCCACCTCCGAAAGAGAAAGTACAGCACTAAATAGTAACGTTACATACAAATCTCATCTATGCAGAAAATAATCAAAAAGCAAGGTATGGCCTCTGTCCGTTTGAACGTAAATACTGTAAATATGGTTCAGGATCTGTGTTGTCGCTTTGCCTCTCCTCGTCTCGTCATCGCCCGGTCATGCTCGCTTCTGGACACACCATGCCGATCTACGACATTCGTGTGCTGCGGCGCTGAGTGAGCCTTGGTATCCTTCGCCGTGAAGCGCTTCCGAAGCGCGGCGATCATCTTCGAGAACCTGTATATTCCCAATCATTCTCTCGCTCAGCAAGCCACTCTTTCACTGAGGGGAAAGAGAAAGAAACGAGGAGCAGAAACAAAAGAAGTCGATCTCACCAGAACACGTTTAGCCCGTAAAGGGTGAGAACTCCACAAATGTAACTCGCGAAAATGGCACTCGAGAGCCCGTCGCGCACCTCGATTAACGTTTGGAGAAATTGGTATGACTGGTGAAAATCCGTGCAGTGAGATGATAACCCGAGAACCATTGTGCGCGAAGATCGAAGGAGATACGTACAATGATAGAGCCATAGCCGAGACGTGCGCAGGCGAACGTGCTAGTCAAAATCAAGCCATTGACAAGTTGTAGAGGGCTGCCAGTTTGTCCGGTCTTGTCTAGCATCCTGCATATAGTGACATCAGATACGAAGAATGGTCAAAGATGATCGCCATACCAATGAATGTTCAAGAATGGCGTGCTCCTGGAATGGTAGGCACCGTCACGGTATAATACACAAAAGTAACCGCGGGAAAAGCCACGTACAACTCCCAAAGTATGAAACGTTGGCCGTAATACGCAAGGAAAGGCCTCTGTGACGAGCGCGCGAAATTCTCAGCATACTTGAATGGGATAAGAACATGAATGACACCTCACAAAGATATTGAGATAGAAGACCAAGGAGGCCCACCCTTCACGCACGTACATTGTGCGTACGTTAGCATCAGTCTTATCGCAGGAGCTCAGCGACATCGACGCGTACCATGAACAGCAAAACCTATCCCTTCGTAATGAACCAGACTGACTATCGCATCCCACAGAAAGTATCTGCCAAAAAACGCGTAGGGAGTGTAAGAGCCATGGGCGTGAAGAGGAAGCTCACGCGTGATGTACGATTCTTACCCGCTCGTTACGGCAAAGAGCGTGCCGACGCGTGGGTCCCACCCGAACGCGCGATCCGCAGCGAGGGCAGGTAGATGGAGATGGCGCGCGGCCAGAGGGAGGATGAGCAACGCGTGAACAAGCGATGCCACGCGCGATTGCCTATAAATTGCAGTGGTAGTGGTCAGTGCATGCGCCCGCACCCCTTCCTCCACCAGCATCCACGCAAAAGCGAGGAATCCAGCTCAAAGCAATAGCGAGTTTAACAACAACGATGATGACACGGATACGCACCACCCGACGCGATCGCGCGATCCTAATGCATCCCAACCCTTCTTCCCGAGGAGGAAGCGCGCGAATTCTGGCGCGCCGAGGTGGTGTATGGCTGCGAAACCGACTGTGGAGATGAGCAGCGTTGGGAGGTGGCCTGGTAGGTGTAGGGGGAGGATGGCAGCCATCGTGGGTGTGCTGTGTACTGTAGGAAACCGAACCGAACAGGTGTATAGTGCGGCCCTGCCTCGGACACGACCGGGCCGGGGAATCGTGGGAACTACGTTGACCGATTCCACGACTGTCGTGCACGACTATTGTCCCCCGACCCTAGTGACGCGTCTAGATTCCGCGGATACGATCTTTCGCTTAACCCTTCTCTTTCTCGATGTAATCAATCAAGGTTACAATTATGTCCATTGTGATATCAAGTTCGTTTTTACGTCAACCCTCCCCTTCAATCACAACCTGCTACGCACCCCACTTCGCAGCCCTTTCCAGAACAAAAACGGTCCCTGTAATGGAGAATGTTCCACGACACATCAACCTGCCAGCTTCTCGTCATCCACCGCCCTACCCTTGCCACCGTGTCCGACCCCATATATGCCCTGTGCCCCTCACCCTTGTCCGCGTCCCCGTCCACGTTTAAGAGACTTCCTGACATTCGCGCCCAGTACTGTAGTCAAGTTATGAGAGCTCTAACCATCAATCTGCCGATATCTCCACTGGGAGAACACCCTTTGCATTGGCAGTTGCACACGACACACGACTAGGTTCTGGGGACCATTCTGATTGAATTTGTCGCCCGTCTTTTGTTGACCTATATTCTGATGCTCCTCAACACGCGTACGGCATGCTACATTTTAATGGTTCTGCGCCAAGACCTGGAGCGACCGGTATAAATCAGATCGCGTGGACGCTTCATTTCCGTCGATATTTTTAAACCCCCCTAACACAAACTCAAACGAAATCAGACTTTTTGTGCGGTGAGTCACTGCTTAGATTACAAATACAAGATCAAGGGTGTCCTTATTATCGCTTGTACCCCGAGCGCTACGCAGACCGCCGGATGGAAACCTCGTGTATCAGATAACCAGATCCGTGCTCATCGCAGTGATACTGAGATATGCTGGCCCACGTCAATTACCGACCAGCGAAACTTGTGGGCGGCCTTCGTTACTGGTTACACATCAACGTATCAATGTTCTGCGGTCAGCGCCCGGCGAAGTCATGATATTTATTTATATCTCCCAACCTTGCTTTTGGGGTGTGGGTACCACAGCAGTCACGCGACGTCCGGGCCAGGGTACTGCGCCGCACCGTCAAAGCGTTAATTGTCCATAGTAGGTCCATCATCACAGAAGAAAATTTTCATGACTGCGGCAGTGCCGGCGCCACTTCAGAATGAAACCAGACCCAGACCCACAATCATGAACTTTCATGGATTACACCGAGTTAGCCGCTATGGTCTGGACGAGGATGTGAAAAGGTGATGGCCGGCTCGGACACTTGCTTCTAATTAGGCAAGTCCCCCGTTCGGTTCACGGGCACAACTTATGCTCATGTTTCGGACTGAACACTTGTTCCAATCGTGCGTACATCACAGTATCCACATTTGTGACCTGATCCGGACCTGAATCGCAGAACTGAAAGCACACTGTAGTACTGGACGTCCGCAGCAATGATGACGGTTTGACGGTTTTTGATCACAGTCACGGGTAGTTAATCGACGTATCGGGAGAGGAAAATAAAGCAACCGATGCCATGGACACTCCTACTCCACGCCTCCCTGGACAACCCAAACATATCTACAGTTGAATCTACTGCTGCTATAGCACTACTACTACCATATTGCCACTTCTTCTTCCCCGGCGCTCTGCGCCACTGATTCGAAGGATTTTCGGAAGGGACAGAATCCGCGATGACGAAAGAAGAAAGTGTGGCAGGTGACCGGTGACCGCCCGGGAGAGTGTACTTGTGGTTGTAGAGTTAGCACGTGGATCACTGGAGGGCGCGGACGACAGCTACAGTAGCTGTCCCTCACCTTTAGCAATAATGCCAATGATCTACGCTAGCCGAACCATCGAAGATACGTTGACTTTTGTTTTGGTCCATATTTAAACATAGATAAATGCGCATGGTCGGTCACTCGCATGCGACGGTTAAACAACTGAAAGTCACCCCGCGGCCGCCTTTAGCCTCATCCATCCATCCATCTGAGACCATCCCTCGTCTCGACAATCTCCAGTTCCGATACCGTCTCCTTCCGCGGTACATCCTTCTCCCGGTACATAGCCAAAAAGAAGCCATACTAGTACTGTACACCAAACCGCACCATACCACGCCAAAGTGACGCCATGTGACGATCGCACAACCTTGCCGCGGACGCCGGCCCCACTGTAGTAACTGTACTGTACACTGCCATACTGTAGTATAGTACCCGGCCCAAGATATTAAGACAGATAGCGAAATTCAAATAAAAAAGCAAGGGGTAAAAGGACCGGCGAGAGCACGTTGCGGACTGTGCACCCGTCATCATTCCACCCATCATTCAGTTGTGCCGTGGATCGTGCCGTGCACGGCAAGGGGCAAGCCGGGCAGGGGTCTTCATTTTGGATGTGTGAGGTACATGAATTTTTTTTTCTTCATAGTGCCCTGCAGGCTTGTTCTTGTTCTTTGTCCTTTCATTCGCGTTGTTTCGGCTCACGTGTGTTATTACCGAAGAACCTAAGGTTATAATTACACTTGCACTTCTACACTATGCACTGCCCGCGTTAGGGTTGTCCGATGTCCACTTTCAAAGTTTTTTTTTGTACTTTACTGCGATAACTATCCATCTAATCGCTCGCTCCGCATGTGGCACGCGCCCGGCACTCCGTTGTTCGTAGGTGCCGGTACCGTTCTATAATATGCCAATTGAAAAATGATCACGAACGACCCCTTAAGCCTTAAGAGCTTAAGCCTTCCATTTTTCGTCACGACCCGCCTATATGTAGCGTGAAGCCCGGGGAGCAATCATTTCGCAAGTGAGACGGCCACACCGGAGGCCGGGATGGTGGGAGAGGTGCAACGCATAATTTCAGTTTGAGGCGCATACATAAGTACCGCACTGAAAGCCGACCGATCATGATTCATGACTGGCGTGACTAGTACTGTAATATCGGCGCCTCGGTACGGGTGCATGTGGTGTTTCAGTCCCGTCCGCACGTCTGTCGAAGAGAGGACGAGACCGTGACTATGAACGTGTTCGAGTCAAGCTGATGATCATGATGGTGATGGTGATGACCAGATCCAGGCGCTTACCAGGCGCTTAGCGCTGCGCGGTTCGTATCGAAATGGCGTTCGAACACGGATCGATCCGATCCGGGGCGCACAGTAACTTACAATCGCCGCGGCGGCGATGGCGATTGACATAAGTAAATGTAAAAGTGTCCAATTTCTCAACAGAACGACTGATAACGAATGATGTGACAAATGACTACTCTACTACAGACAGACAGACCCTTATAACCCTACTTTCCCTTCAAACGTGTCATGTCCTGTCTTGACACGACCAAATTTGCAGTTACAAACCTTTTCTGCGCGTTCCGTTCGTCTTCCCCCGGCCGGGCTGGGCTACCTCTCCGGAGGTATCCCCTCCCCTCCCCTTCTCGGTGTCCGCTTCGCCTTCGCCTTCTGATAGATCGCCACCCACCGTGGGCTCGACCTCTCGTGACAGGTCATGATCAGGTCCCTTTGAAAATTCAGATTCAGACCCTTTCCGAGTCCCACCAGGGGGTGCGCTGCTGCTAGCTTGCGCCTGCCCTGAGAGCGGCAGTCAAACCGGGACCTGTGAATTGCCGAGCCCATCGGAAAGTGAAACTAGTGACTGGAAATGATTTTTTACGCTCGGCACGCTGGGCACTGGTACAGTAAGTTAATCCAGGTTCAGGCCGTTCTTTCAGGTCTAGCCCAGAAGGATCGTTCCGCAGCAAGGCCGTGACAGACAGATTCTGGGAAGGAACTAATGCACTTGTACCCCGCTGCAATCGGAAAAGCTCTACTTCCCCCCAATCCATCAAGCATCCATGCGTGGGTGTCCGGATGCTTATGTAGCGTTCTGTGATTACATGGGGTGTTGTCATTGTGGTGCCTCCGCAGTCATTCTAAGAATATCGCGCAGTATGAATTACAAAAAGAAAAGGGGGGGAGTAAACGGAAAATAGGGGTAGCCCTATAACTCTAAAATATAATGTGACTTTTTCCACGAAAAAAAACAAATTTTATGATTTAATAATTGTTTCTTGTATTGGTACTACGATAAAGTATTGCTCACTACGAACGGCATTTTTTGTGCTCCGGTGCCTCTCTTCCCTAACATATCCTTCTTTTTGGTGCGAGATAAATACCGCCATGGGTAATAGATACATAGATAATCGAACGGTGGTGCGTGTACGCGTGCTGGCTTGCAAAGAATGAGGGGAGGAAGGCGAGATGTGACACTGATTGCAAGATTTTTTGGGTGATTGTTTGCTGCTTTGCAAAAGAAGTAGAAATGGAAGAAGACCGGCTGAGAGGTGCTGCGCAAAGACGTGAGAAGTAACGGACGGTCTGGCATGCACGCCAAAATGTTGACGAGAAGTGGGAAGAAAACAAATTTGCTGCGATGTGAAACGGAAGACCAGGATCGGACGGGGTAATAAGATGTGTGACAAATTGCAGGGGGGACATTCCGGTGGAAGGTGGGCGTTGAAGTTGGCATGAATGGGTGAATGAAACGAAACAGAAAAATGCAGGCGGAAATGCGGACAAGGCAACTCGGTCCGGATGGGTCATCATCATGATCATCGACGTGCGCCGTTGAGGCGTTCTTCTCGATCTCGTAATCCGCTACGCCCCCGACCGTATCCACATTCACGGTCTGCTGCCCAGCCATCAAGTTCGTCCAGACGGCGACGTCCGCGTACCTCCTCCCTGCCCGACGTCCATTCATGCGAACGAGAGCGAGAGCGAGAGGGTGAGCGTGGTCGCGCACGTGATGGCGAGGCAGGTTCACGGCGTCGGCCTCGATATCCTTCCGTATTTGGAGAGGTAAGGGGGACGCTGCAGGGTGATGCGCCAGCCACGGCATGTGTGCTATCGAGGGCGGGGCGAGCAAGACGCGGATTCGTCGGGGAGGGCCGTCCCCGGGCCGTGTCGACCGAAGACCGCGGAGGTGACATGGTCAGCGAAGACTTTGCATGTGGCGCCCCGAGGGTGAGAAGTGAAAAGTAGGCAGGGAGAGAAGCACGGTTGCGCTTTCTGGAAGTAACGGTAGCCTCCGGTGTATCCAAAGTCATCGACGGTGCTGGCGGGGCCAGAGGAGTACCATATGAACTACGGCGATGGTGGTGACGGTTAGAAGAGGAAGTCGGGCCCGATATGTCAGAGTCTTCTTCCGCGGAGTTTGTACTGTGTCCTGTACTGCTGTGAGTTGTGCTGGAGGACGAGTGACGATGAAGAAGAGGGATGGTCGAATGGGTATTGGTGCTGCTGGGGCGGCGGGCATAGGATAATGCGTCATGGGAGCGTAGTCGTGGGTCCTCTGTAGCGTGGACAGAAAGCAACTCGGCGTCGTCTTCATCGTCATACCAAATTGGATAGGCTGGCGGGTAGGCCGACTTTGCTGAGGACAGAGACATGCCGAGAGAAAGCGATGTGGGCTCCTGTGTAGGTCCTGCTGTCATGGCAGGGAGACTGGGGGAAGGCCAAGCAGAGGATGCGGTGGAGAGGGAGGGAGAGGAATCGTCGAGTGCCTGGCATGCGTCGGAGCAGTATATACGGCTGTTGAAGGACGTAATGAGATCAGACAAAGGGATCATGTGAAGGGAGAGAGTTCAGGGACGGATAATTACTTGTCGACACGCATGGGTTTGCCGCATTGAAGGCAGCAGTCCTCGTCAAACATGGTCGGGGAGGTAGTGTGGGCGGGAGACAAGAGGTGGGGGAGAGGGAGAGGGCAAGGTTTTAAATGAGCGCATGACAACGCCCCGCCACGAAAACGAATAATGAATGACTCGTCACACTCGACCAATTTCACGTCTTTCCTCTTTCGGTTCCCCTCACGTTCGTCGCTTTTTCGGTAAAGTCGCAATCCGCCCGTTCATCTACACGTTCTCTCGTCCCCTCCCTGTATCCACCCTCTTTTTTCTCTGCAGCGCCCACGCTGCATGTTTGACCACACCCCATCCGTCTCTTTACCTCCTTTCATCACAGCCTCTCCATTCCCCATCACACCTCGTTCGGCCGACTCTTCCACCACTTTCGCCGACTTTCTACCAAATCAACGGCAATGGTCACCTTCCTCTCCACCTCGTAATAATTCGGCCGATTTTGTGTTTAGTTTTCCGCGCTTGCCCATCCCCTCCCGTGCGTCTGTCATCGCCTTGTCTCTATACCGCTTCTGTACATTAGTTCTCTACCCATCTTTCCCGGCTGTTTGGCGCGCGTCACGCCATTTGACCCGTCAACGAGACAAGATCCCCCGTTGATCGGCAGCTCGGCTGACTCTATCCTTCCCCCCAACCGGACATTCCCACTACTGCGGCGTCATCGTCGGGTAGAGGGCAGCTTTACCCCGGCTTTCCTGTCAGGACACGCATGTTTGCATCATTGCCCCCCGCCAAATGTACATAGAGTGCGACTCCTTGGGCATATATAACGCATACCTTTTACAGTATTCGCTCAACTCGTGACCAACCTAAGGAACGAAATTAACTGGAAACCGCCAAGCTTGTAGCTTGTTTACTTTTAGTTGGCGCTTATCTTGCTCCACCCCTTGGATTAGTCCGAGACGAGATCACTTTCGGATCGAACTGGTACGCGAATCGTCATTGATAACCGCATCAGTACCTCAACACCTGGTAACAGCCGCAGCAATTTTCAGTTCTACCCATCGTCCCCTATCGTACTTTAGATGATACACGCAGTGCAATGCCATGGATGATAAGTAATTTCTCGTAATTATATCTGTTTTTATACATTTCGTAACGACATGGTGGGAATCTCGAATTCCCTTCCATCGCTGTGATGACGTGCGATTCATAACCCATAATAATGCATGATGCCGTGACGAAATGAGACAGCTGCGGGTATGTACTCTAGAGTCGACTTATCAGATCAGTGGCAAGTAATCGAGCTGTATATTGCACACAGGTGATCATGCACATGCGACGGTCATGTGCGCGACGATGACGCACCACTCAACAAATGATCCGTCTCACCCGCGTGCGCGTGGTGGTTCGCTCAATAAAGTCAAAAAAACACTCACCATCATTTGTACCTCTCCCCTACCCAAAATTCCAATCTCCCCCACATGCTCCGTATTGCGGTTTGGTTAGACCTTTCCTGACTGAGAGAGACTTTCTAGAGACACGTGAGTTGCCTTGCCTTGGTGAGGTCTCTGCATCCACTAGTATACTCCTCAGTGCCACAGAGATGGTGGAGTGCCGACACCAAACGTCTTTATCTTCATGTGAACTAGGGACGCTGGAGTCGGTCTTACATAGAACCGGTCGCAGTCATTGCAACCCCCGCTCATGGAAACCGGGGGAGGGGCGGCATCGAATTTGCAACCATGCCCACGCTCATATGGATGGTTCACAATTTTATGAAAGCCTTATCATGCCAGGTACCGAAGCAACCCCCGCACTAGCAACCAATCGAAACAATGCATTCCCAGAACTAGAAAAAAGGAAGTGTGGATTACAACGTTTTATAATAATACATGCAATGACGGCAGCTACTGTATTGTTTTATTTCCTTTGTTCGCTCCTCTGACGTATTATACTATACTCCTTCAATAAAGAACGTGGGTTTCGCTCAATGGCATGTGCAGGTTGTCACGTCAGCCGTCTGGCCAAAGGGGCAGGTACCAGCTATCATACGTAGAAAGTAAAACGATCAGCGATCCGAACCACTTCTTCCCCAACAAAAAAGAATTTACTCACGTTCGCCAAATGCTACGATATCGGTCTTGGGGGAGCCGAACAGGCCAGGATCGACGCCGTCAAGCTGACCATTGACGATACCGTTCAGCTCAGGGTTACGAGGCGCCTTCCCGCAGAATGGCGTCGACGGCACGACGCCGTTGATGTTCAGCGCGTTGCGCGGGTGCTTACGGTACGCGATAGCGTTATCGATCAAAGCTTGCTTGTTGTTGATCCCAGGAAGCTTGGCAAAGTCCACCATCGCGTCGGCGTTATCCTGCTGCGCACACGCGTCCGCGCCCGCAAGGAGCGCGTTGAGCCCGTTTATCCCTGCCAGCACCACGCACGGATCGTTGTTCGGGTCCCGGGGTCCGCCGCTTGCTTTGCATAGATCTTGCCAGCTTTGGGCTACTTGTCCCAGGTCGGTCTGAGCGATTCGCTTGAGCAGGGGGTTGGTTCCACGAGTGGATTCTGAACGCTTCTGCTTAGCTCCGCATGCTGGCGGGGGAGTCGGATTTGCGCTTTTGAGCGGAAGACGGACGGATCCACGCGCGTGTGAGCTCGATCTTTCTGTGGTGTTAGGCGAATGAGACGTACCGAACTACGATCTCGCGCTTTCCGACGAGACCACCTGTGGCACCGGTGTTCGCGATACGCGCTTCCGCGTCTTGCTGGGTATCACACGTAATGCTGTGTGGAAAAAAAAATTAGCCGAAAGCAATAAAATTTGGGGGGTGTGCGGTACGTACCTCGTTCCGGCTTTATTCACGAGTGGCAGCGCGACGCACTGCAGGGTGGACGCACATGGCGTCATGGCAAACTTTCCATTGACGCACTGTGCGAGTTGGCCCTGCATACACGCCTGTTCGCCAGAGTTACAGGACGAGCTCGTGGATAGGCTCTGGAACTTCTTGTTCAGCGCTTGCGCATCCTGGCCGTTCTTTAGCGCGAATGGAGCTGCTGCCGCGCGGCGTTGGTGGTAGTCCCCGGATATCGGACCGGCAGATACCGCCGCGACCAGCGTGACGGAAAACGCGACTTGTGAAAAACGCATCGGGTTCTTAGAAAGGAAGAAAGTGCTGAATGTGAAAGGATTGGAGAACTGATGCGACCCTGCGCACGGTATGTGTAAGGAGAGGGAGAGGGAAAGAAGAGGAAAAATTAGGACAGGAAAGGAGGGATAGAGTGCTCGGGCTTGAGATCTTGAGACTTGAGAGAGCCCAGAATCGCCAAATGTTGTAGATTTTATAACGCTTCATGGTGCGTGTTGTGGTACTATGCTAGTATTGTGAGGGAGTCATAGTGAGTCAATAGCCAAATCGACAGATAATAATAGTGGCAGTGCGTAGATCCGCGGGTGTTGTGGCAGTGTCGGTCGCTTTGCTCTTAGCTCAGCACAAGTCCTCAACAAATCGACATTGTTATCGGCAGTAGAGAAGTGCCGGATTAGACCGGATGGTGGCATTCTCTGCAATTTTTTTAATTCCGATATTTGTTTTGACACACGCTGCTTCTAACAATGGACACACAACCCATTGATCGTCGGGGTCTCCTCGCCGGACGTGCCATAAAATCGCTTTTTTTTTCTTCCTTATTTCCGTACAACGCTGACACACCCGTGTTACCCGTAGCGGGCGGCCATTGTTGATCATTATGTCCTCGCTTCTGGAACGGAAACGGAAAAAAAAGAGCTCAGCCAAAAGAGCTCAGCTCTCCTAGACGGGACAGGACTCGTTTTCTACTTGGTCAGCTGATGATTGTGGTGCCGTAACACATGAGCTACCATACCAACTTCCCCTTCCCTCGAGTTTCTTGATTTCGTGAATCAAGAATTCGGCCCGATGGCGATGATATGATGGAATGGACTTGCACGAATACTGTACTATAGCGTAGCGAGCGCAATACGCCAATGGCAGTTTCGTCTATGATGAGATGTGTTATCTGTTACGTTGCACCCGGATCAGGCCACGGACGAAGATTATATTACAGTGAGAAGATGATTGCTCTATATATTATAGATCTGTCTTTATCGCCACCATAAATCATGAATGAGCATTCCACAGAGAAAGTACATGGATGAGCAACGTAAAATATCGTAATGTAATCCCAACAACAAAGTCCATTGTATAAGATAAGAAAAAGAAAAGTGTCTTTAATTACACACACGATACGCCAGCGAGCGCAATCAAGCACGAAAGCGAAAGTGCCGCTCTATTCGCACTCGCCGACCTTTTGGACAACAGATTCGTGGTTCCCTTCTTTTTACGCCATGTTGTCGTTGACGTCGTGTAGGGGCTGGCCACGCGCTTGCATCCGCAGCGTACAAACACGACATCGACACCCGCCTTTTTCCCGCCCCATCGCCGTCTCGCCGAGCGTCCCACTGCGAAGCCCGAGACGTGGCCGTAGGACCATCGCCTCGTCTATAGCCCACACCCAGAGCAGTGCGAGTGACCCGACAACGAGTGCAAGAAATGGATAGGCGGTAGTGGGAGTGGAGGAGCCGTCTCCGCCCGCGCCGGGAACGTGCGCACTGCCATCGTCGTTGTTGAAGGGGGAATGCGTGCACCCTGAGGAGGGAGCGCTGCTGTTCTGCGGGCTGCTGTTACCGTCGAGGTACCGACTCTGGCTCTGTGGCGGGCGGAGAGCGGCGGTGGCGGGGATGGGGAGGAGATCGGAGTTATTGCGCTGCTGCTTGTAGTCTGCGTTTCCAGAACCGTGGCTACTGCATTTACTGATAGAACATGCACGCACGTTGCGTTGTCAGTGTTCTTCTTATTGGAGTGATGATGATAATGATGATGATGGCGATGGCTGTAGGCAAAGCGTAATAATGCTCACCTAACGTAGGTAAGGAGTATGAGGAAGAGGGGCACTGCGATTCCGCCCGCGAGCTGCATGTAGTTATTGGCGCGAGATGCTGCTTGAGTGATAACACAAGTGATGATTGTGGATCTGGGTGACGAGTCGTAAGGGGAGTCAGCTCGCCGGCACAACCAGCGACGGAGTATAGTAGCGGGATGCGAAGGAACGTGAAGGCAAGTCTTAAGGTCGGAGCCTTACGATGGAGCCTTACAATTTGGTCCGGGTCCAGAAAGATAGGGGGGTGCGGAAGAAGCGGACCAGGAGTACATTTTCCATGCTTTGGTGGCAACTGCCAATGTATGTGCTTAATATTCATCGCAAACGGTCAGCTGATTCAGGGATAGTTGAGATGCCAGCTGTCCAGGGAGTTGTCAGGGTTATAGTATTATTTTTTTGGCGGCCACTAGAACCAAGTCAAGATGTAAATTCTCTCAACGGGCAAAGAACGGATCGGTTTATATTGAACACTTGGAATCAGTTACGCTATGACCGAAAGAGCGACACGAGAGTCACTCGGAAACGCCATAAGGAACAAACGCAGCGCAGACTCGTTCGTGGATACGTTGTTCCCAATGAATGAGATTGACTCGTCGTGCCACCTCTATCCGCAAGTCATCCTCCGCGTGTAAAAGGACGTGGAGATATGCAAAAGCGGCCGCATCTAGCGCAGTAGGCCCACTTGTCCCCCCCACAAGATTAGCGGGTGTAACGTGGTCAAATTAATAGTACGTACGGTGAACCTAGGAACCATTCGTGGTGGCCCAGGCACTCTGAGAGAGCGGCGATTGCATCCCGGTATCGCGCGTTGATGGCGTTTGGCGAGAAACGCGCACCGTAAGGGGGTAAAGGAGACGAGAAGCCAGAAAGCGGAGCCGGTGGCGGCATGAGAATGGTTTCGACAGGCCGTTGAGCAGTGGAAGGGGGTAGCTGGAGGACTGCGTGGTAAAAGAAGGATGGCAGGGGTTGGGCCATCGCCTAGGGTATGCGGTTTTAGTAAACGAAGCTAAGCTGTGATGGGGGTGGACGTTTGAGAAGGCAAAGACTTACGAGGGCTGCGTGGACGTCGCCTTCGAGTAGTGCGATCCACGCGTGGCTTTCGTCTCTCGAGTCGATGTCTTTGTAGCCTTCTAAATCATCGAGTGCTCCGACTTTTTCGTCTATCCACGTCGGGATGTCCTGCGCAGCAATTAACTCGCCACCCGGATCCTTTGTTCGTTCGGAGGGTGTTTGTAAGTTCGGTAGACGCCCGTTTATCGCACCATCCTGCGACACGTCCCACCTAACGGAGATCTTTCGAAGTCCTCTGAGCGCGATGTGCGCCTGCCATTTAAGGCACTCTACGTCTGCGCTGAGCACACTTTCCTTGCCCGGTACAGAGAGATGCGGTGGATGTATCCAAAGTAATGGTTTGACAATAGGAACTTTGACCGGCTTCAACGGAGGATATGTCTTCAACGGAAAGAAGGAAAAGAGCTTCGCCAAGGGCGGTGGGACAGACAGCAGTGAGTGCTGTGCCGTCGTCGTCGTCGTCGTGGCCATTTGGATAAAGAGGCGCGTTACGTAATCTCTGCAAGGGGAACTGAACTGCCGCTACCCACGACGACCACGACGACTCCAAGACGGCATATCTCCCCAGGACTGGCTGGCTTATCCATAGGGACGACCGGACAACGTTTTTGCTTACGCTACCCAACTTGGCCATACGGTTGAAAAAGAGGCAGTTTCCCTCATTAACTACACTCGACCATGTCCGATTACACCTCGAGCTCATCACGTCCGGCAAGCCCGGTGGCCGCCTCTCCTGACCCCACGACCGCGCGGCCACACGCGTATCGCTTTAATTGGGATGCTGCAGCACGTCTCCCGGGTCCAGGCAGCGTTTCCGAGACCACAGATGCCCGCGGCGGCTACTTTTCTTCGACACCGAGAGTAGACATATACGGGGCGTCATCATCCTCACAACTGGCCTTAGTTCCATCTCAGTGGAGTAGCGCGAAGCACGGCTTTCATGGTACGTTCGCCATTTCTGATATCTGTGATATGTTCCCACCCCCGCCTCAGCCATTTCCACCGTCGTCAACAACCCTCACAAGAAATCAGCGCCACCAAAGGCCCACGCCGCCGTCCCTTCTACGCCACGCGTAGAACTTCCTCGCGTGCGTCGGAAAGACTTTGATCCTTACCTCAGCGCTGTCGGACCTGAATGGGAGGCCTTCCGACACAATGCGGAGCTGGGCCTTTCTGATTCTATGCTGCTTGAGGACTCCGACCTCTTCGACCAACCTGACCCTCGACGTACACCTCTTCCTCCCAAATCTCTTCCACCACTGTCGTCCGTTCCGGACATATACTTCAGACACGACTTTGACCTGGGAGACCCTCGCACCTTCGACGCGGTTGCCGAAGTGCCACCCTCCTCCGCTTCTCGTCCCACGTCCCCAGCTGCCACTCCAGATCCGTCAACATTAGCCCACTCCCTTCCCCTCCTTGAAAAGCTCTCTCATCATGCCGACACTATAGAGCAGCACCTCGTGCATGAGATCGCGCGTCGCGCGACACCGTTCTTCGCAGCCCTTTCCAACCTCCAAGATCTTCAGGCGGAGTCCGCGCGCTGCCTCGCACGCGTGCAGGGATTGCGTGCGCAGCTGGGCGACGTAAACGAAAAAGGCGCGCGTCGCGGGCTGCAAGGCGTACAGCGCGAGGTACGGCTCTCTCATCTAAAAGAGGTCCAATCGGGCGTTCGGGCAGTCCGTGGTGTCATTGAGACTGTTGGTGTCGTGCGCGGACTTGTCGACAATGGACAGTGGGGCGCGGCGCTTGACGGTGTCGATGAGCTGCGGGCGATGTGGGACGGTAAAACTGCATCGGCGCCTGCACCAGCGCCTTCTCGGGCGCCTTCACAGCAGAGTTCGCGGTTGCCTCGTGTTGCGGAAGAGGAGCCTTTGGGGGATGAAAAAGAGATGGCGCCACAGACAGAGGAGTTTGTTTCATCGGTGGCAATGCCAGAGATACCGTTGTCGAAACTCAAGGCGTTTGCCGCACTACCGGGCCAATTGCACACGCTCACTCAAGAGATCACGTCGTCGCTCACCTCAGATCTGGTCGCTACTCTGAAGGTCGACCTTCTCGAGCGGATACATACGAACGATTTAGTCGTCGGTGACAAGACGGACGTGTGTGATAAACTGCGCCCTTTGATACAAGGTCTCGTAAGGACTAGGAATTTAAGGGAGAGCATCGCAGAATGGAGAGGCGTCGTGCTTGGTGAAGTGCAGGAGATAGTGTGGCAGGTGTGCACTTTGTTGTTGGATCTGGCATGAACTGAGACCGTTTCACATCGTAGTTTATTCCTTCATTTGGCCCTGGGGAGGACCCCCAGAAGGAGTCTACTGATGCAAGGTCAGTTAGTTATCCGAATGCGCCACGTCTGCCTCCGTTCATTACAATCTCTAGCTGGATAAGTTCGTTGCGCTCAATGACCCACCAAGAGTTCAGGGCTCTCCTCCGGTCAATTCTCCAGGCATTTCTGCAATGTATCGAGGGTCTTCAGGCCCTGAACAGCAACATCACTCTAGTCATCGAGGGTATCCGGTTCGTTGGCAGGGCTTGGATTGCGACCAGTTGCTGATTCCTGTTCCCATAGACCACCAGCGTCACCATCTGAGCTCACGGCGATAAATGATTCTCTATTTGATGCCCTTTTTTCCGCGGCAGAATCCGCGAACGTATTAACATCCAAAGTTCTTTCTACGCGAGCAGAGCAACACGTCAAGCTAGAACTACGCGAGTTCCTTGAGGTGTTCAATGAGTGCTGGAGCTTCGTGGTGCGTTGTGAGGTCACGTGCCAACGGATGATTGTCGGCCTTCGCGGCGTCGTCGTCAGCCAGGTAGGGGTGTGAACAAAGTCTACCCAAGAGCATATGTTGATCCATTTGGTCAGGCCAAGTCATTCCTGCAGGCGTTCCATCAATCTCGTATTAATCAGTCCGCCAAGCTGGTTGAAGATGAGCTGTGGGGCCAAACCGACGTCCCGGCTTCCTTGCAGAAGACCGTCAACCTTATTCTGGATGCAGCTGTACATGACCCGTACGAGTTTATTCTCGGGGTTGATACCGCTGTTGCTGCACCGGCGTCACCACTCCCTGTACCCTCGTCACTGCGACCGCAGTCATCTACATTACTACCACCTGGCTCAGATAGCCGGCCATGCTCGCCTCGACCATCCTCACCCCGACCATCTTCGCCTCGGACGTCCTCATCTCGACCATCTTCCCCACGCGTTGTCCGAGCGAATGGAGTTTCCTCTCCTCCGCCGTCCAGAAAATACCTCCGCATAGAGGACCGGAGCCATTTTGCGGTATCCGCCACCCAAGATACATTGTTTCTCCTTGTCGACTACCTCAAAGTGATCGTGAACCTTAGCCTCCTCACGACAGACACGATGTCGCGTATCATCGAGTTCCTCAAAGCCTTCAATTCCCGGACGTGTCAAGTCGTACTAGGTGCCGGCGCGATGCGCTCCGCCGGCCTGAAAAACATCACCGCCAAGCATCTGGCGCTCGCTTCGCAGTCCCTCTCGATCGTGATCGCCCTCATACCGTATATTCGCGAAACATTTCGGCGCCACCTCTCCCCGAAGCAGGCTGTCATGTTGGTCGAGTTCGACAAGCTCAAGCGCGACTATCAGGAGCACCAGAACGAGATTCACGCCAAGTTGATTGCGATCATGGGCGACCGTATTACGGCGCATATCAAGAGCCTCAATGCAATCAGATGGGATGTTCCGCAGGCGAAACCCGGTGTCAACGACTACATGGAACTACTGGTAAAAGAGACTGTTACATTACACAAAGTGCTGTCACGCTACCTTGCGAGTGCGGTGGTAGAAGTACGTAAATATATCGATCCGGCGCGCTCATGCCACTTACGGACTCCATTGCAGTACGTGATGTCAGAGGTCTTTGCCACGATCAATCACAGGCTCTCCGAGGAGTACACCAAGATCGAGCTCCCGACCTCAGACGCAAAAGAGCGGTGCGTTCACTTTCATCATTACCTCTGCCCACCCAAATGTGGCGCTTGCTCATATCTGCCTTTTTTCCCCAACCACAGACTGCTCACAGACGCACACTATCTACATGAGAGGTTCTCAGTGCTGAAAGCCCCCGGAACGCCCACTGCTGTCCTAGAGACGCTCGTCGCAGACAAACGAGTCGCCACCGCACCCGTATCTCCACGACCGACAACGCCAACGCCAACGTCAACAACCATACCGCCATCGCCGCTTTCTCTGCCGCCGGCCAACATTTCACTAGGTTCTCCGCGTTCTGCTGTGCAACCACCGGCAAAGCGAACCTCGCTCTTCTCAAATGAGCGTCTCAAGGGCATGCTCTCGCGTGGCACTACGCAACCACAACCGCAGCCGGCCCCACCTCCGATCTCAATACCTGCAGCTACATCTTCGCCTCCACCCACGCTGACACGGGAGAAGCAAGGGGGTTACAAACAGGTCGCGGTGCTTCTATCGCCAACGCCGCGTCCGGCGGAGAAGCAGCATGACCTGCCGACGACTCCGACCTCGGTGCCTATTCATGCCACACCGTCGCCTTTGCTTACACAAGTGGAGGAAGAAGGACTGGAGCCTGCGGCTTATGCACCCGATGTCGATGCTGTCGATGTTGGTGCTGATGAGTCAGGACAACATCCTGGGCGGGTGGATGGGGAGACAGATGGCGGCGTACCGCGGGGCAATGGTGACGTGGTTGCTGAGATGGCGCCGCCTCTGCCTGCGAAGGATGGTGATACCGCAAGCGTATCTGCCACATAGGGACTTTGTATCATATGCACTACTACATATTGCCACATTTCAGTATCTGGATGCATGCATTTTTTGCACCAACTTGGCACACCGATCTGTTTAGTTTGGGGCACTCTTCTAAACCCCCCTTATTGTATAAAACGTTTTCCGAGCCATGACCTACAGTAGCATGCCGACACCCAGACATGACCCATCCCACTTCGCACTTCAAACTTCAAGATCTGCAAATCCCAACTTTCCCCTCATACACAGTTTGTATCCGAACGTTTCAGTACAGTGTAGCTAGGGTAGTGGCTGCGAGATGGGAGAGTTGCCCAAGATAAAAGATGAGGCAGAGAACGAGCGAGGGTGACAAGGGTGTTGCGGACAGCGGTTACGCGAATGCGAGTGCCGAGTAAGAACGGCACCGTCGACACGACACGACACGACACATGACACGACACAACAAGGGAAAAACGCGCACGGAGGGTGTGAAAACTGAGATCGGATCAGAAACTGGTGAGTCTCATTGACGCGAACACGATCGTCCGCAAGGAGGCAGTTTGAGTGCCTGCATCGGCCGATTCGGCCGATGCGAGAACAAGTGCCGAAACAAGCGAACGCGTGTGTTTATGCTGCACCGCACATATCAAGGAAATGTCAGAAAAATGTCAGAAGAATGTCAGTAACTATGAGAACGGTGCTAAAGGAATGAATAAGAAGGGTGTAGTGTACTGTACTAAGGTTGCGCCGTCGCGGCTAGAGTTCGTCCGATGTCCGAAAGGGGAGTGCGAGGTCGGGGAGAGGTGCGTCAAACGGATGGCTATGAGGTGGAATGGTCTTCAATTTTCTCGGAGTCGTCTTGTGCCGGAGGTCGAGGGGAGAGGCAATAATCGTGAGGCGAATGATGAACGAACGTGGGAAAACTAAAACTGTATAGTTGGCTGGCGGGCGCTCCGAGGTGGCTCTTCCGCACGTTCCGCCCCGATCCGGGAGTGGCTCCGACGCACTCTTACAGTAACCCGCAGAACTATGCCTTCCTACCCGTCTCGGATCGGTGTTGTGCGAACCCGCTCGCACATAATGGTCGATGGGCGTCCCGGGCGCGGCGTTGCGCGTGCGATGGGGATCCTCATGATCAGCAAGGATAGCGGCGATGATTTGGCCGTTTACGGGAAAGTGTCGTATGGGCAGGCAGATTCTGGAAGACGAGTGCATGCGAGGATAATGGCCGAGGTGCCATGGCATCTTCCGCTCCTGCGCACAGCAGTGTGGCTGTGCCCGCGCCCACTTCAAATACGATCACGTCGATGGTGACAGTGCAGGAATCAGCTGGGACACCCTGGCTGCCACCCCTACAGCTTCACGGCTCTCCGGGGCCGTTTTATGCGCAGGGATCCCCAAGAGCAAAGAAGACATCGGTATCGGTACCAGGGTTGACGTCAGCACGGGGGCCAAGTCACTCTACTATTCATGTTCGTTGATCACAGACACTAGAGAGGGCATAAGACAATATGGGTGCGTATGCGTGCAAGTGAATGTGGGAGGATGTGTCAGACAGAGAACAGTACTAGATGGAAGAAAGAAAGGGAGGGACAGGGAAACATCCATGATAAATGAACAAGTGCGCAAGAGGCGGAGTGAGTTGAACAACAGCAAGCTCTCCTTGCGCGGCTAGAGTGATACAAAATGAATGTAAAAGCTAGAGAGCATGGGCTGTAACTTACGAGCTGCATCACATCGGCTCCGTGTCGGAGTGTTTGTCCCAGTCAGAAATGGTGATAGGGTGATCAGAGAGCTGTCGCGCGGAAACGAACCCAATGCTTTCCTAGAAAGGTCCAGATGATAGCTCGAGCCGCTCCACGAAAATGTTCTGCAGGCTGGGCAACACTTCTGTTATTCTGCCCCCAACGAGCTCTCGCAGGGCGGCCGCGATACTGGGCGCAATTTCCATGGATAGATAAAGATTCTTTACTGCAGTGAATGGAAGTAAAAGTTCCAACCATCGGGTGCTCTCGATAACATAATTCATCCAAAATAGATCCTCGATGAAGAGGTCCTCTACTGTGGAAAGGGGAGACAAGGAGGAGTTACAGACCTGGGCGACGAACGAAAGCTGCCGAAGTAGTTTTCTGCATGAGACTCCTATCCAAAAAGTTCCCAGTCCGACGCCGGCGGCGTTCTCCCAGAATCGCACAAATCCATCGCGTTTCCAGAGTTTGGATGTACGATTGATGAATTGGGCGAGTCGTGGGGTGTCATTATCGACTTGATAGAAGAAAGTTATATAAAAGCGAACGAGTCGAGGGGCGTCGATGAAGGTAACGAGGTCCTCCAAATATTCGACGACCCCTTCGAAATAAAAATATTTCAGAGCGGGGATGACAGAACGTTTTGATGGAGGCGGACATCGGCTTCCCGAGTCAGGGCGAGATTGAGGGGATTGGAATCCTAGGGAAAGTTGTTCGAGACTGGACAAGGCGGAGAGGGGAGCGATCATTGCTTCGGGTGAAATGTACCCGGAATGAGGAACACCAGAAAGGTGAAGATGGACGAGGTGAGTAGCAGACGAAAGTAGTATTGGCAATCCCGGAAATGGAATGCGAGTCAAGCTGAAGAATCGCAGACGTGGGGCAGATTCACCCAAGAACGAATCGGGAATGACCGGCAGCGTTTCACCATTTGAGATGCGCCACATATTTAAATCTAGAGCTGTCAACTCTGGAAATGGCACCTGCATCGCCGCCAAGACTTTTTCCATTTGTCGATTCGCAGAGCCCCAGAGGAAAACTTGACATACGCGACTTCTCTGCCCAAGTGCTGCAATCATGTTGTCCGTGCCTGATGATGAATCTATACGGCCACAGATGATGAGAGAGAGGTAAGGCTGGCCAGACGTCCAGTTTGTCCCTTGCAGGTGTTTCGTGTGTACAAAAAAGTTGCAGTTTCAGGCGACGTGGTGATCCAAAAACGAGGCTTCTCCATCGTCGACACACATAAACTAGCTTTTGCCATGCATTTTCTCCCTTTCTTTTCGGGTTTGCCCATGGTGGCTTCATATTCATCAGATAGAGATCAAATATTTCTAGTAGGACGTCATCAGGGAGTATGTCGATTCGTATCATCTGGTCTACATCACATCAAGTCAGTCTCGTTGCGGGACGTTGCATAATGAAAGACATACGTTGACTTTGGTTCGTTCGTTTCAATTCCTCCGAGTCCTGCAACGATTCTTCGCCGTAAGCAAGTCTTCTTCAGAACTGTGATCTATTGGGGATTTGGGGTAGATATCCCAGGGCGACTAGGTGGTAATTTCCTGCTTCAGGGGCAGGGGCCAGGGAAAGAAAGACGGAAGACGGCGGATACTGATGTTGATGCGATGCACGTGATCTTGACGACATGTGGTTCACATCAGTAAATTAGGAAATTAAATTCCGGGTTTCCACTGGTTTCCACTGGTTTTCGAGTTTCTGAGAACCTGAAAACCCAGAAACCAGGAAACTCATACTGCTATACTCAGACAATTATTATGCCTTTATGTCTAATTCCTATCTTACTTACACAGTCGTTGAAGTTATGTGTTCCAGCAAGGTTCCACTGTGTATGTGTTACTCGGAGGATGGCAAAACGCGCGAAGGGAGTTGGGGTTAGGTTTCCATTCTGGACCGCCTAGTCAGGTTTCCGGGAAAATGGACCTACGTTTCCAAGTGTCCACGTTTCCAGGTTTTCGCTGGTTTCCGATGGTTGCTCAACTTGAGCAACCTCTGGAAACTGAGACCCAGGATTACTGATGCATTCCTCCCTCATCAAGTGGGGTATGTAACCCAGTCCTGTCTTGCGCACAATCGGCATTTTTAGATCTTCAATTCCAAAGGACGCTCATTAACGTATCGTATTAGCCATCGCAATGAGCACCTCGTTCATTTCAGTTCAAATTAGGACAGCATCGGGCCAATGCCAGTGGCACAACGTCACCGAACATCTCTGTTCCCGCTTCTCTTGCTCGCAGGCGCGGCTCGACTCGGAGCTCGAATGCTGCGTGTAGTTCATACTGTCGCTAATGCAATCGCACAATATCCCACGAACGCGTATGTCACGGTTTACTTGATCCCAACTTACACCCTCCGATGGCGACGCGAGTCTTCGGTATGCGTACTGTTTCCTCCTTCCTTTCCCTTCTTTGTTCTCTCTGTCTTCGCCGTCAATCTCCACTGGTTTAATTGTTTTGTTTTGGTGGTTAACATGGTTATGATCAGGGTATCCTCGGTGCATATACATGCAGGCTTATGTATTTGTTGACGATAGTAATGATGATGAACAGGCGACGACCCTTCCATGAGACCGAACTTTTGGACTCACTAATGCGTCATTTGGGTCCACGACAGACACCGTTTGGCGCGTCGTCGCCGATCGTGGTTCACTCCTTTCCCACCCTTTTCCCGCAATGAGTAGCTCACTGCTCCGCAAGGGACTAAACCCAGCGCCAATCGACATAAATCATTCAACTCTAGAGAGAGCACTACGACAATATGGGTAGTACGTATGCGTCCAAGTAGATGTGTCAGACAGAGCGCGGTACAATGTAGTACGATAAACAGAGGAGAGAAAGGGAGGGACGGGGAACATTCATGATAAATGAACAAGTAGGCAAGAGGCGAGGTGAGTTGGGCAACAACAAGCTCTTCTTGCGCGGCTAGAGTGATACAAGATGAATGTGAAAAGGCTAGAGAGCATGGGTTGTAACTTACGAGCTGCATCACATCGGCTCCGTGTCGGAGTTTTTGTCCCAGTCAGAAATGGTGATAGGGTGATCAGAGAGCCGTCGCGCGACAACGAACCCAATGTTTTCCTGGAAAGGTCCCGATGGCTCGAGCCCCTCCACGAAAATACTCTGCAGGCTGGGCAAGACTTCTGTTATTCTGCCCTCAACGAGCTCTCGCAGGGCTGCCGCGATACCAGGCGCAATTTCCGTGGATAGATAAAGATTCTTTACTGCAGTGAATGGAAGTAAGAGTTCCAACCATCGGATGCTCTCGATGGCATAATTCTTCCAAGATAGTTGCGAATATTCATCCTCGATGAAGAGGTCCTCTACTGTGGAAAGGGGAGACAAAGAGGAGTTACAGACCTGGGCGACGGACGAAAGCTGCCGATGTAGTTTTCTGCATGAGACTTCTATCCTAAGAGTTCCCAGTCCGACGCCGGCGGCGTTCTCCCAGAATCGCACAAATCCATCGCGTTTCCAGAGTTTGGATGTACGATTGATGAATTGGGCGAGTCGTGGGGTGTCAATATCGACTTGATAGAAGAAAGTTATATAAAAGCGAACGAGTCGAGGGGCGTCGATGAAGGTAACGAGGTCCTCTAAATATTCGACAACCCCATGGAAAAGAAAAGATGTCAGAGCGGGGATGACAGAACGTTTTGATGGAGAAGGACATCGGCTTCCCCAGTAAGGGCGAGATTGAGGGGATTGGAATGTAAGGGAAATGTGCTCGAGACTGGACAAGGCGGAGAGGAGAGTAATCATTGCTTCGGGTGAAATGTACCCGGAATGAGGAACACCAGAAAGGTGAAGACGGACGAGGTGAGTAGCAGCCGAAAGTAGTATTGGCAATCCCGGAAATGGAATGCGAGTCAAGCTGAAGAATCGCAGACGTGGCGCAGATCCATCCAAGAACGAATCGGGAATGACCGGCGGCGTTTCACCATTCCACATATTTAAATCTAGAGCTGTCAACTCTGGAAATGGCACCTGCATCGCCGCCAAGACTTTTTCCATTTGTCGATCCGCAGAGCCCCAGAGGTGGACTTGACATACGCGACTTCTCTGCCCAAGTGCTGCAATCATGTTGTCCGTGCCTGATGATAAATCTATACAGCCACAGATGATGAGAGGTAAGGCTGGCCAGACGTCCAGTTTGTCCCTTGCAGGAGTTTTGTGTGTACAAAAAAGTTGCAGTTTCAAGCGACGTGGTGATCCAAAAACGAGGTTTCTCCATCGTCGACACACATGAACCAGCTTTTGCCATGCATCTTCTCCCCATATATCTGCATGTGATGGCTTCATAATCATCAGATAGAGATCAAATATTTCTAGTAGGACGTCATCAGGGAGTACGTCGATTCGCATTATATGGTCTACATCACATCAAGTCAGTCAGCAGTCCTTGTGGGATGTTGCATAATGAAAGACTTACGTCGACTTTGGTTGGTTGGTTTCCTTCGAGTCCAGCAACGATTCTTTGCCGTCAGAAAGCCTTCATAACTGGAATATATTGGGGTATCCCAGGACGACTAGGAAATGGTGGAGGGGCGCCGGAGGGACGGTTTATATACTGTAGGAATACTCTTCAGGGGCCCCAGGGGCCAGGGGGAAACGGAAGACGGTAGTTTAGGGGACGACGAGCATCTGATGACCGCGTGTTGATTAGTGACAGTGAAGGATGGTTTTAGGGACTTTCTACGAACGTGAGCGCGGAACGGAACGTTGGAGTGTCTAGATCAGCGTCGACAACCCACTTTATCCATGCACAACGCTTTTCCGGAGCCTGATAGCTCCGTCAAGGGTCAATGACAGGTTCAGAGGTTCTTGCCAGTGTGGTCTTGCTGCTCGTCATCCCTGTATAAATCCAGCCCTCGCCGAAACTCTTGTTTCCGAGGCCCAGAGCTACCCTTTTGTACCCACCCTTGGAACGGCTCCAGCAGAATCTGAGCAGATGAGATCGACTGGTTCAATTGTCCGGCACATAAAGCTATTAAGCGTGTCATCTGGGAGTGCTGAAGGAGGGTGCGTGCTCGCGAACAGTCTCAAAGTAAGGCCGGGATTTCATCGCGGCATTCACCCTAAGTCGGGCGGATCTCATAACCGGCTCATTGAATTACGGCGGAGGGGGTTAGAGGGCTGTTAGGGTCGGCGTAGTCCTTGCAGTTGTTATGCTCGAATTTGTACACTGTTAGCATAGCATTCCTTGGGAGGAAATGCTCCGCCCTGAAGTTCGTCAGGGGCGATACACGCTGTAATTCACGTGCGTCGTTCTTACCTAATATTATCACACGGTTGTTTAGGGGTTAGTGCCGCGCTTGCGCCAATTACATCAGCTACCCAGGATCTGAGAACCCACCCCCTTTCCCTGTGCCCGTTCCTGGCTGTCAGAAACGCGGAAGCATGAGCTTGCTGACATGGCGAATGTGGTGCGTGACCGAAGTCCAGACGGTGGTACCATGTGTGAATCCTTTGGTTGTTTTTTCATGATCACACTCATTACAGGCATCATTCCAAGATGCTCCACCCTCAACTTGTTGTGCGGATTGCGGATCGCAGATGCGGCGGATCCTAAAAAAAATCTTGGGCCGTGGATTACTGCTTCTGGTCATGGATTGTGAATCTTCCCGTCTCCATCTCCCTCTTGTTACATGCTCCAACATGCTCCAATCAAGGGAATTCGCAAAGACTGGTCCGAAGCACGTTGGCCTCTCACGTGGGGTACGTATGGCAAGGGTCATGCCGTGCTGGAATTCGGGCAAGTTGATGCCCAGTCGACATTCCCACTATGGTCTCATATATGTCTCCTCAGATATTGACTCCGTATTGTCCCTTATCGTTGTCCCTTATCTCCAGTGCATCAGGAAACCCAGATCGTCTTAGAGTTCTTGCCCAAGACAAATAAGAGCCATTAAGAGGTGTTAGAGATGCTCTTAACTAAGGAGGTTCACTTTCTTGCCCAAGACCATCAAGAGCCTGAATAAGAGCCTTAAGACCCGTAAGAGATGCTCTTAACTAAGGAGGTTTGCTTTCTTGCCCAAGACCCGTAAGAGATGCTCTTAACTAAGGAGGTTCACTTTCTTGCTCAAGACTGGTAAGAGATACTATTAACCAAGGAGGTTCACTTTCTTGCCCAAGAGCCTTCACAAACAACCAGCCACAGCACGTGGCACACATGTCCGTCCCTCACAACAACCTGTATGCCCGATGAGCCCACTTAAACTGCTCCAGCATCTTGAAGGGCGCTGGGCACCACTCAAGGGCCCGCATGAATACATCCCGCCTCCACCACCGCCTTGTGCGCACTTTGCAGAGGCAGAGAAACCAGGTTTGCGCTGCAGCGGCGGGGCGGCGCCTGTGATGTAGGGTGGGGATGTGCGGAAGGTGGTGCGCAGATGGGTGAAAGAATTCGTAAGGTACGTGCCGCATGCGGAGGATGTGGACGTTGTGCTTGTTGGCGGCAGGGCGGCACCTGTGATGGAGGGGCGGGGATGTGCAGAAGGTGGTGCGCGCATGGGTGGAAGAATTCGTAAGGTACGCGCCGCATGCAGAGGACATTGCACTTGTTGGGGGGTACCTCGTGTTCACTGGTATGTCTCAGTGGTGCCGCACGATGTGCACTCATGGCACTTACCACATGGCCATTCAATTGGCGATACATGTGCCAGTAGTCGTGGGCAGGGTGATGGGGTCCAGAGGCAAGTTGCGGCGATGGTTGTTCTCACAAGGTGAGCTTGACACCTGCAACAGCATTGGTGGGGTGTTGTCACAGCCGCGTCTAACGACATGGAACTTAGAGGACAACTGGTATACATCGCGTATATGGTGGGACAGAAGAGCAGGTTACAGCCTCCAAGTACTGTTAGGAGACCCTGCTATAGCACAAATGGACGAGAAGAAAGGGGAAACTGCTATTGAGCCCCTGGGGCTGTCAAGAGCTACAGTAGCTCTCTCTGGGCGCAATGAGTCCTCCTTATATGCTACTACAGGCAGGGGTGGGAAAGTAGGAATAAGGTTCAGGGCAGAGGGTTCCTAGGGCATAAGGCCAACAGGAGGCATACATGAGGCGAACAGGAACAGGGTGGAAGTGAGGCAAACATGAGGCAGATAACAATAAGGCACAGGGGAAACAGGACATGTGATGCCCTGGGACATGAGGCGAACATGAGGCAACCCAGAGTCAGACAGGAACAGAGTCACAAGGCAGAATGGATATGTGATCCACAATGACAGGGTGAATGCAGGTGCCTGACT
Organism: Russula olivacea; assembly: GCA_963926505.1. Classification (NCBI taxonomy): domain Eukaryota; kingdom Fungi; phylum Basidiomycota; class Agaricomycetes; order Russulales; family Russulaceae; genus Russula; species Russula olivacea. Next base: position 249,201 of record OZ004881.1, on the reverse strand, counting down.
TGGGCGGCAGGCAATGAGGGGGTACTGAGCAATAACGAGGGCGATAAAGACAATGGAGTTCAATGTGGGTGGCGAAAGGGGTCTTGACCACAGAAAAAGCAAGGTTCTAGGCTATGGGCAGCCTTCCATGTGTGCTGCCAATACGCAGGGTCGTGCCAAGGGGGCGACGGATTCGCCGACGGTTTCAGGTGTTGTGTGACAGTGCGTAGCCGCATGAGTACTGCTGTATAATGTCTTTGGAAAAGGAGTTCAGTTAGCATGTAGCACACAGGTGTAGATAAGAGACGTACCCAGCAGTGGTGGGGTCCATTTCTGTGGTAGTAGCAAATGTGCATGCTGCCCACTGGGTTGGTGAGCTATCATCTGCATCTCATTCTGTCATCAGGTGTGCACAAAGGAGCTGCACTTGGTTAACTCACGTATGATCTATTTTGTGCATATTTTCTTCAGTGTGCCACCACCACCGATGCCTGTGATGCTGTGATGAGGTCTATGGGTCCGCATGCGATACGGGCATTAACTATCGTGGCCTTATTACTTATTTTTTGTCGTCAGCACACAAAAATGTAATACATAGTGCATAGCAATATGGTGAGAGGACGCACGTACCTCCAGGTTGTGATGCCTGCAATGGGCCAGGCAACCATGTACAGTGGGCTCAAAAACCGTTCCAATGTTTGAGGGTTTTGGATTATTTGTGATGTAGCACTTGACAGCATAGGAATCTCGCTTAGAATTGGTGGAGTTAGGTAAAGTACTCCTTCTTGGCTTTCTAATGGGGTCCTGATCACATGACCTGGATCAGTTATTGTGGAGATATACCCTTTTTAAAATGAGGTTATCATTGGAACGGTTTTTGAGCCGCTGATAATAAGCAGATATTTGAAGTATATCAGTACTTTTCAGAACTCCCCTTTGCCTTGAGCATTGCCTGAACCCTCCTAGGCATGCTTCTTATTAACTTTTAACATTCTAATGCCAATATCTCTCCCCAAACCATTGGAATCCTTTCCTGTAACTTATGAATCCCTAGAAGGGTGTTTATGCTTTGCAAGCCTTTTTAAACCCTAACCCCAAAGATGTTCAATGAGATTCAAGTCAGGTGACTATGTAGGCCACATTATACACCTAAATTTTTACTTCTCTAATCACTTTTGAACCTTTTTACAAGTGTGCTTATGATCATTTTCTGATGTTAAGGGGATTACAACCATGATACTGCAGGGTATCCATTAGTTTATCCTTCAATATTTGAAGGTACAGGTCACTATTCATCCTACCATCAATTTTAGCAGCATAGCCAACTCTCTGCTAAGTCATACACTCTTGTATTATAATAGTAGCTTTTTCAAACTTAACAGTTTCTTTATAAATTAAACTATGGATGACTAAAGAAAAGATTATATGTTTAAAAAGACTAAGATCAATTGTTTAGGGTCAGATGGACATAAATGAATGTGGAAAGGTTAGGTAAGAAGCCTGAGTAATAGGTTAATAAAAGCAAGTGTTAAGTTTAAAGAAAATACTATTATAATATAAGGGTGTATAACTTGGCAGAGAGTTGGCTATGCTGCTAAAATTGATGGTAGGATGAATAGTGACCTGTACCCTCAAATATCGAAGGATAAACTAGTGGATACCCTGCAGTATCATGGTTGTAATCCCCTTAACATCAGAAAATGATCGTAAGCACACTTGTAAAAAGGTTCAAGAGTGATTAGAGAAGTAAAAATTTAGGTGTATAATGCAGCCTACATAGTCACCTGACTTGAATCTCATTGAACATCTTTGGGGTTAGGGTTTAAAAAGGCTTGCAAAGTATAAACACCCTTCTAGGGATTCATAAGTTACAGGAAAGGATTCCAATGGTTTGGGGAGAGATATTGGCATTAGAATGTTAAAAGTTAATAAGAAGCATGCCTAGGAGGGTTCAGGCAATGCTCAAGGCAAAGGGGAGTTCTGCAAAGTACTGATATACTTCAAATATCTGCTTATTATCAGCAGCTCAAAAACCGTTCCAATGATAACCTCATTTTAAAAAGGGTATATCTCCACAATAACTGATCCAGGTCATGTGATCAGGACCCCATTAGAAAGCCAAGAAGGAGTACTTTACCTAACTCCACCAATTCTAAGTGAGATTCCCACGCTGTCAAGTGCTACATCACAAATAATCCAAAACCCCCAAACATTGGAACGGTTTTTGAGCCCACTGTATGCATCATCAAGGTGCACAGGTGTTGGGATGACTTGTTCACATGATATGGAGAAGGTGCCGATGGGTGGGGTTGAGCCTGAGAGGTTGTTTGAAGCGAACTTAGCAAAGTGTTGAAGTTCGAAGTTCAACTTGTAGCTGACAAATCCGTTTCCACGCCACCAAATCAACAACAATCACGACTCGGGCAAAAATCAGCCTAACATACCATGTCCCGGTGATCGAGTGGGTGCAACTCGCAAGGCCATGCCCTCTTCCAACAGCTCTGCATCGCCGCTTGCCGCTTTCCTTGCTCCACATCCACACGCTCTCCAACTCATCACGACTGTGCAGTTCATCCTGACCTCCCCAGCTTCAAGGGCGAAGCCACAATTTCCCGCATCGCCGCTTTCCTCGCCCCGCATCCATACGCTCCCCAAGTCATCACAACCGTGCAATTCATGCTGGGCACGGACCTCCCCATAGTGAGGACGGTGCTGGATTGGCAAGCTAGGAGGTATGGGATCCAGCACATCTGCATTTTTGGCTTACAACTCCTAGATGAGCAGGCATCGTCGGGCAACTGAACAGCACAGTGGTCAAGGTGTGCGAGGGCGACACCTCCAAGTGGCCCACACTCACTCCTTTGGTCTTCTGGGCTGACCGCGCGACAACTCGCAAGCTCGCCGGCTACTCTCCCTTCTTCATGGTACATGGCATTGAGCTGGTCTTTCCTTTCGACAGCCAAAATCATCGCTGCATGCATGCACCAACTCCATACACCATGTGCATCCCGGCGGTGTCAAGGCTACGCCCTCGTCCAACAGCTCTGCATCGTCACTTTCCTTGCCCCGCGTCCACACGCTCCCCAACTCATCATGACTATGCAATTCATGCTGGGGACGGACCTCCCCAGCTTTAAGGGCGAAGCCACGACTTCCCGACTTTGTTCATTGCCGCTTTCCCCACCCCACGTCCATACGCTCCTCAACTGAATTTGACCGTGCACGGACCTCCCCAGCTTCAAGGGCGAAGCCACGACTTCCCGACTTCGCGCATTGCCGCTTTCCTTGCCCTGCATCCATATGCTCCTCAACTCAACACGACCGTGCAATTCATGCTGGGCACGTTAGGTGTAACGGGGTATATGTTCTGCCAGTATCTCAATCCCACGTTGGGGCACGATGGGGGCCCATGTGACTGCTTTGCTTTGTAGATAACGATCGTTGACACCGGCTCTTGGTGTGGGGCTAGCTTGTACGCCCTTCGGACCGGGGTAAGTTCTGGGAACCGGCCCAGTGGTATGCCTTGCTGTTGCTGCATGTATGATAGTTCTGATGGACTTCCTCTGATACGTGTTGTTACCATGTGTTAGTGGCTTGATGTGCGCTGTTACTGCATGTTCGTGGCTTGATGTTTTGTAGTTCTTTGTATGGTCTGAGTAGTACTTAAGGAGTACCAATTGCACCTTAGAAGGGCCAAGTTGAGTCTCCTGTCTCAATACCATATTGCGTTCTCTTCTACTTCACAGAGGGGTCTCCCTAAAGTTAACTGGGAGGCAAGTAACTCTCTACTCAAAGCTACACTAGGGCAGCATTGCCTTAGCTCTTCTATTGTCAACGCATCAAGTAGAGTCTTGTCGACTGCTACAACCCATGGCGGTGACATTAGACTCAACTTTCTTAAACAAGACGGCTAGCAATGACGATGACAGCCTGTACGAGCTCGACGACAACGAGCTGGTCAAGTATCGACCCAATTCAAGGATAATCCAGTATGACAAAAGCGTCGCCACAAACAAGCTAGGAAGAGCGCATCTAGTATTCTGCGATAACGACGGGCTAAAGCTAAACAAAAAGGCAGTCCCGGTAGCACTCTTCAACAACCGTTGGTACAGGCTCGCACGAGACCCTGACAGAACCAAGATCCTACTAGGAGACAGATTCAAACAAGCAGACGAGTTCAACCTCCAGCCAGAGGCATCTCAAGAACTCCCACCAGCAGAGGAGAAAGCGAAGCAAAGAGTCCTAGCGGACATCGACACAAAGAGTCAACATGAGTCCGACGACGACGTAGACAACAAGGAGCAAAGGGAACTTGACACCCAAATATGCCACAGCCCAGTTCGCAAAAACCTCACATTTAGCCAAAGACTCGCCCAGTCTACGCTAGGAGCTAGCAGTTCAACCATTACCATACCACCACTCGACGTCACACAACACCCTACCCCCAGCAAACCAAAAATGGCCACCAGCACCGGAATGACGACGGCGACCACTACAGGAGGAAGTGGAAGCGGCGGAGGAGGAGGGACCTCCCAACCAGCCCCCGCAACAACTCCCGCGCAGATCCAAGCCTCGCTGGCCCAAGCCCTCCGACGCCACGGCGGTGGTGGTGGTGGCAGAGGCGGAGGAGGCGGAGGTGGAGGAGGCGGTGGAGGTGGAGGCGGAGGTGGAGGAGGCAGTGGAGGTGGAGGCAGAGGAGGAGGACCAAACCCCAACCAAGGACAGCAACCGGTCCAACCAGCCAGAGATGTCAGGACAATGGGAACACTTCCCCAAACATTCGATGGAGATAGAGCCAAAGCAGACGACTTCATCGAAGAAGTCAAGGCATACCTGCGCCTTAACGAGGACGTAGCAGGATTCGACTCCCCAAAGAAAAAGATACACTTCACCCTCACTCACTTGAAGGGACCCAGAGTTGCCGAGTGGGCCAAAGACATAGGGGCGTGGGCAGCAGACCTCCCCCAACAGGACAACATCCCTGCACTATGGGAACAATTCCTAGTGCAATTTGAACAACAGTTCCAGGACACCCAGCGAGAGGAGAAGTCCCGAATCGCGCTAGAAGACCTAAAGATGAAATACCTGGAGATAGACGAGTACATCTCTAAATTCGAGGAACTTGCCAGGAAGGCCGGCTATACGGCAGGAAACCCAGAAACCATACAACTATTCCAGAAAGGCCTCACACGCTCCATACTCTCGGACATCATTTTACAACCTGGTCAAGCACCCGGCTACATCGCAATGAAGGATAGGGCCATCGAAGCCACGAAAAACAGAGTTTTCCTGGACAGGATCCTAGAAGGCAAACCCGTTACTCAACCAGGGGGCAACACCCAACGACGCCCCTTTTACCAGCAGAACTACCAAGGGCAGCAGTCGCGCCCCTCCTACAACTCATCCAACGCCCCATGATCCATGAATAATGAAGCAGTGCCCATGGACCTGAGCAAGACCAGGACGCCCTACAATCGAGGAAGGGGCAGGGGCTTCCCCTCGAACCAAGGAAGACAATGGCCCCAACGGAATAGCAGCAACGGCCACTGGCGCCCCAGGGCTAATACAGCCCAAACGGACCAGAAACACCAATTCACGGGAGCATGCTTCAGCTGTGGACAGACAGGCCACATGGCACGAGCCTGTCCAAACAAACAGACCAGAGCTAACCTCATCGACTTCAATGAGGAAGAAGAAACCCTCTATCAAGAAAGCGAACCACCCCAGAACTGTGTAGCCGCCCTGAAAGCCGAACTAACCTCGCTAAGCATGGAGGAGAAGGGCCAGCTGGCCAAGGAGATGGAAACACCCGAGGATTTTCAATGAGCCTGATCAGATCGGCCCTGATTAGGTGCAGTAGCGACGAGAATGTATACATGTCTTCAAGAAAGTCTATGACAATACGATTTTTCATTCACTCAATCGCAAAAAGAGCCGAAGCCGTCGCCCTGATAGATTCAGGAGTGACGGAAAACTTTATGAACCTAACCTACGCACGATGGCTCCGACTGCCCATCAAAGCGCTGCCTCAGCCCCGGAAGTTGTTCAACGTTGATGGCACCGAGAACAAAAGCGGAGAACTACGATTCTACGTGGACCTCACCGTCCGAACAGGGATAAAAAGCGAAAAACTCAGATTCTTCCTGTCAGACTTGGGCGAGCACAAAGCCATCCTAGGATATTCATGGTTCGCCACAATGCAACCTAACATCAATTGGAAACGAGGATGGATCAACCATACCCAACTCCCCGTGATACTCCGAGCAGACGACGCAAAGAAGGCAGTATTCGTCCCAAGAAATAGGAATACCCCTCGTAAACCCCCTCCTGATCAGTACTACATAGGAGGAGTCACCGTCCATCCAACAATTCCAAAGCAATATCATCGACACGGGAAGGTCTTTGACGAAGAACAGTCCCAAAGGCTCCCTGCACACACCATCTGGGATCATGCCATCGAACTAAACCCAGGAGCGCCAAAAACACTACCAGGACGACTCCTCCCCCTCACACGAGAAGAAATACAAGAGGTGCACAAATTCGTTGCCGAACACCTCAAAAGAGGCACCATACGCGAGTCATGAAGCCCATATGCTGCCAACTTCTTCTTCATTAAGAAGAAGGATGGCAAACTACGCCCCGTCCAAGACTACCGCCCCCTGAATCAATGGACGAAGAAAAACCATAACGTGTCCCCCCTTATTCCTCAGACGATCGACCGCCTGAGCGGCTGCACCTTGTTCACGAAGTTTGATGTGCAATGGGGATACAACAACGTCAGAATCCGAGAAGGGGACGAATGGAAAGCAGCCTTCCTGACTCCAGAAGGGCTATTCGAACCCACAGTCATGTTTTTTGGCCTCACAAACTCACCAGCAACGTTCCAGATGATGATGAACACCATCTTCCGAAAGGAGGTCGCTCAGGGATGGCTATCTGTTTACATGGACGACATAGCCATCCATACAAAGCCGAACAAAGGAGAAAGCGAGGAACAACACCGAGCCAGACATAGGACTTACACCAACCACGTGCTGCAGAAGCTGAAGGAAAACAATCTCTACCTTAAACCAGAAAAATGCGCATTCGAGAAAAAAGAGATCGAGTACCTAGGCATCATAGTAGGAAATAACAGCCTACGCATGGACCCCGACAAACTAAAAGGAGTAAGGGACTGGCAACCACCTACAAATCCCACCGAAGTACGACAATTCCTAGGGTTCACAGGCTACTACCGATACTTCGTGCCAAATTATTCAAAGATCGCCCGACCACTACTGGACCTCACCAAGAAAAACCCGGATTGGCACTGGGGGACAGCCCAACAACAAGCATTCGATGAACTCAAGGACAGAATGTGCGTGGCACCAGTCCTTACCCAACCGGACTTCAACAAACGATTCTACCTACAAACTGACGCATCGGCCTATGGCGTGGGTGCCATACTCTCACAGGAGGGAGGACATATCACACCCACACTCGCCAAGAGACGCAAACCAACCTTACACCCTATCGCATACTATTCAGCGACATTCACACCCACAGAAAGGAACTACGACATCTACGAAAGGGAGTTGCTAGCCATGATGAAGAGTTTAACACACTGGCGACAATATTTAGGCTGGACCAAAGAACCCTTCACCATCCTTACAGACCACGCCAACCTCCAGTATTGGAAATCCCCAAGGAACTTGAACAGACGCACGGCCTGATGGCATGCCAACCTACAAGAATACGATTACAAGATCAAGCACATTCCAGGCAAAGCTAACACACCCCCCGACGTGCTATCTCGACCACCTGGAGCGGACCAAGGAAAGGAAGACAACCAAAACATGACACTAATCCCCCCCGACCGATTCGCAACCATAGCAGCTACCGCAAAAAAAGATATCAGCGAAGAACGCAAAAGATCCATCATGACCCTCGTACACGACCACGCAACGGCGGGACACCTGGGGAGGGACAAGACGATACGAAAAGCCAAACAGATTACCCACTGGGATGGCATGGACACATGGATAAGAAGATATGTTGAGGGATGCGCCAACTGCCAACAAAACAAAATCCTTACGCACTGGCAGAAGACTCCCCTTTATCGCATCCCGACCAAGGAGGGCGCGCTCCCTTTCCAACAAGTGGCGATGGACCTAATCACGGGTCTCCCTGTCCATGGGGGAAAAGACGCCATCCTCACCATTGTGGATCATGGGTGCTCCCGAGCAGCCGTATTCCTCCCCTGTGCCACTACAATAACGGGCCTGGGGATCGCTCAGCTATACCTAGACCATGTATACAGATGGTTCGGACTGCCAAACAAGGTGATCAGCAACCATGACCCAAGGTTCACATCGCACTTCGGAAGGGCTCTCAGCAAGAAATTAGGGATTCAGCAAAACCTATCGTCGGCCTTCCACCCACAGACAGACGGCATATCAGAAAGAAAGAACCAATGGGTGGAGCAATACCTGCGACTGGTTACCTCTGCATCCCCAGAAAATTGGACCCAATGGCTGGCCCTGGCCTCGGCAGTGCATAACAACAGACGAAACGCGACAACCGGGCTATCGCCCAACCAGATCCTCCTGGGGCACGAGACGGCCCTAGTTCCACCAACGACACCCCCTTCCAACAACGAGGCGGCCCAAAGAAGGGTAGAGCTCCTGATGGAAAACCGAGCCAGGGCGATCGACACCATCAATCAGTTGGGGCGCAAAACGGGGACCATCCAGGCAAGGTACAAGGTAGGGGATGAGGTCTGGCTGGAGGCGACCCACCTCAAGCTCCGCTATCAAAAATCAAAACTAGCCCCTAAGCGGTATGGGCCTTTCAAAGTGATCAAGGAGATTAGTCCCGTGGCATATCGGATCGAACTGCCGATGTCATGGGGGATACATAACGTCTTCCACACCTCTCTCCTATCCCCATACCGAGAAACGGGCTCTCACGGGCCCAACTTCTCCCATCCCCCACCTGACCTCATGAACGGTGAGGAGGAGTATGAAGTGGAGCGCATCCTCAGCCACCGACGTCAAGGGAGGGCACGGCGCTTGGAGTACCTGATTAAATGGAAAGGATACCCCGAAAGCGACAACACCTAGGAACCAGCTGATCAAGTGCACGCTCCAGACCTCGTCAAGTCTTATCAAAGACACCGACCCGAGGAAAGGATAAAAGGGAGGCTAATACAGCTGATAAGGGCATGTCCCGTCGCCCCAGACGCCTCCTCAGACAGCAGATACGACACCAGCAAGCCGCCAGCCAAGCCGTATGTCACCTTCCCATCTTCAGCGGCCCCTTTATCTTCAAACCGAACGAATCGCCGCGCCACTTCCGGTTTTATTGGGAAACCAGACTGGACCGCTCCCACGAGCTCACGCACTCGCATTTCTGTCGCAACTACAACTGTCCCTTCCACCACCCTTACGGCTCTTAAAAGCCCAGCAAAATGTCCGATGTCTCAATCAACCATTCCTGTGAATCGCCCGATCAGTCCCCTCGCAACTCACCACCCCCTACCTTCCCTACTCCACAACAACGCATCCCTCAACCCCTCTCCCCTGGTACCACTGCCAGCACCCTCGCCAACTATCCCAACCTCGATGCCATCACGATCAGGGGGATCGCTGAGGGCCTCGTCACCACCCTCCGGAAGCGGGAGACTGAAGCATTTGCAGAGCGAAATCGGGCTCAAGGGCGGATCACTCGCCTCGAGATGCAGTTGGAGCAATATGAGGCCCCGTACGGCCACCCGCCCTCAGGGTACGTTGACAACGATGGAAAGCTTCCAGGCTTTGCCATTCCATGTGGGAATGGGCTCTCACGACCGGCCAAGTGGATCAAACAGCTCGATGATGGACGCGTCGCTGGATACACCGACCAAGACGGACCCAGCGACCAGCCATATATTGCGGAGGTCTATGCCACTCCCAACTATGACTACGAAACACCGACGTCCCCTCTCCCGGCCTGGGCCCGGGTTATCCTCACTGGGACCGAGTCCCAGTTCGGGGTCCTCCGCAACGCCGTTGCCGAGCTCAATGATTGGGGACTCTTGGTGGAGGTCCTCCGCTTCCGCGAGCTCAACAACCACGTCCGCGACACGTGAACCCGCCTCGACCTCCTTGAACAGGAGCTTCAGGGCCTCGTTGAAGCAAGGGAACTCTGTGAGTTCCGACTCCAAGGCGCCCGCGTCCACGACCAAGTCTCGCATCTGCAATCTCTCATGGGATGAGCTGGTGAGCGCAGGCCTCGTCACTACCAACCGCAGCTCGGACAACGAGGACGTGGAGGGCGTGGACGCCCTATGTAACGAAAGGGGTGATGTAACGGGGTATATGTTCTGCCAGTATCTCAATCCCACGTTGGGGCACGATGGGGGCCCATGTGACTGCTTTGCTTTGTAGATAACGATCGTTGACACCGGCTCTTGGTGTGGGGCTAGCTTGTATGCCCTTCGGACCGGGGTAAGTTCTGGGAACCGGCCCAGTGGTATGCCTTGCTGTTGCTGCATGTATGATAGTTCTGATGGACTGCCTCTGATATGCGTTGTTACCATGTGTTAGTGGCTTGATGTGCGCTGTTACTGCATGTTCGTGGCTTGATGTTTTGTAGTTCTTTGTATGGTCTGAGTAGTACTTAAGGAGTACCAATTGCACCTTAGAAGGGCCAAGTTGAGTCTCCTGTCTCAATACCATATTGCATTCTCTTCTACTTCACAGAGGGGTCTCCCTAAAGTTAACTGGGAGGCGAGTAACTCTCTACTCAAAGCTACACTAGGGCAGCATTGCCTTAGCTCTTCTATTGTCAACGCGTCAAGTAGAGTCTTGTCGACTGCTACAACCTGTGGCGGTGACATTAGGCGAGGGGTGGACTGAGGTAGGGAAGTGGAACAAAATGGTGCCTACTCGCACGGTGCATAAATTATCCCTTTTGCATTGGACCTGGCGTTGTTGACGTATACACAGACCCAAATAGGTCAAGTCAGTTGAGTCGCCTATCACTCGCATATTCGGTGGAAAGTTTCGACCCTGCGCGCCCCACTTCAGCGTGACTCTGTTGTCGTTGAAGACTGGCGATCACTCCAACTCGATATCCAGGTTCATCGTCCCTCTTATTTATTTATTTTTCTATTCCATCCACGCATATATCCTAATGACTGAACTTCAAACTATTTGCATAGCGTGATTCAGTACACACGATTCAAGACACACTTACATCTCCCAACCGCAAGCTGTGCAGGTCGACCCTTCAGACTCGAGCGAAGCGAGCCAGCAAGTGCTGATTGAGGCACTCCCACCCGTGCTCGTTCTTCATCTCAAGTGCTTCCTCTATGACACAACCGCACGTGGTGTAGTCAAGATCGGCTACACGTTATTATCGGGCCCCCGAGATCATGCGTATGTGGCAAAAATGCGATGTCACTGTCGACATTTGGAGCATGGGATGTGTGGATGGCAAAGTCCTGCTGGAGACCAAATCCCGGGTTGCTGTAGCGCTCAATGGCAATGGTGGCCTTTACGCCACCCTGCGTACACCACCATCACTGAATCACACAAGGTCCTCTACGTGCACGCCTATTGTGTCAACAATTGTCTTGTCTGCATCACCAACCCCATCTTCATTGGCTATGGCATCAGCAAGCAAGCCAACTGCACCACCAAAGTAGTTCCCAAAGTGTACCCGACTGAGTCAGTCGGCGTCGTTGCGAAGCGTGATGGCAAGTACAATGTGGTGGAGTATTCCGAGATTTCAACCGCACAAGGTGACGCGACGACAGGCGAGCTCTCTTCTGTGCAAGCAACATCGTGAACTATTTCCACACGATGGCTTTCCTTCGCAACAGCTGACAGCAGCAGAACTTGCTATGCAACAGGAGAATGACCACCGAATACTCACTCTTCTTAGACTTTGCTTATTAGGGCCGATCCTTTTCAGATGGTGCTCATGTCGTCACCATCCAGCATTTCGGCAGCTATGGTTCTGCTCTTACTGTTGTTCCCTTCAACCAAGCATCCACTTGTTAGTTATGCGTGTTCTTAGGTATCTTTTATGAATCCTTTGAAAAAAATAAGTTCTTAAGTATGTCTTATGAGTCTTGAAAAAAACTCTGTTTTTATTATGAGTTCTTTGAAAAAAAAAATGTTCTTAGGTATCTTTTGCGAATCCTTTGAAAAAAATAAGTTCTTATTATAAAAAAGTATGTTCTTAGGTATCTCTTATGAATCCTTTGAAAAAAATAAGCTCTTACTGATCTTGCTGAAATTTGAAGCAAGAGCAATTTAGCCCTCTAAGAAGGTCTCAAGACCTCCAAGAGGCTCTAAGCCAATTTGGGTTTTCCTGATGTGACCATGCTTTCGATCAGATCCCACTTACCCCCACTGAATTATTTTTACGCACCATCAATTTCCCGATTGCTCCCACCTGAGACTCTCGTCACGAGAAACACAATTGTATTTAAACGTTTAATTTGACAAACTCAAGCAGTGGTGTTTATTCCGCCTTCATTCAGCTCGTGCTCTCCCACCAGCGACGCCATGTCATGGTCCATTGTCATGCCATGCTCACGAAGGAACAGCGAGCTCTTCTTGCGCGGTTAGAGTGATACAAAATGGATATGAAAGCTGGAGAGCATGGTTTACGAGCTGCATCAGACCGACCCCATGTCGGACTCGGAGTAATTGTCCCAGTCAGAAATGGCGACAGGGTGACCGGAGAGCTCTCGCGAGGCAACAAACTCAATGTTTTCCTGGAAAGGTCCCGACGGGTCGAGCCCCTCCACGAATATATTCTGCAGGCTGGGCAACACTTCTGTTATTCTGCCCCCAACGAGCTCTTGCAGGGCGGCCACGATACCTGGCGCAACTTCCATGGATAGATAGAGATTCTTTACAGCAGTAAATGGAAGTAAGAGTTGCAACCATAGGGTATTCTCGATGGCAACATTCTTCCAAAATCGTTCCGAACAGTAATGCCTGGTCACGAAGAGGTCCTCTACGGTGGAAAGGTGAGACAAAGAGGAATTACAGACCCGGGCGACGGACGAAAGCTGCCGATCTGGTTTACTGCATGAAACTTCTATCTTAAGAGTTCCTCTGGACTGGGTTGGAAGTCTGACGCTGGCGGCGTAATCACAGAATCGCACAAATGCATCGCGTTTCCTGAGTTTGGGTGTACGATTGATGAATTGTGCGAGTCGTGGGGTGTCAATATCGATATAGAAGAAAGTTATAATAAAGTCATCGAGTCTAGGGGCGTCGATGAAGGTCACGAGGTCCTCCAAATATCCGACGACCCCTTTGAAATTTAAATATGTCAGAGCAGGGATGACAGAACGTTTTGATGGAGGCGGACATCGGCTTCCTGAGTCAGGGCAAGATTGAGGGAATCGGAACGTAAGGAGGAGTGATGTGAGACTGGACAAGGCGGAGAGGAGAGTGGTCATTGCTTCGGGTGAAATGTACCCGGAATGAGGAATATAAGAAAGGTGAAGATGGACAAGGTGGGTAGCAGACAAAAGCAGTCTTGGCAATCCTGGAAATGGAATGCAAGTCAAGCTGAAGCATTGCAGACGTGGGGCAGATCCACCCAAGAACGAATCGGGAATGACAGGTAGTGTTATAAGATCTGACGAGAGCCGCAGATCTGTCAGCACTGGATATGGCACCTGCATCGCGGCCAAGAATTCTTCCAATTCCCAAATCCCAAGGGACACGAGGTTGACTTCACATACGCGGTTGCTCTGCCTAAGTGCTGCAACGATGTTGTCAGTGGCCGATGAGAAATACATCCCGCCGTCGATGATGAGAGGCAAGGCTGGCCAGACGTCCAGTTTGTCCCTTGTGGATGTTTTTTGTGTACAAAAAAGTTGCAGTTTCAGGTGACGTGGTGATCCAAAAACGAGGTTTCTCCATCGTCGACACACATGAACCAGCTTTTGCCATGCATCTTCTCCCTCTCTGCCTACCCATAATACCTTGATACTCATCAGATAGAGATCAAATATTTCTAGTAAGACGTCATCAGGGAGTATGTCGATTCGTATCATCTGGTCTACATCACATCAAGTCAGTCAGCAGTCATTGCGGGATGTTGCATAATGAAAGACATACGTCGACTTTGGTTGGTTGGTTTCCTTCGAGTCTTCGCCATTCAGAACCGTGATGATACCCACTAGGAAATGGTGGGGGGGCGGAGGCTTATATACTCAGGTATAGATAGTACTCTTCAGGGGCCCCAGGGGAGACGGTAGTTTAGGGGACGGAGTTTAGGGGACGACAAGAGCATCTGATGACCGCACGGGTGATATTACATAGCGTAGTTGGCCATATATATTACGTTTCACGTTTCACCATGTCGATTAGGGGCAATGAAATACTAAGGCGGAGTTCCGCGCGGAACGGAAACCATAACTGTGCAAAGTCTAAAAGTCTAATGCATATGCATAAGCCCGTTCCCGAGTCATGATCTACAGTAGGCTGAGCATGCCGACTGACATGACCCGGCCCACCCAGCCCTTCTCAAGAATCAGAATGTGCTTGTGGAGAGAAATTAGTCTGTGGTGGGCGGAGGGTATGAGCTCAAGGGGGTGTGGACGTTGGCGATAGGTACACGTGACAGACAGGTTGCTTTTAGCGCATTTTTTCACACACTCGGCCTTCCAGTCTGCACTCTTCTGTCTAGTCGCTGAATGTGCGCACGAATAATATTTAAATACGAAAGTTCCATCATACAAACATCACTTACGTCACTACTGTGATCCCCTACGAAATCGAGCCTAATGGCCCGAGGCTTTTGATATCGTCTCAACAAACCGATTCAGTGCTCGCCTACGCACCTCAACAACCCATGTGGCCTTACCATCACCCATTACATCGCAGTAGCTCATCCGAGAGGAGGCCTCTGCGGCTTCCTCTAGTTCTACAATAGCTATTTGATAACATGAGCCATGGTAGGTTAAACTCACCAGGTTTGTTCTCGCGCTCCCGCTTGCCGGCGCATGTGGTCATTTCAATTTCCAGAAAAATTATGCTGTCGCCGCCCATGCCGTAGCCACAGAGATCGGCCGGTGCTCTTGGATCCAGTAGCTTGAACGGTGGTCGAAAAGCGAAAGCGACGCCACGACCGAGACATAGTAACTCGTGCCAGGTTCAAGGCCACAAGCACGACAGCTAGAAACTTTTCGGACTCCAATGCATCTGGCGTTTCAGGCAGGGAAACTGGCGGTCATCCGCATGCTTTTCGCGCATGGCGCGGATGCATCAGTCCAGCGCTAGTAAGTATTTTACGGAATTTGGACTAATTATCGCTCTTTCTTATTTCCTCGATTCGGACTTATTTCGGTCTGCGACAACGCTTTAGATTAGGATGTATGTACTGTTCTCAACGGGCTGCCGTACGTTTGTGCGACAACTTGGAGTTCAATCGTACTGCAGACGTACCTTGCACCGCTTTCATCTCTTTCTGGACGTCCACATTTTCCGCTGCGCCTCATACCTTTGATTCGTAGTGCTCGTGGCCATGCCCCTCGAGAACCTTTTTTTTTTTGGAGAGCGCTGCCCCTCGAGAACCTTACCACCCTTACATAATTAGTCGATTACATGTACATAAAGCCTAAAAGCCTACTGTTCTCGAGATCTCTCAGCATGCCGACTCGATGACCCAGTTGACGGTCTCACCCGAGTTTTCTCAACACACAATTCTATGGTCTCTTCTGTCGTCATATACTTCTGCAAGATTGGCCATGAACCGGCTGTCCAGTTCAATTCCATAAATCTTGTGGGCTGTTCCTATCCGGGTGTCGCACTGTTGGGTGAGTATTCTCCTGTCCCATTTCAATGATTGTGTTGTTACGGTTTGACTCTTATTTGAGGCAGCTGTAGGACATAAGCAAAGATAGCCCAGAAGCAAAGATAGCCCAGAAGCAAAGATCGCCGTGTTATTTCAATCTGTTCGATGTGACACCAGTTGACTCGGAGAAATTCCATGATAGACGGTTTGAAGTGGGTTATTACAACAGTATAACACTCACTTGTACAACTCCCACTAACTCAGGAGCCGGGTAGTGCACTGAAGCTGCTCAAGGCAGTCCAAAATGACGCCAAGCACAATAAGGGAGAGCTTCAAGTTGAAGCTCTCGATGTGTTCTTTGTCCCTGTGGTGCTGAGTCTAGCCCCACATCGCCTACGCCTTCTGTAGACCATCCCGAAAGTCGTTCTCTGTCCGCTGGCCTTCTCCTGCCCGGACACGTATGTCGCGCATGAATGCCGGCGTGCAGTCTCATGCGGTACGCGCGCAGTCGCGGTTGTGTGGATTTCGCTAGGATCACCCCAAGAACCACCTCTTCCTCGGTCAATTGGACATCGGGTAAGTCGAGAAGGGTGTGGGTCATGCAGACCTATCGCATTTCCCGTCAAAAGCGGTCGTAGAGCCCTTTCGCCTCTTCGTTCTCTGCCTCAGGTGTCTCAGCACTGGCAACAATATCGTGAGTGAGCTGGATAAGCGGTGAGATTCTAGGTGTATGTTTTGGAATAGATGCACCACTAGCAGTAGAAGTTCGGAAGTAGTACCCATCCTGTCACGTGGCGGTCCGGGTAATTCTGTTTGGAAAAGTCACGTGGAGGCCCCGAGTCGCCCGGCACCAAACACTTCTCTGACGCGCCCAGAACAACTCGTGATACAATCGGATATCGATAACTTCCTAACTTACTAGAACCAAAAATGCACGCGCGTACATCTGCCAAGGTCTGAAATTTTTTATGCTCTCGTTACTTAACGAATAACTTTTCACAGGAAAGGGAAGCACGCATTTCCGAGCTCGAAGCAGAGGTCGCCGAGTTACAGAAAGAATTAGGGTGAAGATCTCGCGTATTCCATACTACACGTTCTCTCCAAACGCACTGGTTTATTAGGCTTGGAGAGGACGCCCAACAGATCGTCTCAAGACATATCAAGCTCTTACACCGTTATAACGAAGCTAAGGATGCGACACAGGTGCTTTTATATGCGTTGCTGAGTGATGGCCCGCTCCTGCTAACTTGAACGCCCGGACCGCGTAGATAATCATCGGAAAGGTGCGCAAGTCACAACTTTGAAATAGCACAACTGTGAACATGCGCATATATCTGGATGCAGCTTGCAGTTCACAAGCAGACGACAATCCGTCAGACCCACGAGGACTATGGCCTTACCGATGATGATTAACAACATCGCTAGTGTTCACTCATCAACTTCAAGTGGATACTGGTCCGATATCTTCTCGAACATCAGAGCACCTGGATGACCACGTGGCGAAGCTCATCGCGTTCTATAAAATTTCTTGGGCTGTCGTTTTATGTTTCCTCGTTAAATGGCCGCACTACTATGAATGTCTTTCCGGTATGAAACCAAACAGGAGTACTTACTCCCATTTTTTTTTGCTACTTTTCGTCACCTTTCAGCACGTACATAATTCAGATCAGATACCACACTGAAGACGAAACGGCTGCTTCCGAGTCCCTTCACGTGGTCTCTCTTCTGATCCTTCCACTCAAACCCTCATTTGAATGTTAACATCTTCGACACGGCGGGTCTCTTGTGACTGTATTCGTTGGATTAGTCAAGGCACCGGCGTGACGTATCTTTCGGTGGTCCTTGTCATGGGCTGACACACTCACGCCACGCTCGATCAGTATGCGAGCGACTTCTAGTCGCCCCGCTTGCGAAGCTAATGGTGTCTGGCCGTCCTTGTTCTGGGCTGACACACTCGCACCGCGCTCGATCAGCATGCGAGCAACTTCCAGTTGCCCCACTCGTGACGCGAGTCTGGCCGCCCTTGTCCTTGGCTGACAAATCCGAGCTAGCGAGCGACTTCTGGGTGACTGGTGCGAGGAAATGAATTCAG
The DNA here is from genome assembly GCA_963926505.1 of Russula olivacea. NCBI lineage: Eukaryota > Fungi > Basidiomycota > Agaricomycetes > Russulales > Russulaceae > Russula > Russula olivacea. The sequence goes on along the minus strand of OZ004881.1, from coordinate 231,341 downwards.
AAACACCATATGTAATGGGACCTGGCCGTCCTTGTTGTGGCTGACACACTCGCGCCACGCTCGATCAGCATGCGAGCGACTTCCAGTCGCCCCGCTCGTGACGCCAGATGTAGTAATAGAGTCTGGCCGTCCTTGTCCTGGGCTGACACTTCCGAGCCACGTTCGATAAGCATGCGAGCGACTTCCAGTTGCCCCGCTCGTGACGCCAGATGTAATGGAGTCTGGCCGTCCTTGTCCTGGGCTGACACATCCGAGCTACATATCACTGTGTCGATTAGGGGGAGTGAAAGACGACTAGGGAGGCGCGACAAGCTCACTTTCTAAGGCGGAGTTTTGTCGAACGTTCCGTTCTGTGGGGCGCCAAACCTACCTGTGCATAGTAGCATCACAAATGCATATATATATATGCTATATATATGCTAATAGGGTGAGCATCGTTGTCACTAGGTATGCCCGGAACTTCCCGTATCCCTGTTCCCGAAATCTCTCGCTGGTCGAGCTATTCCCACCCGAGTTTTCTCAACACACAATCCTATGGTCTCTTCCGTCATCATATATACTGCTCAGTTTAGTTCCTAGTCGTTAACTCCATCAATCTCATGGGCTCGGGCTCCGGCCCAGGTGTCGCACTACATCAGTAAACGCTTTTTTTGTTTGCCGTAAACACTGTATTCTGAATACAAGCCTGAGACTATTAACTCATATTCTGGGTTGATATGAGTTAATAACACCCCGCCCAGAGCATTTCCTCCAAGAAGTGCAGTGCTGGCAGTGTGCAATGCAGAGCGAGGAAGCCAAAAAAAACGATGTAGTTTGCCTGACTCACGAAGGCGTTGATCCTGAGCAACTCGCTCAGGATTGACCTCTTCGCGAGTCAGCAACTCTTGGTACACTTCTACGAACCGTGGTGAGATCATCCATCCACGCCCTATCCTTTCAAAGGGATCTGGGCGAAAGCTCGAATATGGGATCATATTGGGCTTCATGCATCGTCATCGTCATCGGATCAACTCTGAAGCTGAAGCGGGGGCCTTGCTAGTTCAGAGGCTAGCTGAGATCCTTCATCTCAACTACTCCCGTGAAAAGACAATCGTGAAATAAGGATTCATTAATGCTTTTTATAATTCACATTCCCTCGTCCTTCGCTCTTGCCGTAGCTAGCATTCTCCAAAAAGATATCAGCACCCCGCAGTCTCCATCAGAGTCTGCTCAAGTCTTGATATTCTAAATTCACAAGGTGGCCCGCCCGATTCCGCTCATCGACGAATGATCTAAACACCTCCGAGGCACCGGCAAGCACGCGTTCGTTGTCTCCATGCAGTAACACGACCGTACGTAATTCCGGAAAGAGCAGCTCCTGTTCCAATCCTAGCGCCTCGCCAACCGGTGCCAGCCCATCCGGCTGCGGCTGCGGAGGTCGTAGAGCGTGCTCGAGATCGGCTGCCAGGGCGACGTGAACGCGCAGCGTGCGTGTTTGTCGAAACGGGGTTAGGAGCGCGCGCCATAGGGAAGGGTCGACAACGTCTTCGCCGCCTCGCCATTCTTCCGATAATTCACTCTGGTGGAATCCGAGCATGAGTTCTTCGACGGGTAAGACGAGGTTTGCGTGCGCATGCGCGAGTCCCGTGCCGGAAACGGTGCCGGACAAGCCGCTGCAGATCTGGCCCATGGCGGATACCTGAAAGTCGAGGCGGGCACAAGACACGCTAAGCGATATGTCTGGGGATTGCGATTGAGATTTGCTCGATTGTAGGGCCATGGATGGGACGAATAATAAAATGTGCGCGAATGTCTGGGCAAAGTCGATGCGAGCCGTCGTGGGAAGAAACGGCTCTAGATCGTCGATGAATGTGCAGATATGCGGGATCCTTAAGGCGAGCTGGTTGAAGAGCGTGATGTCGATGTCTTGAATGACAGGAGTACGGATTCGCGCGAGAAGATATTCTAGATAAGCAGAGACGCCTCGATAGACAAGTTGCTTGAGCGCGGGGAGCTCGATGCGAGCCTGAGATGTTCGACCGGGTGGAAGAAAGCGCTGATTACCGAGACCTGGACGAGGAGCTGCGGAGAGGAAGCCGATGGATAGGGTTTGGAGATGAGGCATAGTACGTATGTGCGCAATCAGGCTTTCAGGTGAGAAGTATACCGAGCTAGGGATGCGTTCGAGGATGAGAGAGACGAGAGAGGTCGCAGACGGCAATAACGGATGCAGAGTTGTCAGAGAGACACCGTGGAGTTCCAAATGTCGTAGTTGTGGCGCATCGCCGTCGAGAAAACTTTTCGGGAGAACAAATTCCGTCGACTCAATGTGAAGAACGAGGCGTCGAAGCATGGGTGCGGTATCGAGCATGGCATTGATTATTTCCGCTAACGTCGATTGAGGCGCGCTCAGCATTATTTCATGCGTGCGTGAGAGATATTGCAATGCCAAGAGCAAGCCGTCTTCGTCCGCGGGTGTCCACGTTTTGAGAAGGTTGGGTCCATAATCCAAGATGAGCGGAAATGGTGGGGAGTGATTGATCATGTCGGTGACGGGCGTTCCGAACGTACAGCGAAGCTGGAGATTAAGGCGAAGTGAGGAGGCGAAAACGAGTTGTCGCCACCTTGGACAGGTATGCGCGAGCTTATACCATCCTTGCAGACGTGTCCAATGGTCCGCGCAAAGTTTTCGATAGTGATCAAAGACTTCGAGGAGGACGTCGTCAGGGAGGGTGTCTATTGATTTAAGTGGGAAGTATTTGGAGAGTACTTTTGATGTGATGTGAGCAGAGCGATGCGAACACTTGCGGGCACTTACTCTGGCTTTGATGGCCGTGGGCGATCGATACGTGCTTGTGTCTGTGTTTCTTTTGAGGCGCCATGAGGATAGTAGGGATAACAGGACTGGCGCTCGACGAGTACAGTAGCGGGTAATCAGGACGATGACTGGCGAGCGAGCATGTGTTTTTGTTGCTGGACAGACAGACACAAACACCGCTCTCGTCACTCTCCGCACAAGAGACGAGCACTCCGTCGCACGGGCAGCAATCTCGCACTTGAAATGGACGCCATTCGAATACCCAAGGTATTCTCTTCCAGATTCACTGTGCTCCCGACCCAAAAGCCCTGACTTGGTTGGGTCTTGGAGGTCCCGAATGTGTTATGCAGCAAGTCCGGCCGAACCTCGCCTGGCACACTCCATCTCACCGCCCATCACCTCATCTTCTCCTACGCCGATGTTTCACAATCGGAGATGTGGGTGAGTTCAGTCCCCCACGAATCGCTCGCGCATCCGACTTGACAGCTCTCTACATAGGTCGCGTACCCACTGATTAATCTCGTCTCCCGATTGCCTCAAACCCTGAGCGGGCAACATCCCATATCCTTCCGGTGTCGCACATTCGAGACGTTTTCGATATCCTTCGAACGAGACACGGATGCCGCCGACGTATTTGAAAGTGTAAAAGAGTTGACTGTCGCAAGTACGTACTCTTGTTCGTCCCAGCTGCACGGCCACCCATATACGATAGATTCTGTGATGCAGCTATATGCTTTCAATTACGCGCCTTCCCCGCCTCTATCTGCCTCAGACGGCTGGAACTTGTACTCCCCCCGCGAAGAGTTTGGTCGCATGGGCGTCGGGACGCGCTCCAAGTCGTGGCGCTTCACGGACATTAACAAGGATTACACCGTGCGTTCACCCTCTCATGTGCGACTAGCGATGTTTATCTGTAACGCTAGTGCATCTTTGTCCTCTAGTTCTGTTCAACATACCCTTCGCGTCTTGTCGTGCCGACAAGAATCAGCGATGCGACATTACAATACGGTGTCAAGTACCGCAGCAAGGGACGCATACCAACCCTTACCTATTTGCACTGGGCAAACTTCGTCAGCCCTCCCACGTTTCCCAAAACTTTTCGTGCGCTGATCGTAAACAGGGAAGTATCACCCGATCTAGTCAGCCCATGGTAGGCCTGACCAACGCCCGGTCAATACAAGACGAAAAGCTCGTCGAGGCGACTTTCATCTCGCATGTTGCGCCAGAGTCGCGGGTTTCTCAGTCTTTTTACGGCGCGACAGCCACGAATTTGATCATCGACGCCCGCCCAACAACCAACGCGGTGGCCAACACTGCCAAAGGGGCGGGCACGGAGAACATGGATCATTACAAAGACTGTAAGAAGGCCTACCTAGGGATTGACAACATTCACTCGATGCGCGATTCCCTCAACAAGGTGGTCGAGGTGCTCAGCGAGTCAGAAGCCCTTGCTGCGAGCGTATCGGGTGACATCCCTGGAACGAGCCTTTCTACAATCCCCGTCGATCGACAGGCGTTGCGCCGATCCGGTTGGTTGCGACATCAAGTTGCCATTCTGGAGGGTGGATTGCTTATAGTGCGGAATATACACGTCAATCATTCGCACGTTCTCATCCATTGCTCGGATGGGTGGGATCGCACAGCGCAACTGTCTGCTGTATCACAACTCTGTCTGGATCCCTTTTATCGGACGATGCGGGGCTTTCAAGTATTGATCGAGAAGGATTTTATCAGCTTTGGTCATAAATTTATGGATAGGTGTGGTCACTTGTCGAGCGAGAAGTTCTTCTCGACGCCAATGGATGGAGCTGGTAGCTCAGATGTCGCTCAGGCACTTTTGGCGAGCGTACAGAATCGGTTCTCGGGGAACCATCACCTCAGAGAGACCAGTCCAGTTTTCCACCAGTTCCTAGAAGCTGTGCGGAACATTCAACGACAGTTCCCCGCCCGTTTCGAGTTCAACGAGTTCTTCCTTCGCGACCTCCACACGCACTTGTACTCATGTCAGTTCGGTACCTTCCTCTTTAACTCGGAGCGCGAGCGCCGTGAGGGTGCAGCAGGGACTGTATCCGTCTGGGACTACATCAACTCGCCACCACAGCCAGAGAAGTACGTTAATCCGGACTACAACCCGGCGTTGGATGACCCTGCGAGCCGCGCACCGACGGCGGACCAGGGTGTACTCTTCCCGAATCCGAAGGACGTGCGTTTCTGGCACGAACTGTATGGCCGTGGCGACGAGGAGATGAATGGGCGCTACGCTGCTGTGCCTGCACCGGTGCCTACGCTGTCAATTGTCCAGAATCTGGAGGACGACCCCGGCCTGCCCGAGACCAGTACCTCCCTGTCAGCGCCCGTCCAGCTTCCACAGCAACAGCCCCTTCCGCCGTCCCCTGCATCCTCCCCAGGGCTTACTCCCACGCTCTCACCCGTGCGAGTGCCTAGCCCCCTAGCATTAGGATTAGGATCGCGTCCCGCGCGCTCGACGTCTTCGGATTTGTTCGGCTCCGCAGGAGGAGGCATGCGCTCAGTGTGGGACCGGCTTTCGTCCGGAGCGGGGACGGCGCTCTCAGCCGTGCAGGATGCATACGGCAATGCGCGTGATGCGCGAGCGCGGGATGCTGGCAGTGGTGGTGGTAGTCCCGGGGAACTACATGACTGGAGCTCCGCGTCGCCTCGCAGAGCGTCGCCATCAGTGAACGCTGCCTTTACACCTTCCACACTATCACGATTCGAACCACCGCCCGTGACACAGGCTGTCAGAGCCAGCACATTCTCGAGTGTCTCTGCGGGCTCAGCGGTGAACCCCTGGGTGACCACATCGTCGTCACCTTCCTTACCTTCTTCATCTTCTACATCACCTCGCGATGCGAGCAGGAGTGGTATGCCCTCCGTTCTCGTGGATAATCCGTGGAACACTACGCGTACGCAGGTACGCCCCGATGCGCGACGCCCACCACTAGAGGACGCTTTTGCAGTGGGAGGAATGGCCGCAGCGTTGGGCCCCCTTCCTCGGGTAGTGGATCCGCTGGGAAATGAGAGTTCCACCTCCTACAACGGTTTGCCTGCGGATCCAACTGTCGCGCTGCCCCCTGCGCCTTTGTCAGCATCGGCATCTGCGAGCCCTGTTGCATATGTTGCATCCACAGCACCAGATGCCCCTCTGGGGATTTCACCATCGAGCGCCGTTGGCGAGGCGCCAAAGTTAAAGCAATCTGGAATTTCCGAAGAGATGGACCCTTTAGGCGTAGGGATACGGTAGTCAGTGTACAACAATCGTGTAGCCGTATATGTGAACAAACGTGCGTTCCGTACAGTAACGTATGTCACCAACAAGGCAAATTAGCGCATCCTCATCCTGAGTACGGATGTCGAAAATGGCGAATTAGCATGGGAGAAAATGGCGTGATAAGTTAGAATCGCCTTTATGACGTAAACATATATTAGGCTTTTTTTTAGAGCGTCTACATTTTGAACCGTCGTTCGCTCTTCCCTTTCTCCCTCTTTCTCGCATAGACCTAGACTTTTAAAAGAATAAAAATGGCTCCCAATGCTCCTATCCACGCCGCTCTTGCCCCAGGTCATTTCCTTTTCACCTCAGAGTCGGTTGGCGAAGGTCACCCTGGTACGTGTAATTGTCAGATATTGGCCTTTTTGTCGGTCTCAAAGATACCCCAGACAAGATCTGTGACCAGGTCTCAGATGCCATAGTAAGTCGACCTAGATGTAATGATGATTTATCTCGATTTTAACGAGTTGTGAAGCTCGATGCTTGCCTTGAACAAGACCCCTCGTCCAAGGTCGCCTGCGAGACGGCAACCAAGACGGGCATGATCATGGTCTTCGGCGAGATCTCGACCAAGGCCCAGCTCGACTACCAGAAAGTTATCCGTAATGCCATCAAGGACATTGGCTACGACGACTCGTCCAAGGGCTTTGACTACAAGACTTGCAACATCCTCGTTGCCATTGAGCAGCAGTCCCCCGATATTGCACAGGGTCTTGACCATGGCTCGCTCGAGGACCATGGCGCGGGTGACCAAGGCATCATGTTTGGCTATGCTACCGATGAGACCCCCGAGTATATGCCGCTTACCATTTCGCTCGCCCACAAGCTCAATGCGGCGTTGGCCGCGGCACGCCGCTCTGGGCTCCTCCCGTGGCTCCGCCCTGATTCGAAGACCCAAGTCACGGTCGAATACAAGAAGGACGGTGGCGCGACTATCCCTCTGCGTGTAGACACCGTCGTCATCTCTACACAACACGCCGAGGAGATCTCGACGGAGGACCTCCGAAAGGAGATCCTGGAAAAAGTCATCAAGCAGGTCATTCCCAAGAACCTCCTTGACGACCGGACCATCTATCATGTACGGCTTTTTGAACTGGTGGAAAAAAGAAAATGTCTAATTCGTCTTTCTTAGATTCAACCGTCGGGACGGTTCGTCATTGGCGGTCCCCAGGGTGACGCTGGCTTGACTGGCCGAAAGATCATCGTCGACACTTACGGTGGTTGGGGTGCGCACGGCGGAGGTGCATTCTCAGGAAAGGACTTCTCCAAAGTCGATCGCTCAGCCGCCTACACTGCACGGTGGATTGGTGGGTCTTCCTTGTACGAAGTAGGTTACTGCATTCTGACATTCTTCCAGCCAAGTCATTGGTTGCCGCCGGCCTCGCTCGCCGTGCGCTCGTCCAGCTCTCCTACGCCATTGGTGTCGCCGAGCCTCTGTCGATCTTTGTCGACACATATGGCACAGGCAAGAAAACAGATCTGGAGCTCGTCGAGATTATCCGGAAGAATTGGGATCTTCGGCCCGGTGTCATCGTGAAGCAGCTCGATCTTCAGAAGCCGATTTACCGCAAGACTGCGGCCTATGGTCATTTCGGCAACCCAGCGTACACGTGGGAAAAGCCCAAGCAGCTCGTGCTGTGAGGCGTCAACACCTCTCCCCCCATCCCCCTTCATCTTCGTTGGATATTTGTTTGCTACTGACTCTTAGAGTTGACGCATGGTTGGTAAGGATTAGAAAGTTCATCCTTTCGCACTATTATTATCTTCTTGTTCAACACAATCTGCATATAACCCCGAGCGTATACCCGCCAAACCCCCTCCCACAACTACACGTCATACCACTATTGACGCCTCTACATGCGGACTGCCTGGAACTGACGCATTCTTTCCCTGTATTCGTTGTATGTACGTCCAGTACTGTAGTCGCTGTGAATCATAGGCGCGCTCAACCGCGCATTGTTCACGATCATGTCAGGTGGTCCGTATGCGCACTAGCGCGCGTCGTACTGCTTGTCCTGCTTGTCCGCGGACGCAGACCAGCTGGCCATCGTTGAGTACACCGATGGTGTATGATGTTCCATATCAATCATTCTTCAGAGCCGTCCATCGACAGATTCGAAGCGTCTATGACATCCTTCTAATCTACTAAGTGTAGCTCGGGAGCCTGAGTGAGAACCCGACAGTCAAAGCCCACGGATAGCGGTACGGAAATAAGCGGAGGGGGATGGGTACTCTCATAAAAGAGTGATAATTACTGTAATGTACTGTACGTGGTCCGAGGAATTCGATCTGATCATCTGAGGTGCTAACTCCTCGATAAAAAAAGCTCGAATACGCCCTTCCTCGAGGCCGCGGCGCCGGGCACTGGCACAAGCCCCACTCCCACCTACCCCCGTTCTTCCCCGCATCCCCCCCCCCCCCCCCCCAAAATAAAAATAAAAATGATGGGCAATGATGGCGAAAGCGTGGCCTTTGTGTCTAAGAGAACGAACTACCAGTAAGTTACCGTGACAGCATTTGACAGTCGGCGGCTGTATAACTTGGCAGAATGATAGCATTGTTCAATGTCCATTGGCAGTTGCCAATTATCCTACTATTATGTACTTAAACTTAAGAAGGGAACATGTCCTTTATATACCACGAAATGTAAATGGGGTCACCATGATGCCAGTGGGAGGGATATGGGTTTCGATTCATTATAGATTATCCCTGAAGCCCATTAGATATTCCATTATCTGGAGGGAAGCCTACACGAAATAATATAATCATTACTCTCTCATAAACCAACATCAAGCAATACACTTACGATAGGTGAATTTCCAGGTACCCTGTGCCGATCAACATAGTTAGCCATGGAGACTTAATAGTGTATGCTCATCGCTTACATATGTCCTGCGAGTGATACCTCGACATAGGTTAATTTACGCTCAGATTGCTTGTTCCCTAGTGCCCCAATACCGTCAACGATGAACGAGTCCTGGACGATCGGATTTTGAAAGCCCTGCAGCCCGCCCCCTATTAAATAGAATTAGCCAACGCCTCACAAATACATACGTCGCGCATCGCTTACAAGTCATGCTAAAGAGGCACACAGGAATATATGTTCAATACCATCGTATTGTCGATGTAGACAGCATAACACTCACTTCTGGAGAACGATGCGTGCACCCTCGGCGATCAGGATGAAGTCAGCGAGGCCATGCACGATCACTGAGCGCTTGCTCTTCTCGATAACATTTGGAAGCACCGTGAATGCCGGCGGGAGACTTCCATCACCGTTTGGAAAAACATTCGTTTCATCGCATAATCTCCAGTCAACATCAGCGGGAGCATGAATTGCCTCCTTGACGTCTTCACGATCGAAATATAGTGGAGAGACCTGAGTCTGGGGAAATGAACCCCTGGTAAGGAAATGCTCAACTCAGGCAATACCGAACATGAGATGGAGGGGGCTTACGGGAAGCCCAACACATCCCACAAAATCGGCCACTGTGAAAATGCATCAGGTAGTCCCGAAAAACAACTATAACGAGCCCCTCACCATGTCAAAGATACGATAAATATTAAAGGCGGGGTTCACAGTCAGAGCTGCATCAAAGATCTCGTCCCAAACGCCGCAACCCGGATCAGCTACAGTCGATGTACCGGGCAGCGGAAGGAGTCCTCGAGGCGGGTATGTGACATACTTCTCCATATAATCTGCGTAGTTGCACTTTGCTGCGACGGAGTCTAAATGCGCGAGGAATGTCTGACTGTGCACAATTAATTCTAATTGGAAACAGCAAGCGGAGAATGACGGACTTGAAGGCAAAAACGTGTTCATACTTGTGTACGAAACCGACAGCGGGGATCCCGGACTGAACGACGTTCCAACCGATCACAGCTTTATTCAGGCTAAGTATGAGCGGAACTAACAGCCGAGCATTAAAGAGGCTCACGATCGTTGATCCAGATGCCCTGTAAATCCAGGTCGAGTGTTGCCCTTGTCGTATACTCATAGATGTAATTCGCAATGTCTTCGCTAATCGTCAGCGCAACCACCGTGATCTAGAACACTACTTACACGGCACATACATTCCCGCGTACTACTTTACTGTCAAAACATATTCATCTTCAACAAACGTGTACTCACACTTTCACCAGTGGCATAGAAGTTCTTTCCTTTAAGTTCCTTGAAAATTTCTAAGAACTGCTGCAGAAATCCTACAAATTGTGCTGCAACATCATGTTCATTCTGTCATCGCATCGACGGGGCCGCACGTTGAACAACACATCATAGAGTTATTCTTAATTGGGAAATCCGCGTACCTTCGCATCTGGCGTTCCTTGGGAAAAGCCAGTGCCGATAGGCTGTTCGACATACAGAACGCTGGAAAGATTGGTCCAACTCCACTCATTTTGTGTGGGAAAAGCCTGGCCATGTTCCCAGGTAAAGGGCTGTGCTGTTTTAGATGATAGTCCTTAGAATTAATTGTAAGAAGCTCACTCCGTTTTCCTGAAAGGAACCCTCCAACGACGAGCAACCAGGACCTCCGTTTGTCCTTGGGGGCACTCAGTTTGAGCTACGAACCAGCCAGACATGAATCAAGATAAACGGCATACCAGAAGATGAGATCATCTAGGCTTCCTTCGGGACCCGGAGGAAAGAACCAGAAGAACAACTGAGAAATGAGTAAGGCGAAGCCGTCGTCTGTAAAAGTTTCCAATAACAACACCTTTCTTGTCTCATTTGCCGCACCGCTGATAGGAATCAGGCCCGACCAGGACGGACCAACATCAAAGTCGACTAGGGGTATGGTCGCGCCATCCACGTAGAACTCTAAAAGCACATGGGACTAAGAAGGGGGAGCGCGTGAACCCTGGCATACGCACCGGACGCCTTTGGATTCGTGAATGTGATATTGTTCACTCTTGAAGGTGGTGATGTGTTTGAGGCACGACGGAGGTCGCCTGCACCATTTCGACCGCGGGCGGAATACTCCCAGCGTTTCGCTACTTCGAGGCGCTTTGCGTTTAAAGACCTCAATGAAGGGTCAACGGCACGTGCTGCTGACCCCACAAAGAGCGTGCCACCAATGAGACTGAGCAGGGCGAGTGCACGACTAAGACGGGCCATGGTTCGCACAATGGATATGCTCATTCCCGGTCCATTTATACGTTTCGACACGAAGTAATGGAGTCATGGGCGATGATGCATGATGGGCCGAAGCATGATTAACTGAAGAAGAATGACCCATATACCTGCATATGCATGCAATGCAGACTCTTATTTACGAAAATTAATGAAAACAATCAAAAGAGTTAAACTATTCCCAGTCACGTGACTAATAAAACAAAATTTGATTGGTTGTTATTGGTTACGTGACCGTGAATAGTTAAATTACTTTCATTATTTTTCGTAAATAAGAGTCTGCATTGCATGCACTGTGCGCAGCGAGTACATCGCCTCGCCCGACGCCCACGCCGCCCACGCTGGGATTATCCTAATTCAGTAAATACAATCATTATTCACGATGGTCCGATTGCCGTCACGGTGATCACGGTATGGGGTTCACTTTTGCTATAACAATGCCGAGGGTAAAATCAGTCACCTTCAAGTTCTTGGGTCCCATTACTAATATCGCGCATTATATCCTGTCTCTACTCTACAAGAATTTCTCTACAGGAGCTCCTTCTGAATCTTAATTCAATTCCACTGGCTCCCGCTCACGCACTGCAGTGACTGCACGCAAACCGCCGAGCGGCGCGGGCGGCCCAAGCTCAGCGCTCGCCGCTCAATGAACTTGCCCTGCCCCTCTGATCGGGCTCTTACAGTATGTAAATGTAAGGGATTGATCTGCTAGCGCTAGCAGGGGCTCCGCGTTACTCTCATTGGCATCACCATTATACCGCCATGTTGCCATGTTGGTTAGGACATTACAGTTAGCCCCGCACGTGGCACGCCCTTTCCCACAGAAGTACCTGAGGCTGTCAGTGGCGGTGGGTGGGGTGAGCGCGGCTGGACTCTACCGTACGTACTGTGTGAGGATGGTCCGAGCTTCCCTTCCCTGTCTTCCATATAGACTTTTCAGCGATCTCTGAATTCACGGCATCACATATCGTTGCGCCCCTCAAATATACTATGCTCCACTCTCCATCAGATTCTTCCCTCATTCGGTACAGTGCGAAGGGGGGATAGGGGGATCGGCGAGTAATGCACGAAGGTCACTCAGGCTGTCATGCATGTCATGGTCTGGCCCATCCAAATGCCGCTGCCTCTACTAACTAGTTTCGTGTCTGCGATAAGAGCGCGCTTGGGGGATTGGTTGACTTTCAGAGTCCCACACAGCCACAAGTTACTCTCACGGATTACTCTCATGGATCTATATCATAGCCTTTTGTCCGTTTATAGTACACGCCCCTTCCCAGTTCCCATCACACTGATTGCCCGCCCGCACTGCCACAGGCACGTAGTAGTGATCCCGCCTCTGCTGAGTTATCGACTCGGGGTTCCGTTCCATACAACGACGCACAGTACAGTAACAATTTTTCCCCGCCTCAGCGGTTCCAGATCGGCAAAGCTGTCAGACGTGGTGAGACATCATGCATCACGCCCAAACTAAGGAACATCTAATAATAAAAAAGCTGCTTCTAACCAATTGTAGTGAAGCGCCGAGACTAACTAACAGTTCTACAGCTGAGCTGCTGTACGTATTATTAAGCGCGTTAGTACGTTACGCCGTGGCATTTTCACTTCGGCAGATCTGCACATGTACTGTACAGTAATATTCTTCGCACTTACGACATTTCTGCTGCTCTCTGCGCGCCGCGCTCACGTTCAAAATGCCCGCTTCAAGCGGGGGGCGCTGTTGTTACGAGAAGCGTCGCCATCCGTATCCGCCGCCAGAGCAGAGCAGTATAGCCCTCAGCGGGTGTCCGAGTCATGGCACTGGAATCTGCGACGCACGAGTTTCTCAATAGGACCGGAAGGATAGGTATTAGGCTACTGCTGCGCATGCGTGGGTGGGTAAGGAAGGGCAGGAAAGAGTGCAAGTAGGGAAAAACTTACGGAGGCATATAGCACGTAAGGGAGACTTTCAAGGTCTTCCCTCAGGGAGGACAACGTAGAGTTAGATTGGATACTAGTACTACCAGTACCTCCCCAATGAGAGCAAAAAGTCCAGTTAGCATTAAACGTTAAACGTCAGGATCGTCATGCAAAGGTATACTATAAACTATTGACACTTCTCTTCCACACCTTCCACCAGTAATCGACAAGGAAACAAAATGAAAGAGAAAAACAGCAATGACGACGACAAGTGTAGTAGTCCCCAATGAATAGAATACGTAAAGTTCAATAGCAAGTCCTTGCTCTAATCGTCAGCTAAACTGTTCATCGTTCGCGAGATAATAGATATCATGATAATGCTAGCGTCAGTGCGACCACGCCAAGCGAGATAAGAATGTTCCCTGCGCCATAGGCAGCAGAGTAGGGAGGTATAGAAGCAGCAGCGCCATTTTTCTTCCCAGTAGTCGTATTCCCCTTCCCATCATTATTCTGTCCAGACTTCACGCTAGCGGGCAACACGCTCACCGCCGCAGTCGGCTGCGTCTCGATCTTTCCACTGCCCACCGTGAGGAGAGTGCCGTTACTGGGAATACCGTTTATCGTCACGAACAGCAACGCCGGTCCCGGCTGGAAGATATTGGGATAGGGCGGGAGCTGGGCCGTGTGGAGGATGATCGTGCCGTCGCCTTGGACAGTGAATGTGCTGTTGAGTTGCAACATCCGTTGACCCATGTTCATCCCGTGCGTCGTGAACCCTGGACGTATCACCCATACCGTCGTATTTCCCGCCGCGTCATCCGCAGTGCCCGTGTAAGACGAAGACGGGACCGTGATGTCGAAGGGTTTACCACCGTACGACAAGGTCTTCGGGATATTTTTCGGTGCAGGACGCGTCTTTGCGCTAAAGTAGGGGGGATAGAAGTACTCGGCAGTGTAAGTTGTCGGGTACGTGGTGGTTGTATTCACGTTCTGGTTCGGGTTGGAGCCGGCGACCATGATGGACCCGTCAGGAAGCAACAGAGCCACCGAGTGGTACATACGTGGGATGGTCGACTTGCCCAAACCGGCACTTGACCAGCGGCTCCCTGCGGCCGCATTCGGGTTATAGATCAAGGGCTGAAAAACGGGGCCCGCAGCGAGTGACTGGCCATACGGCATTTGGGCTAACGTTTGGGTGGTCCCCGTCTGATTGGCGTAACCGGCCGTACCGTATTGGGCACCGTTGAGAAGAAGCAGAGTGCCATCGGGAAGCCCAACGAATTGACCCATAGAGCGGCCGACTGGAAGATTATCATCTTGAACATAACTAGGAGACGATCCGTCTGTGGGTTCTGGGGTGATACGACGGCAGTCGGTAGAAGCGGCAACAGTCCACGTATCGATATTTGGATAACCGTAGTTGCCCCATGCGGCATCGTCCATGACCTGGCCACCACAGAAAAGAAGAGTCGGGTTGTAGCCATTACGAGGGGTCAAGGGCAACATGGCATTCGCTCCTGACGCAGGGTATACCCGAATAACCTGACCTGGCATGTCAGGGAGCGGAGTCTCGGTATTAGTGTTGTAGTCCCAAAGAACTGTATGGCAGTTAGTTCAATCGAGGCAGGGACAGGATTGACGCAACTGGTAGAAAAATTAGCCTGAACAAACATCTTTCCTGAGGGCATGAGGTAGGTTAGGGCGTATGAATTGAGACCGCTTGTCTTGACCATAAATTGCATTACTTGAGGGGTTTGCCCTGTTGAAGGGAAGAATTCGTAGGTTGGCTCGGCTTGGTTACCCTCGTATGCAGGATCAACATTGGGATATTGGCGATTGATGTAACCACCATTAACAAAGCCACCGATGAGGACGACCGTTCCGTTGGCCAACGGTTCAGCGGCAGGATACCAGCGACGTTTAGCCATCTTGAGACCATTTGCATCATCATACCATGAACACGGTGCTTGCGTGACGTCTCCTTCGCATGAGCTAATGATTCGGATAGCTCGCGTACCGTCGAAGTCTTTGTAGGTTGGGTCCGCGGCAGCCTGGTTAGTTGAATCGCCATAAGGACTAACGGCGTTGTTGCCACCAAAAACGGCGTAAGAAGCATTAGGGAGATGCATGCCCGCAGCGCAGAAAGGATTAGTCTGCGCATCGATAGGTGTTGCGGTGCGCGTGTTCAGATCCCTGTTCTAAATTTAGACAAAGCACGCATAGAAGGGGAAAGTGCAGACCAAACGGAGGCCCAAACGGGGTGACCATTTATTTGTGTGGGATTCCCTTCCACCTTGTCGATAATGTAGACCTTGTCGGAGCTACCGAGAAACATCTGTTCATTATCGATGATCAGAGGCGGGAGATAGAAGAGGCTCAATATGGAAGCGCTATCATACCATCAAGGCGCTGGCGAGGGTGTTGCCTACGTTGACAAAGGATCCGGCCTCCTGAGCAAGGACAGTGGGGGTGGCCAGCCCAAGGAGGGCAAGCCATGAAGGGTTGGGGAGGATCATGAAGACGTGTCAGTACAGTGGGGACGAAACGTGATAATGCGCGGAAGAGACACGGAAGAAGAGAAGCTCCAGATCCGGAGGAAGGACAGAGAGAACGGCAGTAGGACACGGCCAGGAGAGGAGGGGCGGAGGGGGGCAAACCTCGGGGGATCCGGGGAGGGATAGGGTATTAAGGGAGGGTGAGAGGGGAAAAAGTGAAAAACAGGACGAGGGGGACGGTAAGTTCCTTTTCATTTCAACTCAGGGCGGTCGCCGCCAAGGTGAATTGAGGTGAGGGAGAGGTGAGCGCCAGGAACTAGTTGGACTAGGGGGGCGGAACAAGCGCAGGCAAAGAGATGGGACACAGCAATTTGGCGGCAACGGAGGGCACCTCATGGAGATCAAAATGATCAATATTGATAAATAGCGACTGCGCGCCCAGTTGCGCACCCAAGCACACGTGTTGCTGTGTTGGCAGCAGCCAAGCAGGGCAATCCTCCACGCTCATGCCGATCGTGCCTCTATCGGTGATCTCCCGCTTCTCTTCCATTTCCTTTTATGGTCTCATTCAGCCTTCCTCTCGAGTCTCGAGTCTCTCACACCTTCTCGCCTCATGTGATTCCGTGCCACATCCAGGCCCTTGTCACTCATTCGGTCCATTCAGTTGTCATGGCCAATGCCTCTTTCTTGGCACGCGACCAGTTGGTGCTCTACTCTCCTGTGGCCTTCTCAACTAATGTGTGGAATAACTCCGAGAATGATGCGCGTCGTATGGTACCGGACATTACAGCACATCTGATACAGTATACGGAGCTCGCACACAGGTTTGCGCCGGCGTCGGTGCGTTTGACAGCGCTTATACATACATATACAAGCTCAAACATACAGTCATAGTGGAATTATCATTATCCGGAACCTAGATCATTTCATACAGTAACTTACGGTGTATTGTACGCTATTTTCTGTACAGTAGTATGTTACAATCATCTTCAGCACATCACTGTCATGTACTGAAAGGATTGAACATTCCCTGGAACTCACTCTATCTGGACTTCCTTCAACGTAGGCCAAGAAACGAATCTAACCATACATTTATATAAATCAAGCAAGTTAATTTACGTACTTCTGCATGACCCTCACAAGGCTCATCCCGGTCATCCGATCCAAACCTGCCATATTCAACTCTGCTTCCATGAGTTATACAGCCCTATTGTATCGTCCACCGCGCTGCCAGACCTGGCACTATCACCTTCGCCCTCGACCTCGACCGACCTCTCAGTGGCGCGGCTACCTGCCACCAAATTCCCACCGGGAGCTTTTTCCGATCCAGCTTTGGCGCCTCCTGTCGCGTGCCCATTTATGCCATCCGCCACACCCAGGCTTGCTGTCGTTGGAGCCGTGCCTGCCTTGCTCTTCATATTATCCGACCGGATACTCTCCAAATGACCCAAGTACGCCTGGTCCACGCCACCCGTGACGTACTCCCCCGAAAAAACAGAGCACTCGAACTTCTCAATTGACGGATTCAGTCCACGCACGCTCGCGACGAGGTCCTCCAGCGTCTGAAAGATGACTAAATCGGCTCCGATCGCCTCGGCTACTTCCTCCATCGTCCGTCCGTGCGCAACGAGCTCGGAGCGAGATGGCATGTCGATTCCGTACACGTTCGGGTAGCGAATCGGTGGCGCGCATGAGGCCATGATCACTTTTTTCGCTCCCACGTCTTTCGCCATTTGGATGATCTCTCGTGACGTCGTACCGCGGACGATCGAATCTGCAATGACGGTTATAGAGCGACGTGCGATCATTACAGTGGAATTAACGTGCTTACCATCGACGATGAGTACGTTTTTGTCCACGAATTCGAGCGCCATCGCATTTAACTTTTTTCGCACACTTTTCTTCCTGTCCAGGAAGAATAACCATGCGGCGTAAAACCTCATGTCAAGACCGCAGTAGCAAACGACGTACCGCATTTGTTGTTCTGGCATGATAAAGGTACGCCCCACATACCGATTCTTAACAAACCCTTCGCGATACGGCAAACTAAGTGCCTGAGCAAGGTTCAACGCGGCAACGCGAGAGGTATCGGGCACCGGGATCACGACGTCCACCGAGATTCCCTTTTCTGTCAGCACGCGCTGCACCTCCCGCGCCAGCGCATTACCCATCGCCATCCGACTACGATACACGCTAATCCCATCGATGACAGAGTCCGGCCGTGCAAGGTAGACATATTCAAAGATGTCCGGCGCAAAGACCGCCGCGGGGGCTACTTGCCGTCGTGACATTCCAGAACGTGTCATAATCACCGCCTCACCTATAGTGTGAAGACACCGGAAAAAAAGAGTAATTCAATACTCAATATTGTGACCAACGCCCCTCTTCGGAAGGTTCGTACAACGCATCGCACGGAGGAGGGAATAGGAATTGTCTCGGGCGTACCTGGCCGAACATCCTCCCAATCGACAAAACCTGCGACATCCGCCACGGCGCTCTCGCTTGCGCATAACCAATCCTTGGCGCCTCCCCCCTGCGCCGCCGCGCGGCAAGCGAAGCCGAGTGGTCGAATCCCGTTGGGATCTCGAAACGCTATGATCCCAAAGCCCGCGAGCATGGCGACGCACGCGTACGCGCCACGAGCCTGGGTCATGAGGCCGCGCACGGCGACGAAGATGTCCTCCTCATTAATCCGAAATTTTCCCGTGTCGTTCAAATTATCGGCAAAGATATTGAGGAGAAGTTCCGAGTCGGAAGAGGTGTTGATATGCCGGTGCGCAACAGCATCCATGAGCTGCAGGAGCGCGGTTGTGTTGATCAGGTTTCCATTCTGTGGGGAGTTTTTTCAGGTTATATTTTTTTTTGGTCATCAACTCCCCTAAGCACCCCCGAAGGAGGGAAGGTGCTGAAGACATGAAGGAGGCTTACATGGGCAAACGTTATGCCATATGGGGAATTGACATAGAATGGCTGAGCCTCCGCATTGTGCGAGCTGCCTGCAGTTGGATAACGAACTGAAGAGTGCGTGTCATCACCGTGAGCAACTGGGTATAACGGTATTTCAAGAGAAAACGAGAGCAGGCGCAACAATGCAAAAGGAAATGCGTTGTCCCAAAGATGTGCCCAACCGGAAAGAACTATAGGATAGATGAGATGCTCGGCTCACCATGACCGATTCCCATCCCACCAATCAGTCGCATTATGGCATCCTGCGTGAACACGTCGCGAACCATCCCATTTGCCTTACACTGATACAGTCGGCCCCTAGGCCCACATGTGATAATGCCGCATGCATCTTGTCCGCGGTGCTGCAACAGCGACAGACCCTCACATATCTCTGGCGCGGCGTCGACGGCGGTATCGTGTAAGAGGAGGCCAAGGATTCCGCACACTGTGAAGCGGAGAGAGAAGTGAAAGAAAAAGAGACGCATAAGATCGAAACGGAAGCGCGGAATGGAAAAAACGAGCCTCACTGTTTGTTTCGTTTTCGTCTAGTGAAGTAGAGACGTCGAGAAAGAAAGGTCAGAGCCCCACACAGTCCCGTGTTATATAGACGTCAGCCGTATAGACTTCTCTCTCCGATCTCTAGGTCGCCACGTCTCGTTGGTGAGGTCAACGATGTCCACTGACTGATGAGCGAACTTCTCGTCCGGCCCGCGATTCGTCCCGAAACTTCGCCGATGGACGGCGCTGATCACCCCTGGTACTGGTGGGCTCGTTGTCGCAGATATAAGTGTGATACTTGAGCCGAGACAACTCTGCGGATATGCCGGGTAGAAAGAAAAAAAGACGTAGTACGTAGGAATGTTATTTGTTTAGTTCCCGAAGCTAGAGCGATCTTGGCTGCACGTGCTGAGAAATCCTGATCACATGATATCGTCGCGTCACGTCCGAGTCCGCCGGGCCATCCATTATATTTGGATATCACTGGCATGTTTATATTCCATCCACCACTCTCATCCTTGCACCCTATCCTCAACTTAAACGCCCACTAGTGGCGTAACAGCTGAAAGGTATCGCAAGCGATGCTGCCCCACTTTCTTTTCGTGGTCATCCCTGCGCTCATCCAATTCCCGCTCTCACTCTACTGCCTCTCCGATAACACCTCGCGGGACGATGTTGAGAAGCCCGCGGCCAAACACACTTCCGTTGTACCTGCATGGAACGGGCGCGCTCCTCCGGGGACAGCCAGCCCGGCGCCCTTCACGCCCTACTTCGTCCCAGAGGGCGCAACGAGCTACGACTCTTCCTCTCCCTTTGTCTACTACAAGGGTACCTGGGCGGATACCTACTCTCCGCGTTTCGTCGGAGGCTCGTACCGAAAGACGATGCAGCGCGGAGCGGCCTTCTTGTTCTCTTTCACGGGGACGGGCATAGAGTGGTTCGGATGTACAGGTCCGCGACATGGCGAAGCGCTCGTGTATCTCAACGGACGACTCGTGGACCACATCGACACCTATGCACAACGCGAGAGTATCCAGCAACGTCTCTTCTGGAAGTACGACCTTCCGCACAAGAAGCATACATTCAAAGTCGTGCACGCGGGAACAAAGAAGAAGGGGAAACATGGGGGCAACTACTACTTGGAGATCGGTATTGACGCGATTGTCGTCTATAAGGGTGTACCACCGCCACCATCATCCCAGCAACACGCACCCCCAGCGCCCCGACATCACGATCACGGCCATGGACGTGGACATGATCAAGGTCAAGGGCTAGTGCGACAACCGGCGCCTCCCTCCAGCGTACACGCAGCACAGAGCACAGCGTCATCGTCTCTTGAATACTGGCAACTCAGGCAACAGGGTAGCACAGGTGTAGCAGCGATGCAGCTCGCGATCATTTCCCAATCCCACGCGATCATCATCGACAAAGTAGAGCACAACCCGCTGACAGTCGACAACCATCCGGCCTGGGGCGCGCTATTCAACCTGAACACGTACGCCGTCAAGGCTCTGCACATGAAGAGCAACTCGTTCTGCGCCGGCGGCTCCTTCCTTGGCAACGGCACCCTCGTCAATGTCGGCGGGAACCCCGTCGTCGAAACGCATACCGCCCCGCTCGACTTTGGCGACACAAACGGCACGCAGGGCGTGCGTCTGTTCCACCCGTGCGAAGCGGATGATGTGGTGAACTGCGACGTGGACGAATACCCAGCGCGCGTCCGACTCACCAGCCCACGCTGGTATAACACGGTCGTGCGTATCCAGGACGGGAGCGCGATGATCATCGGTGGGTCCAGACGGGGTGGATGGATGAACAACGCGACGACCAACAACCCAACGATCGAGTACTACCCGCCCAAGAACATCCACGGTGCCAATGGCACGGCCATACACCTCCAGTTCCTAGTTGAGACACTCAATTCAAACCTTTTCCCCATCGCGTTCTTGCTCCCAGACGGACGCGTCTTTATCGCCGCGAACCGCAACGCAATGCTCTATGACTGGAAAAAGAACACGGAGGAGCATCTCCCTCGTATCCCCAATGGGGTGCGCGTCACGTATCCGATGACAGGCACGGGCCTATTGCTCCCACTTGCACCGGAAAACGATTATGCGCCCGAGGTGCTCATCTGTGGCGGTTCGACGCTGGATGATAAGAAGCCCGGCTATGAGTTGTCAGCGCAAGATCCGGCATCGGACCAATGCGTGCGGATACTGCTTACGGAAGATGGGATCAGAAGAGGCTGGCAAGTGGAGAAGATGCCAGATGCGCGCACGATGTCAGATGCGGTGTTGCTCGCCACTGGTGCAGTGGTGATCCTGAACGGTGCGAGGAGCGGCATCTCGGGGTACGGGAATGTGCGCGATCAGGTGGGAGTGTCGAATGCCGACAACCCTGTACTCACACCCGTGCTCTACGACCCTACTGCACCTGTCGGGGAGCGTTTTTCGACACAGGGATTACCGGAAAGTCCTATACCCAGGATGTACCACTCGGTGGCGACGTTGACGCCGAACGGGGATATCATGATCGCGGGAAGTAGCCCGAACCTCGACCGGAGCGAGGTGGCGTATGGTACCGAGTACCGCGTGGAGTGGTTGCGCCCACCTTATATGAACAAACAGCGGCCTGTGATCATGGCGGCGCCTGGCACCATGGACTATGCCCACCGGGTGAACGTGTATGTTAGGATTCCAGAGAATCTCCGTCGTGAACAACTCAAAGGCGAGTTCTGCTGTTTTGTCTTCTCCTATTTACTCCTCGGCTGACATGTAAGGCAGTTTCGTTGATGGACTTTGGGTTCGTGACACACGCGGTACATGCCAACTCACGCCTTGTGTATCTTATGGCGGAATTAGGAGAAGATGGACACACGCTCACCATCACGGGCCCGCCTAATGGAGGTGTGTACCCACCTGGCCCTGGTTGGCTGTGTGTTATTGCAGGAGACGTGCCGAGTACGGCAGTGAAGGTCATGGTTGGCGATGGCCAGGGGCCGCCAGTCGACCATGATGCGATCGAAAAGTGAGAGTGAACCTATCTTCCGAATCCCGCTCGCTAATCCCTGTATTGCGGCACACAGCTTGCTCAAGAGCACAGAGGGAGACCAAGGCGATTAGAAAGGTAGAGAGCTGTGAGAGAAGATTGATTTGCAAAGGAGTGCGATGCATTGGACATGGCACGGAGTGGCGCACTTTCCTGAGGCACCCCACGTGAGGCTTGTATCATTACCTACACTCTGAGAAGATACTGTATGTTTAGCATTGTGCGGTGGCAAGCTTTGAGTAGGATCGAAAGCAGATCCATATATATGCATCCTGGTGACACGTAGAAAATACATCGACGACAAAAGCTTACAGGGCTCTCTGTTTCATGCGACTAGCGACGGTGCGCAAGCCAGCGTACACTTTCCCAGGTGGAGAGCCCAGAATCAACGAGACGATCGCATCGCGGGCAATTTTGATATTTTGGAAAGAACCAAGAATATGGATCTTCCTGTGAGACCAATTGGCGTATGTATGACGAACGAAAGAATAATGCATCTACTCACGTATCAGCGAGAATGATGCGGGTGCGGCTGGCGTTTTCTACGGTAAACTTTGTCTTGCCATCCTGACCGGCGATGCGACCTTGAAAAACAAAGCGTCTCAGTCATATATAACTATCAATATAGAGGATACGTGCCGATAGCCCTTGAAAGGTGATCTCCGTGGAGAGTCTTCACATCCTTGATTTCAAACGAGTCGAGATAAAGGTCGTCTAATCGGAGGAGAGCGATAGCATCCTGCGCGCGCCCGTCCGATCAAAAAATGAAATGTCATTACAGGCCATCACCCACATTCACATCGAAACCAAGAGCATATGCCTTGACAAAATCAGCCCCCTTCTGTAGTGCACCGAGTTCTTTTGTGTGCTTTGATGTCTATGAACCCCAGTCAATTCGAACCCTGTGATGTGATAAAAGCAGTAGACGCACTCGCATCTCCACACACTTCCTCTGCACATTCATCCTAACTTGAAGACCAAGGATTTCCGTCAAAGGTCCGAAAATGTTTATCCAGTCCCTTTTCAAGGGTGACATGCGATGAGGTGGGATCGCTACCCGTCTCGTCTCCGATCTTAATGATGTCTTCCCGGCGGATGCGGGGGCGGGTCCAAAAGATGGAGCCTCTGTTGGAGGTGTGATGTCTGTGCCGTCCACGTCGATCAAAATCTCGTCGTCTTGGGTGCACTCTGCCGCTTTGGGGAGCACGTTGCTCGTTTCATGCTCCTGATCGAGAGCATCATCACCCACGATACGGGGTGCTTTCTTTTTCGATAAAGTACGGCGGTTCTTACGGGGCGCCTTGGAGGTGCTAGGGACAGATTGGACGACGACCATGGGAGAGTGTAAAGAAAAAAAGACGGGCCTCGAGGACACCCTCGGCAAGCTCCGGATGTCCTCACAAGTGGGCCAGACGGGCACGTTGTGCTCTATCTGCGCACGGGTTTGCTGCATTTGAACGGACATATGGACTCTTTGATGGCTGCTGACCCCCCTGGAACCACAAAAATTCTAAGCGACAGCCGTGCTGAAGGTGGGTACATTCTCAATCTGACCTCACTGACATTCCTGACTCTGATGCAGTGCTACGGTCTCTTGTCAATACGCTTGCCCCTGGGGAAAGTGCTAGCGCAGAAATTCCATCGAAAGAGGATGTCTCGAAACTATCCGAAAAACTAAAGCAACTATTCGGCGATGTAGATCCGCCGCTGGGTACCGTAGTACAACGTAACGAGAAGGGTGAGGTATGTGTCTGTACTGGTGCAGAATGACATCGATCTGAACGCGATGTAGCTCCAGAATGAAGAAGGCCTTCCAATAGTCGAGATTACTGAGCCGATGGAAAAAGTACCTGAACCTGCGTCTGGTGCGAGCTCAGGAACTGGTCCCACCGTGGGTGCCGAAGACAGAGGTTTCGTGCCCATGTCCCGGCTGCCACCTACGGAGAGGACGCGCAGCCGTGCGCAGATGTCCCGCATTCTCGACATGCTTGAGGAAGAAGAGCGAATCGAGGAGGAACGACACCAAGCGCGCGACGGGGAACAGCGCCGGGGGGATGCCGAAGCGGAATTGGAACGGGTCAAGACGGCGAAAGAGACGCAAAAGAAGATGGGAAAGGCGCTTCTAAAGAATATGGCAGATGCGAGAGAAAAGGAGGAGATGGACAAGGCGCGCCAAGAAAGAGAAGATATGGACAAGGAGGAGGCACGCAGATCACGCAAGCCAAGAAAGTGTGTCTCCTGGGCAGAGCTGCCCAAGCTGGAGAGATCTGACGACGACGCTGCCGTACCCAACCTACCTGGCAAGTCACCTATGCGCCCTAATGTCGTAGAGCGCTTCCCTGCACGCTCTGGTGCCTCGTCACCTCCACCTCCTATTCCAATGGCTGATTCAGACGACGAATCTGAACCTCCATCATCGGTCCCATCAGACTCTGACACACCCAGCGGAATTCCCTCGGACGGTATCCCGTTCCCAACCCCAGAACAAGACCAGAGTGACGGTAGCGAAGACGAGGACGAGCCCCTCGAGAGTCACGGATCAGAAGAAGGATTTGACATCGATTCCATGCAACACCAGCGTGAGATTGCTCTTGCCTACTTCGAGAAGCGCAACACCATTGGTGCCGATGCTGCTCGCGCCATGTCCGCACACTCCCATGATCTAGATGGTGATGAAAATGATTGGGAACAAGAGGCAAGTCGCCCACTGTTTCCCCGCTTTCTTGGTCTTAGCAGGAAGCTAATTGGAGACACTTGAGCAGGACGTCCCTCACGATGCCATGCTCGCTGAGCCTAGACCAAAACCTTCCCAGTCCAAATTCAAATCTGAGCGGATTGCACAAGCTTACTTCGGCGAAACGCAATTGCCCTCTTCGACACCACCTACTTCTCTCGGAACGTCTGCAGTACTTCCCAATTCAACTAGCGGCGCACTGCGCAGCGTCGTGCGCATGGGCCGGCTCCAAGGCGGCCAGCTCGTTGGTAATGGTGACAGCGACCGCGAAGATGAAGAAGATGAGGCTGTAAGCGCGCGGGAGTTCATGGATGTGTTGCGTCGCGGGGATGTGACGAACGCGGGTGCTGCGGAGAACTCGGATGCCCTGATTGCTGCGCTCGAGACGGACTATGGCGCGCCTCCCAAACAATTTCATTCCTCCGCTCAAGCTCACCTCGCAGCACCCCCACCGACATCCGCATCACCATCAGGGACTGCTCCTGCCCCTCCCAAGAAAGGCTCGAGATTCAAACTTGAACGTGCCGTCCCGCCACCGACCATCGCTGAAGACGAAGGTCTGCGGGAGGGCGGTGCGGACACGGCAGAGCACGGGACTACTCTCTCTGCCACACCGCGGCCATCGCCATCATCAGCCCCCACACGCGTCGTCGGCTCTTTGCCAGTGCCAGACACATCCGCATCTCAATCACCCGTGATGGTTATCGATTCGCCATCCTTTGCGCCGCCACCGGGTGCACTCATGACGACGACAATCATCGACTCACCCTCCTTCCAGAAGCCACAGTCCCCACTTCCATCGGCAAAGCCGATGCGCCCGTCCTCGCGTCCACCTACCGTGCTGTCCTCGGTGCGAGAGTCGTCCGGCACGCCAAAGCAAGAAGAAACACCAACGCACGAGCCCGGGAAAAAGGTATCACGGTTCAAAGCGCAACGTGCCGAGTCGTGATACTGCAAAGCAAAGACCACGTCTCCTAGGCCGACTCAACTCGGCTAAGAAATGAAATTTGTCATGACACGTCCCGCACACATTGCCTCTTCAAACAACCCACTCCATGCACCAACTCACGTTCCTACAACATGACCCAATGCAACGACACACACGCTTGCCTCTGAGAAAATAACGGACGAAATGACCCATATATGTATTTTATCGCCTTCGATGCTGTGACTATGGCTGTTTTTGTATCTAACGACTCTGAGAACGCATCCCAAAGAATGAACGAAGAGTTGTACATGGTAACACACCAGTGTGCACAATGTTTCCCTAGATCTTGGTCTCTATTTATTACCCCCTGCCTCACACGGTACGGTACGGTACACATTGTGGAACGTATTCACATATTTAATTATCGCAGGTAGTGCTCGCAGAGCGATTCGCTGCCCCAAATGAAAAGAAGGCTCTTGAACTGGTCTTATTAGCCTATATTACACTTACGCATCGCGTCGTACTGATACACATCTCGTTGCTGACTCCGAGTCGCCCTCGGTGAATGCCCTGACACGTCTGAATTGCCTTCTCCACGGAAACAAGTCCTTGACATCTTGAAGGCACTTTCCAGCAACCGGTTGGCCACCAACAGCAACCGTTCTTACTGTACTGTACATGCTATGCGGGACGCCGAGTCCGTCTGTCGCAATAAATATAGCATGGCATTCTACCACTGGCATGTCAGGGGTATATGATAATATACATTCACCATGTCACTACCATTACCTACTAACACATACGTTACTTATTTGAACAACGAAGGAAGTCATCAACTGTCCCTCCCACAACGCAGAAACGAACAAAAAATGAAAACAAAGAACAAATGAGCGAGCGAGTTCAAGTTAGTAGTAATATGATAATCGTTCATCGTCGTCCGAGCATGTCGCGCTTAAGCGCAATCTCATCCCGCATCATGGCGATCCGGCTCTCCAGCCTCGAGCTCAAGTCCACCTCGCTCCCAGAAAGGCCCACAGCCGCATCGAGCAACGCCCCGGCCTCCTTGAGAACCTTGACCCAACGCGCGCGCGTCGTCTCGCCAAGCCCGAGCGCAGCATCCACATGCACACGCAAATCAACCGTCCCCCGTGCCCCATTCCTCTTTTCCCGATCACCACCGCTAGCAGCAGTACCGTAAACACTTCCTACCCGTACCCCTCTTTCCCCCACCTCTCCATCGCTCAAACTGGAGCTGGAACTACTACTACCCTTCTCATTCCCGCTCCCGTTTTCACTTGCGCGGAGCAAAGTGCCGACGTCCTCATTCTCGAGTCGCTGCGCCTCGCGAAGTTCTAGCACGGCGCGCTCAAAGAGTGCTACGCCGCCGATCCACGTACTACCTAAGCTTGGGATCTTAGCGTGACGCGTGTGTGCGTCGCGAAGGAAGGCGCGCGCTTCGGACGGGTGGCCTGTTGTGCGGTGCATTATCCCGAGGAGGAGCGAACGGAGAGCGTGCTCGTCGGGCGTGTCCAGCGCTGCGCGTGTATGTACAGGCATGGACGCATCTGGGTTGCCACTGCTACCAGTGCCGTTGACGTTACCGGCTGGTGATGGGGTTGATACGAACGGTGTGGGGAGCGTTACTGGTGGTGAGAGGGAGAGTAACTCAAAGATATGTGCTTCTGCGACGACAGGCGTTATGCGCCCGTGGGTGTTCCAAAATATGGCCATTTCTACGTTTTTTGGTTCCGGGAAAAAAATTAGAAGAAAAAACGAGAAAGCATGGAGGTGTGATCGACATGCCTTCTGCGGGGCTGATGGATATAGATTGCACCCAGTCCTCCTCAGAACCCGTTCTTCCTACGTGCTTCGCCTTCCAAAACGCCACTGCAGAGGAAACCACAAGTTAGCCCATGGGCTCAAAGTATATGCAAAGGTGCAATCACGCACGCTTCTTCTTGATGTAAACCTCTGTTGGTAAGTCTTTGTTCCCGACTTTACGCTTTTCGATCTGCGCGGGCGTCGCCTCGAGCAGTCTCTGCGCTTCTTTCAAGTTGCCAAGTGACCAATGACATCCCGCTGCCATAAAGTAGTACGTAGCATGCGACCAGGTATTAATCTCGGTCATCTGCATGAACATCTTTGCGGCGTCTTCGTAGTGGCGCTGCGCGAGATAAACCCATGCAAGCTCAAAGACGAGGAGCGCATCGGCTTGCACGAAGACGTTCGTTCGGTCGGGAGAAAGACCGGCTTGGAGGGATTTGATAGCGGACTCTGGGTCACCGGACATGCGATGAATTTTTGCCTACCAGGGCGAACAACATTAATCAGCTTCGGATATAAGATTGTGGCAATCTAGTGGGGGCAGCCTTACTCGATTCAGAATCCACAGAGTCCCTGTAGGATATTTATTTTCGAGCCTGCATGTTTGGTTGACCTTGAGAAAGAATCGTAGACATAGATATAAGAAGGCCGTGCGGGGCGTGTACGCACTTGTCAACAATCGACCTATATTGCTTGAGGATGTACTTCTCATCTGCCTGGTAGCCAGACATCAGCAGGACAACTCCGTAATAAGTCATTAACGTGAGCCCAGCGAAGACCGAATGAACGTCGTTACCACTCGCCGAAACGGCGAGGGCGCGGAGGGCGAGCTTTCGGTCATGATTAAACCCAAAGAAGCCTACAACGCTCCTGAATGCACCCATACAAATGTCAAAATTCTGCCGCATGGCGCAGTAAGAGTCATGCGCACTTGACTTTTGCCGGAAGTAGGGAGAGGACAAGGTTAAAAAGACCATGTCCTATCGATGTGATCCATTATTCAGGCGGAGAACATCAATGATGTGCAAGTGAACGCGGGAGAGAACAAACCAAATGCGGTGCCCGAGATGATCAGATCCTCAATTGGGCCGTCCTCCGTTGGTGGCGCGACACTCGTTGGGGTTGACGCGCCACTCGGGGTGGCGGCGCGTGAGAGGCCTAAGCGACCAAGAAAGCCAATCGATTTTGAAGAGATTGAAGAGATGGTGCTCCCTGGCGTTGAGGGGCTGGGGCTGGATAGCGCTTGATGAGCGGCAATGCTGAGAAGTGAGCCTTGGCGCGAGGACGAGATGGATGGTGTCGGGGTATCGTAGGCATCAAGGCCGTTTGGAAATACGATCTTATAGAGCCTACAAAAGGGTGCTTTAATGATCGGAGAGCGACTCATTTTAAGGAAGAAACAGACTTTGCATAACGAGAGTGTGCACTAACGAGATTGTGTGCTTGGGTGAGCCAGCGAATAGAGATTTATACAACAGAGACGCCTACTTGTTCAGTGCGTACCTATGGAAAAATAACACAAAATGTCGGTCAAATGCATCACGAACCAATGGTAAAGCTACTCACAAACATTGGAGGTAGCCGTAGTAGGACTCGCTGTCATCAAGATGAGTAAGCATATCAAATGAGTAAGGATTCTAAGGAAGGTCTAGGGTTGCACGGCGAGTGTCCACCTTGAATGGTAGAGGTCGAGGAAGGCGGAGACGGCATACCTCAGAGCATAGTTCAACCCGAGGAGGATGACACAGTCCGAATAGACAAGCTCCCATTCTGTAGCGGCGGGAAAACGACTGGCCTGCCTGAGGTTCTTTGCGTTCTTGAGCTGCTTCTTCGCGCCGGCTTCTGCTTGTTCCAGGAGACTTGAGGCTTCCGATATAAGACCAGTCTGGAGGAGTGTTACATGGCCTCAAGAGCCGTATCACGGAAACAGGTGCGCACCTCTAAGCTCAACGCAGCCTGAAGGAAGGCACAAGCGCCAGAGCCAAGAAGATGAAGAGCAGAATCACCGTTTCCGAAGAGATTCTCTGCTTTTCCTAGTTCATTAGAGAAAATGAGATCGAAGCCGGCAGTTGCGGACTTGATGTCAGCGATGGTTTCCTCTGTTGGGGAGGGCATTGTAACAAGTGAAGAGGGGGGCGAAGGGGTGACGAGCGGGGCTGAGGGCGTAGTGGATGGTGGAAAGGGGGCGTGAGGTGATCTGGATATAAATACCGGGGATTGGGATGATTGTGTGTCCAGAATCGCGTCACTCGGATAACTTCGGCCACACGCGCCCCGGCAGACCTCGTCACATGATCCACAGATCCCGTGCTCACCCCAGCCACTGCCACAGCTGGCCTGTCTGACTTGTCCGCGCAATCCACCAACAATGTTTCCAAGGTTTCTGCGTCCCATACACCATTCCTCGAGGAGGTCATATTCTCTATTCTCGAAGCCCCCCGGTGGTCGCTTCTTCAATTCGTCAAAGCCACCTAAAGTCGTACCTCCTGCCAGCGCCTCCGCAAAATCTGCCACTCGCGTCGAGGCAAGTACGGCCAACGGTGACACCCAACAACAACAAACGTCATCATCCTTGCCCGATGATGCCTCAGGAACAACCACAACGTCCCCATCGAGCGCAGGGTCATCTTCACCGGCCATCCCAACGTCCTCCGCAGCCCCCACTGCGTTAGCGTCCCACCCACCGCTGAGTGCCCCCGACCTGCGTCTACACCAATTCTTTTCACAGTATCGCCCACTCGTTCTCTCCCAACCCGCATCAGCACTCTTCGATTCCTCGACCACACTCACACTCAATCCCGCACCGCCACACGGCCCAAGCTCCACAACCACAGCCTCGGCATCTGCCGCCGCCCAAGCTACGTTAGAGGATCCACCTGAAACGACTCCAGAGGCGGATGCGGACACTGCGCGACTGCTTTCTCGCTCGTTGGCGATGAACGCCGTGAGCAGCGCGGTTAGCTGGGACGCTACGTTGCGTCGGCTGGGTCTTAATACGGCCGAGAATACTGCTGCACTGGGAGACCAGGACCTTACCGTTGAACTGGACAGCACCCAACGCAAGCGGAGAAGGAAAATGAAGAAACACAAGTGCGTAAATATTCGTTTACGCGTCCTCTCGTGATCCTAATCACCTGATCACTGCTGTCCCAACCCAATTTAGGCTGAAGAAGCGACGAAGGGTGAGTCTGCGCCTTCCTATTGATAGCCTTTGTCCGACTCTTCTTTCATAGCTCCAACGTGCGCAACGGTTGAAGATAGGACGGTGAAACACGTGGTAGGGTGTATTAGTAGTTAGCTCGTTGGGACGTCTTCGCTCTTCTCCCGTCCACTACCTACAACACATTCTGTTTACATCCCCACGTCTAGTCACCCATCTCTTACCATCAATCAAATGTCTATTGTTTTCTCTCCATATTGTGCTCGCGGTCGATGCGTGTGTCATCGATGGAATGTTCGGTTCATATTGGAAGACCGCCCCTTGTTGTCGTACACGTCAAGGCAATTTGGAGCAGAGAAGGGCGTCATCACGGCTGGGAAACCTGTCGCGTGAGTTTTCCGGTACATGCGGTAACTGCATACATACTTCGCCACTAGCCCCAGGGGAGTAAGAACACCGATACCCAGCATCTTCTTGCCCCTGGTGGGAGCGAATGATGGACAACAGGCGGATTGCGTTCAAGGACGTACAAGTCGCCTGATAGGTGAAAAGGTATGAGCGGCCTTGCACGTCGTTGTCCACGACATTCTCTGATCCCTTCTCTTGCCGAAAGTGCTCCACTGGATCCGACAAGAGGATATCGCACACTGTCTGTAGCTCGCGAAAGCGATCCAGCTTAGGGGCAACTAAAAGGCGTAAGGTCAGACCTGCAACCATCAGTTCCATGGGAAATACGTACGTTCTGAGTGTCATCCAACGTGCCGAGCCCAGGAGAAATTCCCCCATGGACACAGAAGAACCGCTTGTTCATGAGGGTAGCGAGGGGAAATGCACAGAAGGAGTTCACGAAGGCATCATACAAGCGTTCAAAGTACTACCTTCACTTACCTGCACACGTCAGCGATCCGAAAGCTCAGAATGTGTGCGAACGTGCGGGCTCACATCAAGCCTGAAATCGAAGTAGTCGGTCAAGGTCACACTACGCGGATGAGATGAGGTGCCAGGTAAAAGCGAACAAGTTGTTCTGCACACTTCGGCATTGAAGTACCCTCTATTGACGTAATCCCTTATGTAAGAAGAGATATCAGTCTCCACCAATCTCGATTAATTTCAAAAGTTCGTACTGATCAGCAGTCTGAGTCGGAGCCCAAGGGTACAATAAAGGGCATCAGTCACGTGACTCAAACCTCCTATTTGAATGCCTCGTTGATCTGTTTCTGCTGGGAGTCCTCTGACAAGGTATCCATTGGCACTTGTTCTTTGTACGCATTGTTGGAGCATGCAGATCACGCGATGAGTCACGACACTCATCTGTAGTCTCACGTGAGGGATACAGGAGTATATAGAGGGACACACACACGTCATCTCCCCTCAGTTGATCCTATCTACAGATCACTGAGGGTGAGTACCTGTTCACAGTATAGCACGCCTACTATAGCTGACATGTATCTAGTCGCATACTAGGTACATATCTATTAAGTTGATCCTATCTACAGATCACTGAGGTCGCATACTAGGTTTTGACACGCATGCCTATTCAGTTCTTTTGTGCAGGTTGCCATCATGACGCTTTACGTGAAAGGCTTCAAATTTGACAAGAAAAAGGTTGCAGACATCGTTGGAGCCAGGGATGTACTTGATCCCCTAGTCCAGGCCGGTATCAGTGCCGCCCTGAAACAAATCAATCGTTCCGCATACTTGAACATCGTAGGGGGTTATGAACCTCCGAATTCTGATGGGGTGCGCCTTGTGGCAGTCATCATTGCTTTGGAGTTTGGCTACGACGAAGAGGAGTTGAAGAAGAAGGACTTGGGAGAAATTGATGAAACCATCAAAGTGGCCCTTCCCCATGTTCTTGTGGGACCGGACGTTTGGGAGCTTTGGGAATGATGTGAGTTTGGAAGTTCGTTAGACGGATGGGATAACGTTAACGTCGCGAAATACTGGCCCGATCAGGTCAATTCGGCCAAACGTTGTCCTGTAGAACAAACCATTTTATATCATGACGATCTTCTCATTCTAACTTTGAAGCAATCGTTCGTACCTAATATCCGATTCTTACCGATGTATGTCACGAGTAAACAAATGTAACCTTCAAGTTGAATTACTTCTATTTGAACGCCTCACGAAAATCGGCAGTGCGAAATTACAGTACGAAGTACAGTTACGACTTCGCTTCGTGACAGGAACATACGTCAATGTATTTTTATGCCCTTTGGGCGCCATAACTATGACGCATACACCTCTGGGAGTACTAGCGGGGCAAAATACTGTACAACAATTTGAACTACTACCGTGGCCAAGTCAGCAAAAGGAGACGATGCTTTGTTCAAGTTGGGCTCTCCGACGAAAACCCTTCGATGGTACATAGACTTGCGGCGAATGGTGATGAATGATTGCGCCCTAAAACGATGTGCATCATGCAACTATGGGGGGTAGAGGGGAAGTATCCCGGAAGGGGGAGACGGGACAGTCAGGTACGCCTGCCACTGCGCTTCGAAGATGGCAAGATCCTTTGACTTTTGGAAAGGCATTCGGACTGTCTGCGGTTCGTAGGTGGTGGTTGGGCAACAGGGGAACTCAGATTGACGAGCATATTCGACTTTGAACGTGAACGTGTCTGAAAAACTGAGAATACAGGGGAGAGTAAAAGTCAAGAAAGAGGGATTGACTCGCATGCTGAGGCCAGCAGCGTGTGACCTTAATAACGTACAAACAGACGACAAAGCGCGAAGCTTATCATAACAGCAATGGCTAGTTTAAACGGGTACGTATATCGAGGAGGTTGCCAGTGAATGGGAGAGCTTCAATTGGACCCACTTATTGGGCGAGGGCAGTGCCAGTGCGCTCGCGACTACCTCGGAAGTTGAAGGAGTCAGTAAAGATGAAGCGCGACCTTTCAGACAAATCATCATTTTAATTGGTGTTCGATATACGGGCATTATGTCCATTCACTGGAGAAGGGGTGAATGACGGACTGGCCGAGGGTGGTATGAAGGACGTGCCGGCCACTGGCACGGGTCTGGCCAATGATCGTATCGCAGATTGTTTTTTCGCTTTGCAGAACTATTTGAGGACTAGTTTTATGGGTCTACCGAACCGGGGGACTGCGTACATGAAGGTTGGAGAGGATTATGACATGAGGCCCAGTACGTAGAGCGAGCAACTGACAGAGTTGCGACACGTTTTGTGCCCGGTGACTACGGACAGTACCGCCGCCGTGACTCGGACACATCTTTGGCTGACGCTTTGCTTGGAGCCTTGGACCGGCGCTGAGGTGAGGGAAAGGATGGGTGGGTTAAAGCGCGACTGGGAGTGGGCCCCGGTGTGGGAGAGAGGAGGTGAGCAGCGCAGTGGGTGGGAACCGTGGGACCACCTTGCGGCTGTGCGTCTCCCGAGTGGTTTTAGCGCCAGACCAGGTCGTGCTCACTGCGACTCGGAGGCGGCGTGCTCAGGCGTCGGTCGAGGGGCAACTACAGAAGGGATTGTATTGTAAGTATATGGGCTGAGTTACAGGCCGGGCACGACGACTGAGTACGCCATGAAAGAATTTATCTATACTGTACAGTACACAAAGGAAGAGAATTTAGGCGCCTACCTCGGGTTTTCACCGTTTCCTGTTGTCAGAGCATCTCAATTCTCGGAATTACGCGCTTCTAGAGTCCGTCCACGCTTCCAAGTCCGGCACAGCCCCGCGCATCATGCCGACGCTCATTACTAGTGTATCCTCCGGATTTCAAACAATTGTCTGTGAAATTGGGACAAGGCAGCTGACTGGACCGTGCACACGACTACGGCGCCTACAGCGAATAAAACATTGTATTCTTTACAAGACCGCTGGTCCGCTACTACTGTAGTATGGCACTCACTGTACGGGCAGTTCTCGAATCGACCTAAACGAGGATTATCGGAAGGATTATCGCTACATCCAATTTATTGCGGATGGTCCAAAACAACGAGTGTAACTGCTAGTGGATATACAGTAGAGTAACCAATGGTCATACTCTTAAAAACTCTCAGAGCAGACCTCCACCTGGATGATATACAAAGAATATAAAAATTTGACCTATACGAAGCGGTAGAATTGGTGTAAAATGCGTCTTGAGCCATGGGGTAAAAGGATGTGCTGGGCGACGTGAACTTCTTGAAGACGGGTTCCTTGTCATCCTGGAGCAAACCAGGGAAATTTATCCCCACACGCGGGGCATTCTTTTACCGTCACGGTGAGTACCGCGTCCCCGCACTTTCGACAGCGGTAGGGCCCATCTCCATCCACCGCACGTTGTGCTATGAGCCTCGCACCGGGGTGTGAGAACGTGGGTGTTTTTTTGTCGCCGTTGTCGGTCTTCATTAGCGCAGAGACAGTGATCAGACGAGAGATGATGCTGACCGGTGGGGGGGACGTGCGTACCTGCTCATTTTTTGGAGTTTCATCCGATGATGGTTGAGAAGCTCTCTTCTCAGAGGTGTCAGGTTCCTCATTCGGGGCCATGGAGAAAGCCAAAGAACCTAGGTGTGAGATGCAGTAGGGGAGGCAGTATTTAACACGCTCATTTTCCTGCCTCCTCACGTGCCTTCTCAGTTTACACCACCCCCGGCTATTGTCGGCTTTTAGAATTATGAGGGGGCCTCTCTTTAGATCTTACTTTGTTGTAAATGGCTGTGCCACTACTGTGGTCGAGTTTCGAGCAACTGGGTGATGGTGAGTCAGAATTTGGGTAGACGGATCAAATCACGGCTTCCCACATTTCCAAATAAAGGGACAGGCAAGTAGACATGCGAGAGAATGGCCAAGAGAGGGGGCTCCCGAGCGCAGTAGGTGACGATAGTCCATCAGCTGCGAATAAAAAACTATTGTCCTTGGGCGGTTGTATGGTCCGACAGGGGCGCGGTCCACGGTCGAGAATGAGGCCAAAGTGCATTAAGGCACAGCATACTGGGGATACCCACTCTGCTGACTGGTTGGATCTGAGAGGCATCTTCATCCACAACTGAACGAATTTGATATCTTACGAAAAGGTAGTGTCAAACTATGGCATTTCCCGATAGAAACCAGAGCATGTGATAGAAGTGGTAAGAAAGGTCGGACGCGGTAGGAAGAGAGGAGGAGGAGTGCGTGCAGCGTCAAGGGGTCTATTAGCCTCTATTGACGTCGAGGGCACGACGTTTATACTAGCTTGAGGCGCCAGGTGGCGGCCAGGGCGTGAATCCAGTCCTGTAAGATAATAGCGCAATTGCAAAAAAACCTGTTTTTTCAAAGTGAGAACAAAGGCCAAGACAAAGGCTCAGCCCGAGGGATCGTTATGTAAAAGCAGTTCATTGTCGTCCTTTGACAGGCATCAAATGACAGTGACAAATGAGACGAACCATACGAGTCACGTGGCTCACGGTGCTCACCTTATCGCGCGCTGTCAGTAGTGACTACGTATACTGCTGCTTGCATCCATGGCATCGCATGCCCGGCCCCTTCCCCAGAACGCTGAGAAAAAAAAAGACACACTTTGTGTGGCAATCTTATTGAATAGTAACATCACATAGTAACATCACAAAAACTGGGCGCAATTCTTTCGCCCTTGAAGAACAAGACAACGCCGCTTTAGGTATCAAGGGGTGACCGGTGACCGGTGACCAATGACTCAGACCCCAGAGGAAGATTCGGAATCTCTATTAGCTCGAGGCACATCAATTCTGGGCCAAGACGGGAACAACACCACGCTCAAGCTCCTCTCCGAATTATCAGTCGAACCCCATCAGGATTTCATAACTGTCGACCGTATTATCACATGTCTGGACCCTTGGTAGAATTGCCATCCTAAAAATAGTTTGGCGATAACAATACTTTATTGTAATCTCTTGGCAATTTCAGGCTTCCTCGGTGGCGGCATTTCAAAATGAACGGGCTCTCGTCAATGCGGTCCTGGGCAGTGCACACTGCCTTTCTCGAATTCCAGGGTACTATACCCCCTGCGGAATGTAGAGCCCATGGCACAGCGCTGGTTGGAGATAATATGCCCAAGACCAGAAAGTGTTGGTGCCACTAGAACGGCCCTGTTAACCCTTTTAAACACAAATTGTATTTCACTTGACACTTGGGTTAAGCGTGGTCTCCCGTTTACAGTACAGTAATTACTGTAAAAGAGAAATTGAGCACGAGCAGTACGACTTTCTATGCCAGAGATGTCACCTCGGACAAATGGTTCTTTTAAAGCATGCCTTGATGACTTCCAAAGAACATTTCTTTCCACCTTTCCTGGCGTCGACTAGGGTTGAGGGCGAGGGATTGGGAACGACTGGTGTGAGGAGGGGCCTGGAGGAGTGTCGGATGACATGCTTTACAGCAGAGTCGGGGAGCGAGGCGTAAACTACCTGTGGCACCTTCGATAACAGAGGGATCCTGGCGTTTAGCGGGTGGGAGGTCATATTGGCCTGGGATTGCCTCTGCGAGCTGTGCGCCTGCTGAGCGAAGACGACCAGCTCTTCTGACTTTAAAGAAGACTTCTGGTAGGGGATGACATGTGGCTTCCAGTGATTAGGCGAGGGGAGGGGAGAGGCATCGATGTTACTCCGGGCGAGCTCGAGGCAGTGTGCTTGGGACCCGAAGCGGCGGCTCTGGCACAGATGGACGCCACAGGAGGCGGATCATCCCGTTTCTCAAAAGGGAGAAATTGTGTGCCCGCGTGGTGCTGAAGTCACGAGAAGGGGAAGGATTGGCCTGTGGGACCGGAGGTAAGCGACCGCCTGGATTATTGCCGAATCAGTGAACACTTTGGTACAGCAATTCAGCGGGATTAAGTCCCAGTTGAGGTGAGTTTGGGCTTGGTGTGCGGCTGCAGAGACGCTGTTAGGGCTCCCAGATCTGCGTCGAAGTCAGTCGCTGACCTGGACGCTTGATGTCCGATATGTCCTACCAAAATTCCAACTTCACCCTCCCCACGTAGGAGACCGCTGTAGTATGTAGGTTGTTGACCATCCACCCTCGTGGTTACAATTGATTTTGAAGCCGTCGGAGCTCGATGGTGTCAGAGAGTGGATGGTGGCGTACGCGGTGGTGGAGGACCTTCGGAATCTACTCGAGACGGGACTTCTGGGGAAAAGAATGGGCCCTGGACCTAACTGAAAGCGGAGATTCTCAGTGGTAACCCATACATACGGAGAGCGGCCTTTTGGATGAGTTTTAATAGGCGAAGGCCGATGCGCAAGATTGATAGAACGGGTCAAAGGTGACCTGCCACGTGCACAACCACTGCCTTTTTTAATGGGGAGTTCGTGGCCTACTTGGTCTCATACTGTATGGGAAGGGCGTCAGGATGAGAAAAGATTGCCGTGTTATACATCATACCCGTATGCCACAAGGTTCGCCTCTGATGATTCAATTGGTCCTACGCACTCCGGAGACATGTGCGCGAGAGAATATCGATTTATAGACTATCCTGTGGGAACTACGAAGACAGCCGCGGCCGAGCTTGTATAGCATTGCGTGATAACAGGAAATTGTGAGCTGCAACGGGACGGAGTTTCGCGGTCTTCCAAATTTCGAACCCAACTGATCCGGGGGTGCCACACCCAAATTGGAAGAACTTCGGTCTGGTTCCGTCATGGGTTTCCTCCATTGTTCAAACATTGTTTTCATCACGCTAGTCAAACTGCGATGACTCTGAGAAGGTCTGAAGACAATCGTATTGCAAGCTAGAGGCGCGTGATGCGCTGACTAAGCACAAGGTCAGCAGCCGTTGCCACGGGCTGGACTCAGCTGAGGTCAATATCATTCTCTCGTATCTCGAGACCACGATGTGTCGAGAACAGACGCAAAGCAACAGCGAAGGTGCCGGGGGGAGACGGGTGTACGAGATGTCGCACGCGAGGAATTTTTTGGATCCTTTCCGCGCGCATGTAACTGAGAGTCTAAGACAAGAGGCGGTCACATGTATACAACGCATTACGACTGATGGTTTGGGCTACGCTGTCCCGCTGTGGTGTGTGGGTTCTGGTGGATGGGATATAACGTAGTTGACATTTTACGCTTCCTGGGTCAGTGAAACAAATTTACCAGCTCCATCCGACTCCGAGGACATGAGACTCGGGAATTGCCGAACCATGACCGCAAACTTCTGTGGCACTGGTCGCCAGACATTACCTTGTCATTTCTCTTTCTCGCTCCTCTTTGACTTCTGTGTCGCTACTCGTGACAATTTTGATTCTAGGGTAGCTCCTTTTCGCCAATCGTGTAATCGACACAAGGCTGAGAAGCAGAGAAGGCGACAGGTGGGCGGTGTGATGTTGGCCAGCCTTGCCCGGCAGGTAACGCAAAAAAAAACAGAAGAAAGGCAAATGAGGTTTGCTTTTCATATACCTCGTTGATGTCGCTTGCAACTTCCTTCGAAATTGGGTAAGATAACTTTTGATAAGAGGTAATTAGATTGAAGTTCTCGTCATTTAGACGACAGCGAAGAGAGATGTGAGGGAAGTGAGGGAATGCGGCAGGGAACGGACGCCGCACGTATTACGCCGCACTCCAGTCCAGGTCATGGGTTGCACTTAGAGAGCGGCGCTTGATCGGGCCCTACCGTAATCGAAGCCATGGCGACGCCGCAATGCACATGGTCGTGAGTATTAAATCCATATGATAACTAATGTGCAGGAAAAGCGGTTAATCAAAACACCCAGCAAAGGGCCATGATGGCGTTCAACCCACAGTACGTAACTAGGAACAACAACTCGGTGGCCGTGCCTTTCCAATCCGCCTGCGCGAGCCTGAGGGTGCCCGCTCTGCCTGGGGTCTTGTTTAAAACTGATTGACGCTGCAGTGTCCGAGTGCCTGCGACATTATTCTATCGCTAAGCGCTAAGCCCTGGTAAGGGGGTGGCGCATTTTTGTCCTCACATCTCTGTGTCGACTTCTGCTACCGAGATGAATGTTGGATGACATGGGTGGGCTTCGCGCTGTATTCCGAATGCTGTGACCACCTCAGGGTAGTCAGATCTCTGCAGCAGCAGTTTAAAGACCCCGCGACGATTTTCGTATTGTCATTAAGCCCATGACGGATTTGAGATGATCGGGATGGATAATGATAATTGGCATCGTGGGGGCGCGAAGCCCCAGAACGCAACTTTGTATTGGCTCCTGGTGTTCTATTTCGTGTTGATGTCCAGCGAAAAAGCCCAGACACGAAGCGATAAGGCGACCGTAAACGTAATTACAATATATTTTCGCGCGTGATGGCCAATATTTGCGCCGCATGGTTCCTCAGATTATTGACGCAAATTTGGAGTGATTAGATGAGTAATGCTGGATGAGAGAATCAGGACCTGTCACGAGGGGAGTTGGGTGGCTTCAAGTTATGCCTCTTCGTAATGGGGGGTTCGTGAGTCCGAATCGGATGGATTGATCTAGGCCTGACATGAAACAGATTGAGTGGAGACACAAGAGACAAGAAAACGCATATTTGGTTGTCCCTGAGGTTTCGTCAAGACCACGAGACATAGGCCGTTAGCATTCTTTCACAGAATAGGCATTGGGGGCCAAAGCATGCCCGCGATATATATCCCCGGAAAAGCCAGTCACGCAAAGTTTCACGTACAGAATAATATTCAAGTTAAATTTACCGACCGCTCAGGAAGTCTAAGCCATATTACAATAACAGTCAGATGTTCCGTGATGAACCCCTAATAACAACAGTCCTTCAACAATAGGCTCTTCAAACGCATTGGGATTAGGAGTAACATCTCTTTCATTCACAAGCGACTGTGATTCAAAGGCGTTGAACGGCTCGGCCGAAGTGTTGAGACAGTAGAACGAACCTTGGATTTCCAACGACTGCACCTTTTTCTATGTCTATGCTTGCCGTGCGGGAAACAGTATCGAGTTTGAGACGATCGCCGGTCGAGGCCGTGTGGTGGCGCAGCGCATTTTGAGCGAAGGTAATCGGTGTTACAGTGGTACGAAAAGATGGGCCGGAATCCACATAACACC
Organism: Russula olivacea; assembly: GCA_963926505.1. NCBI lineage: Eukaryota > Fungi > Basidiomycota > Agaricomycetes > Russulales > Russulaceae > Russula > Russula olivacea. The sequence continues at coordinate 190,626 of OZ004881.1, read as the reverse complement.
GGGAATTGCCATGGGCTCCGCGGTAGGGGTGGTCACGGAAGTAGATGCGATTGTTGAGGCTCACCAAAAGCGTGTTGGAGTATCTAGAACCCTCATCAGCATAGGCCTGTACGTCGAGCACAACGTCTCAATTACAATTTCCCGATGATTCCACAGCTGTTTCTGACGTCAGCAAGAGTGGACATTTAACAAAATGGGAAAAAAACGCACGTAAATGTGTAGTATATCTCATTCTGTGAAGGCAATGGAACACGTAAGAAAGGGAAACATAGGTCAGCTCAGAGTCGACCTACGGGGAAGGCGACATAGAGCACCAAAGACGCGATTGCCACGCTAGCTTTAAGAGGAATAAATGAATGTCGATAAAGTGTCGAACGAGGGAAATATACCAGTGAGGGCGTTTGTTTCGATGGTGAGACGCACAATGCGGAGCAATATATAATTAGAGAAATGGCCAATGGCTCTTGTTTGTCTTAGCTTTGAAAAGCGAACAGTTGAGATGTTGAAGTGTCAAATGAGGCTGTCACGTACGAGCACGATCATCGTGATGGCAATGAGAATGTCCGCAAGTGCACTTGGGAGGGACCATAGCTAATGCAGCAAACTATTAGCAGGCATGTTGACCAAGGGTAAACGAGAATGCATACATAGTAAGCTGCCCTAGAAACAGCATACCTTCCAAACATAGCTGACTGAACGACAGTCAGACATGGCCACATGAAAACATTAGTACAATGTTTGCCTTGACCCCACCCCATGCTGCTCCAGTTGATTGAATCACTGCAACCTGTATCCAAGCAAGGTTACAGCGGCCCCTGCTTGAGAAAGAAGAGAGGAGCCACGTACAATAGCGATTGCAACACATGGCCATAGCAGCCGTTTGTTCAACGTCCAGATCCGATAGCAGAAATATTCCTGAACAACAAGTGAAATAATAGAATCGATTATCGGAATGTCAACAGGGGCAAAGTGAGAGTTCTTGAGTTGTTCCACATTTCCGAATCCTCGTATGAACCAATAGTGGGCGTCGGCCCCCGTCAAGGCCGTTTGAGCGGTCTCCAGTAGAAAGACAGAGTAGGCTAATTGTGGTTTGTCATCACCGTCGAATCCGCCGACGAATGCAAGTACTTGCCTAGAAACTTCAAAGCTCGTCTATCGTCTGGGAAATTGTAGAAGTAAACATCTGCAAGTGGATCACGGTCAACAGAACAGTCGGAGGTAAAGAAGTTAAAATACGTACAAATCTGAACACAAAGAACGCCATAAAGCGCCCAATTGACTAGAGGACCAAAGAGCTAGGCTTATTGTAGCGCTCATCAATCAGCTATGCAAGCAAAACCTGGCGCACAAGTGGAGCAGCTCTGTTGTCCAATCAGTTTTCTGTCAAAATGACTCGTAGGATCGACATACAGCTTGGAAATATCGATAGCTGATGATGGCCCAGCCATTAGCGTGTCAGTGTCTCAGAGGCCAAGGGGGGAGTCGGGATGATTTGGTACCAGTCACATTGTACCTCTTATAGAAGGGAGAACAGGTACCGACATAATTAGACAACGTTCCGGTCCATTCTCATTGGTTGGGGGCCCGGCGCACGTCGTACGGTGCTGGTCTGCTGGTCAGTAAATTTACAAGCGCTCGAAGCCTCGAACTACCACCTTCTCGGAACTTTTTGGCTTGGCCAAGTTTTGGGATAAAGTTCTCATTTTGGGGTTTCAGGTGGACAATTTACGTTGAAAACGCATCAATGGACAACATTGCCCGCCGTCCATCCCTTGATCTGCCTGTGTGACCCTGAGTCTGGGAAGTCCTGAAATGTGGGGTCGTGCCTTACATGGAGTAATACGATGGTAGTGGTCTGAGCTCGCGCTTTGTGACCAAGTCGGATGGTCCCCGCGCGCTTGAGCCCTCGAGTATGTCTCATTACAGTACGGGGATGAGCGGGGCCGGAATGATGAAGATGAGTTTTGGCTGATTCGGCGGTCGCCGTGGACCGAAATCTGTGTCCCCAGTCAGGCCTAAATGCATCCCTTCAACACTTCATATACTCAGCAGCGCATTATTACAGAACGTTAACGAATGCTGCGAGAACTTCAAGATAATAAGAGTTGGCCGGCTCAAGTGACGATTCCTCCTATCCAGGAACTCAACCTCACCTCGCTCTTCGAATTTCGGGACATAGTACGTAAGTTAGTTTGCATTTATTGGGGATTTCTCGGTCCTAATATCTAGTATTAGCCCCATATTCAACGGGAGCAAGTCACCATGTAGGTGGCATTCACGGGAGAGTTGATATTCGATCCCACGGGCACCTCAGCGTCCACGCCCCAAGTAAGTCTTAAGTGCGAGAAGCGCCCGTCTATATACGAAGATATGCGAGACGTTCAGGGTTTCTAATTGCTTTATCGTCAAAATTGAATCTGTGGGAAATGATACAAGATAAGGGCAGTTCAATGCCCTTGTAATAGAACACCGATACTGTTCTCGGCGAGCAACCTAACATCAATTAGTAGACCAAAGAGAGAAGACAGAGGCATGATACTCACGTTGGCTCTGAGAATGCACTTATCATCTCGAGAGCGGATGCGTGGCATAGTTGTGTCGATGGTGGCTAGTGGTGGGCTCGGTTTTCATGGCCTTGGAGATTGCCAGCAAAAAACCAGCCGGAGTTAGCAGACGTGAAGACAGAGATAATGAAGTCACCGAGAAGAGGTAGGTAGTCTATCCATGCTTTCGCAGCACTGACTACCCCGTCTTCACCCATTTGGAGATAACCTGCAGTGTATTGTTTTCCCGAGGGATGCGGTGCGTGCTCTAAATGGCAGATACTGATATGAGGTCGCCGAGGGATATCGCAGGCGGGCTTCGCACAGCCTTCACTGCTGGCGCGAATATTCTTCGGAAGTGCATGAAAGTGCCAGTAGACTCGGCAAATTCAGTTGAGGAAAAATGATAACTTTACATGTCGCACTGATCACGTGCCGCTCTTGAAGCCACAACTGCCGGTCAGGTCCTCGATACTACTGAGTCTCTATAGCTACTCTCTTAGTCTCTATAGCTACTTTCTTGGTTTCTAGCGCCGCTCTAACTACGCTCCAGTGACCACCAGCCAATGTGCGCTCCAGCCGATATTAGTAACTTAATGGGACCCAAGAAGGTGACTGATTTTACCCTCGGCACTGTTTTAGCAAAAGTGAACCCCATACCGTGGTCGTGGCAATCGGACCATCCGTGTATAACGATCGTATTTACTGTTTTAGGATAGTCCCAGCGTGTGCGGCGTGGGAAACCGAGCCATACCATGTGGGACATTCTTCTTCAGTCATGCTTCGGCCTGTCATCGCCCATGATTCCATCGCTTCGTGTCGAAACGTATAAATGGACCGGGAATGAGCATATCCATTGTGCGAACCATGGCCCGTCTTAGCCGTGCACTCGCTCTGCTCAGTCTCCTTAGTGGCACGCTCTTTGTTGGGACGGCAGCACGTACCGTTGACCCTTCATTGAGGTCTTTGAACGCAAAGCGCCTCGAAGCAGCGAAACGCTGGGAGTATTCTGTCCGCGGTCGAAATGGTGCAGGTGTCCTCCGTCGTGCCACAGACACATCACCACCTTCAAGAGTGAAAAATATCACATTCACGAATCCAAAGGCGTCCGGTGCGTATGCCAGGGTTCGCGCGCTCCCCCGTCTTTGTCTCATGTGCTTTTAGAGTTTTACGTGAATGGCGCGACCATACCCCTAGTCAACTTTGATGTTGGCCCGTCATGGTCGGGCCTGATTCCTATCAGCAGTGCGGCAAACGAGACAAGAAAGGTGTTGTTATTGGAAACTTTTACAGACGACGGCTTCGCCTTACTCATTCCTTAGTTGTTCTTCTGGTTCTTTCCTCCGGGTCCCGAAGGAAGCCTAGATGATCTTATCTTCTGGTATGCCGTTTATCTTGATTCATGTCTGGCTGGTTCGTAGCTCAAACTGAGTGCCCCCAAGGACAAACGGAGGTCCTGGTTGCTCGTCGTTGGAGGGTTTGTTTCAGGAAAACGGAGTGAGCTTTCTACAATTAATTCTAAGGATTATTATCTAAAAACAGCACAGCCCTTTACCTGGAAACATGGCCAGGCTTTGCCCACACAAAATGAGTGGAGCTGGACCAATCTTTCCAGCGTTCTGTATGTCGAACAGCCTATTGGCACTGGCTTTTCCCAAGGAAAGCCAGATGCGAAGGTACGCGGATTTCCCAATTAAGAATAACTCTATGATGTGGTGTTCAACGTGCGGCCCCGTCGATGTGATGACAGAACGAACATGATGTTGCAGCACAATTTGTAGGATTTCTACAGCAGTTCTTAGAAATTTTCAAGGAACTTAAAGGGAAGAAATTCTATGCCACTGGTGAAAGTGTGAGTACACGTTTTTTTAAAGATACTGAATATGTTTTGACAGTAAAGTAGTACGCGGGAATGTATGTGCCGTGTAAGTAGTGTTCTAGATCACGGTGGTTGCGCTGACGATTAGCGAAGACATTGCGAATTACATCTATGAGTATACGACAAGGGCAACACTCGACCTGGATCTACAGGGCATCTGGATCAACGATCGTGAGCCTCTTTTAATGCTCGGCTGTTAGTTCCGCTCATTCTTAGCCTGAATACAGCTGTGATCGGTTGGGACGTCGCTCAGTCCGAGATCCCCGCTGTTGGTTTCGTACACAAGTATGAACACGTTTTTGCCTTCAAGTCCGTCATTCTCCGCTTGCTGTTTCCAATTAGAATTAATTGTGTACAGTCAGACATTTCTCGCGCATTTAGACTCCGTCGCAGCAAAGTGCAACTACGCGGATTATATGGAGAAGTATGTCACATACCCGCCTCGAGGACTCCTTCCGCTGCCCGGTACATCGACTGAAGTTGGTCCGGATTGCGACGTTTGGGACGAGATCTTAGATGCAGCTCTGACGGTGAACCCGGCTTTTAATATTTATCGTATCTTTGACATGGTGAAGGGCTCGTCATAGTTGTTTTCGGGACTACCTGATGCATTTTCACAGTGGCCGATTCCGTGGGATGTGTTGGGATTCCCGTAAGCCCTCTCCATCTCATGTTCGGTATTGCCTGAGTTGAGCATTCCCTTACCAGGGGTTCATTTCCCCAGACTCAGGTCTCTCCACTATATTTCGATCGTGAAGACGTCAAGGAGGCAATTCATGCTCCCACTAATGTTAACTGGACATTATGCACTGAAACGAATGTTTTTCCAAACGGTGATGCAAGTCTCCCGCCGGCATTCACGGTGCTTCCAAATGTTATCGAGAAAAGCAAGCGCTCAGTGATCGTCCATGGCCTCGCTGACTTCATCCTGATCGCCGAGGGTGCACGCATCGTTCTCCAGAAGTGAGTGTTACGCTGTCTACATCGATGATACGATGGTATTGAACATATATTCCCGTGTCTCTTTAGCATGACTTGTAAGCGATGCCCGACGTATGCATTTGTGAGGCGTTGGCTAATTTTGTTTTAATAGGGGGCGGGCTGCAGGGCTTTCAAAATCCGATCGTCCAGGACTCGTTCATCGTTGACGGTGTTGGGGCACTAGGGAACAAGCATTCTGAGCGTAACTTAACATATATTGAGGTATCACTCGCAGGACATATGTAAGCGATGATCATACAGTACTAGGTCTCCATGTCGGGGCTAACTATGCCGATCGACACAGGGTACCTGGAAATTCACCTATCGTAAGTGTACTGGTTGATGTTGGTTGATGCGATTTTATTATCTCGTGTAGGCTTCCCTCCAGATAATGCAATATCTAATGGGCTTCAGGGAGAATCCATAAAGAATCGAAACCCACATCCCGCCGCCCATCTCATGGCGACCCATTACGTTTCGTGGGCCATAAATGACTTTAAGTGCAATGTTTCCTTCTTAAACTTAAGTACATAATAGTAGAATAATTGGTAACCGCCAATGTGCCAAGCCAACCGTGGGTTCAATGTGTACAGTCACATGACTGTCTCTGACTCGAAGCGCTGGGTCACGTGAACAGACGGACGAATTCTCTATAACACGATGCACTGTCATCAGAAGGATCGAAGCCGACTCGGAAGCTGGGGTATTTTGATCATGCAAGTGATTATGTGGGAGAGTCACCGCAGGAGACAGATACTCTTTCTATGGGAGTATTGTCATCGCAATACTGTAGTATTCTTATGAAGAAATTGGCAAGTTGCCTCACGACTCGGAGGCTCACGACCTTCTACAAGCCGAATGTCATGTGTAGCGACAACCTCAAGCGGGGATCAGGAAACCTAAGAATTAGTCTATAGAAAAATTAGCCCTCGGACTCGCTGCTCTTCTAGTCTGTGGTACAAAATACTCTTCATATCCACACCCCGCGGGCTGGAGTTTCAGCCACATACCAGAACAAGATGACATTTCGGCTTCTGAGCACGCATTCTCTCTCTTCCCAGAACGTATCGCGCATTTGTCGCAAACCAATTATTTCAATTTCCTACTTGGTGACTAGAAGGCCCTTTTAGAAAATACTCGGAATGCCGGAGGGGCGGTGAAACGCACCCAGGATCTCTGTCTATGATGTCATCGTCGGTTCTTCCTTTTTCTGAGTCTTCTGCTAGTGTGAGGAAGTTTGCTTCGAGTCTGGTAGAACTGTGGCTAGTCGCTGCCGAGTGCCGACTGCGAGGTTCTACTACAAGAAAAATTGAGACGACTAGCTATATGGCGACGGCCTGAACGAAGATATGTGCTATCACCCAAACCTCGAGGACTCGGAGGGAGGTCGCGGAAGTGGATCCGATTGTTGAGGGTCAATATACGAGTCTTTGAATACCTGCAAATTTTCTGTGAGTCAAATATTTGCGTGGGAAAGGCGCAAATTCGATGATGCCGGTCCTTTTACTCATTCAAAGTCTGGGATGGAATGAGCTTACACACGGGAAGATGTAATGGATTTCATTCTGCAAAGATACCCAAGATGACAGAGAAAGTCGGCCATGGGAAGAGGTTGTCGTGACGGGGAAAGCCATGTATAGTAGCACGAAGGAAAGAATAGCCACTCTAGCTCGATAGGTTGTGAGATAAAAAGGCAAGGATAAGTTGATCAAGAGATATCTACTGGTCACTAGCAGGGTGTTCGTTTCGATAGTGAGCCGAACCCGCGTATAATGCATTTGAGTATGGTCCTCCGTAGCTGCCCACTTGTCGCAGCTAAAGAAAGCACAACCATTCAGGGATCTTGTGCATCGGGGTGACTTGATCACTCACCAACGACGTCATCGCGATTGCGATCAAAATGTCTGACAATGTGTTCCCAATAAACCACAGCATAAGTAACAATGATCGATATGTCAAGCAAAGATTCAAGATGGCCGAGATTCCTACATACAGTATATATTGGACGATATACACATTGATCCCACCCCACGCCGTTGCGATAGCTTGGGCTGCAGAGAGCTTCATTCAAGTAGTCTTAAGCATAGAAATAGGTTGCACAACGGAAAGGTAACAGACGTACAATAGCACCACGCAGAGCCACCACACCGCTTGTTCAACGTCCAGATTCGGTAGCTGTGGTTTCTAAAGCGGTCTTCATCGCCGAACCCTGCCACAAACCAGTAGTAGAGACCAGCACCACTCAAGACCGTTTATACAGACTCGAGAACAAATATAGAGTAGGCTATCAGTCCCGACTGAAAATGCGCATAGATAACAAAACCCGCAGAGAATTTTCAAGATCCGTCTATCGTCTGGGAAATTGTAAAAATATACGTCCGCCGGGCCAGCCGGACGCCTGTGTGTAACCGTGACGACCCGAGGGGAATGCCCACACGCACTATCTTATCGAGACTAATTGAGCACAAAGGTATGTACAGTGTGGGCAAAGCGCATGGCACTTTCTGGCCTGGCCGGGACACGGGAAGGGAGCCTGCCAGCTACGGGGGTGGGCGGGAGAACTCCGTCGTGCTGTAGGCTCCGGGCGTGACCAGAGTGTGCCTGCAAGTTTCAAAAGTCTAGTGTGATGTGGGGTATCGCTGCTGAGTAACGATGGGGTGCCTGGGTGTGTTGAGGCAGGCGAGTCGGAAAGAGGCTCAGCGGCGACCACTGAGAAGCTGGGGTGCTACCAGCTCAGGAGATCTGTGAGAGCTCTGCGGGAGCGGTGGGAGGGTCGAAAGAAAACGCGAGCGACGGCGACGGTGACGGTGGCGAGGAGCGGCCCGGGCGTGGCCAGAGGAGAATGAATTGGCCACGTGTTTTGCGCCCCGCTCAGTCGGAACGACACTATCGTCAGGTTCTCACGCTAGAATACCCAAACAGTTCTGGAAGATCAGCGCTCAGCGGTTGAGCCGACTGGAGGTTGCATGACTTTATATATTTTCACGAGATCCGCGGATATAGAGGACGATCTAGCAATGATCCGACCCTTCGAGCTTTGAAGTCACCGACTAGTGTTTACTCGTGGGCGTGGGCGTAATTGAAAAGAAGTTGAAGGGGATCGAGTGGGTGCAGATACTCGTCATCTCCTTAGACTACACCATGAACTGGCAATTAGGTACCATCTGATGTGATCTTGGAGACTTCAAGTTCACCCTGGAGTGTCTTAGGATGATGATTTACACGACCACCGTGAGATGGGCGGCATGGACCTTGCCAATCATGCGGGCCAGTGATAGACTCCAAAAACGGATAACTCTCAGGCTGCAGCACCATGCGACAGGAGTTCCCGGACGCCGCGTGTGCCTTTGAATTGATCCTCGGGATTGGGTGGGTGGCTGAAACAGGGCGACCAAGTGAACTTTCAACTTAGCGTAATAATATGCCGTCGATCGTGAGAACGACTCTTTCCCAGAATGGTGACGGCCGCCGGGGACATTGTAAACCTACTACTGAAGCATATCACGATTGATTGAGAGACACTGATCCCCTTCAAGAACTAGCTATAAAAAAGCTTACTTTAACGATTCAGTGAGGATTAACCCCACAGCGTGTCATAATCGCGTGGGATCGTCAATCTTTGATTGTCATGGTTAACGTCACTATGTAAGCACGCCAAGCACTAGCACAGTGCTGCTCCTTCGCCCACTTTCTCGTGTCATGATGCTTAAGTGATTCCAGCCGAGGACGTTCTGAAAATCACGGTGAAAGAACAAGTGGACTTAATCTCGACTCCTTTGCAACGACTAGTCATAATAGGAAATTGCCGTCTCTATCGGTTTGGCCCGTTTGAATCGGGAGAATCTATTCAACCATTTTTGTTGGTTCGTCCGTTGTTCGTTCGATGGTCCGAGAGTCATCAGAATGGTTCTTTATGTCCATGGATGCTCTCTAGGAACATCGAACAGCTTGAGAAAGTTCCCTGTATCGTGACTATCGCCGGCCATCATGGAGGCGAGTTTCTGCGTGTCACAGTGTATATCGTGTATCAGAATCCATGTCGTAGAATATCACAGTGGTCCAATTATAGACATTACATTAACAACAAAACGAGGGTGGTCGGGGTTATAGGACGAATACGAGCAAGGGCGAGAATGTGTCAAGAGGTCGCGAAGTTGTAGCGAAGCGTACTGTATGCAACGGAAGGGCCTGTGTTTATCACTCGCATGTGATAGACGCGCGAGAAATTTCCCTGGAACGGAAAGCTTGCCAGTTATATACTGTACGCTTCCTGTAGATACCTGTGTAAGTAGGATGGTACATCTCACCTGGATAGATGAGAATAGGAACAAGAGAAACAGCGTACCCAGAACTCTGTATCCCTGAAGCTTTTTGGCCAGACGACAGGACGTAGGCCCCCAGCCCTTTTTCAGGGAACGAACGTTACGATAATAGTCACGTAAAGCTTTCCAACCCATGAATAATATTCAAGTTGGTGCTTCTCAAAACCACAATAGAACAACTGTCAGGCGCTCTGCATTGAACCCCCCTAAAAAAAAAATTTGGTCCGCAGTAGGCGCTTGTTTTCGGGTCAAATGACCTCAGATCAGAGCATTGGCAATATCATGAATGACTGTAATTCAAAAACTTCGGTCGGCTTGTCCAAAATCCTGGGACGGCAGGACGCACCTTGCATCTAAGCTTTCCTCGATGACTGCACTTTTCCCTATGTTTATGACTTTCGCGCTGGGAATAGCACCGGGCCTGAGATTGTCGCCGATTGAGGTCGTGTGGGAGTGCAGCCCGGGATGAGCGAAGGTAAGCGATGATACAGCAGAAGGGTAAGATCGGCTGGAATCGACATAACACTGGGTATTCCCGCGGCCTCCGGGATAGGTGTGGTCACGAAAGTAGATGCGATTGTTGAGGCTCACTAATAGCGTGTTGGAGTATCTAGAACGCTCGTCAACATTGATCCACACTTCAAGTACAACTTGATCACAATTTTCCGATGATTCCGGCTCTAGTTCCTCATATCAGCGAGAACGAACATGTAATAAGCTGTAAGAACTCACGTAAAGACGTAGTATATGTCATCCTGTGAAAACATTAGATGAGACAAAGGACGGTTCAGAGTCAACCTACAGGGAAGGCGACATAGAGCACGAAAGAGGTGATTGCCACACTAGCTTCAAAAGGAATAGAATGAACGAACGTTGTTGAGCAGTTAATAAAAGGATACACACCAGTGAGCGTATTTGTTTCGATGGTGAGACGCACCACGCGGAGCAAAATATAATTAGAGAATTGGCTCTCAACAGTCGTTGCTTGTCTTAGCTTTTGAAGATTACCAGTGACATGTTAATGTGTCAAAGAAGGACTGCCACGTACAAGTACAGTCATTGCGATGGCAATGAGAATGTCCGCAACTGCACTCGGGAGCGACCATAGCTAATGCAGCAAACTATCAGCTGGTGCGATGATCTGGAGGAAACGGGGGTGCGTACATATAGTGCTGTCTTGGATACAGCATACCTTCCAAGGATAACCGACTGCAATGCAGTCAGACATGGACACTCGAAAGCAATGGTATAAAGCAAGCTTGCCACAATCCCACCCCAAGCTGCTCCAACCGATTGGACGACTGAAACCTGTATTTAGGTAAGGTTATGACAGCCTCGGAGAAAGAACGAGAAAGCTACGTACGATAGCGATGATGACACAGAACCATGACCACCGTCTGTTCAAGGTCCAGATCCGATAGCAAAAATATTCTTGAACAATCAAAGAAATAATAGAATGCATTATCGCAATGTCAATAGGAGCAAAGTGAGAGTCCTTGAGTTGTTCCTCATTTCCAAATCCGTTTATGAACCAATAGTGTACGTCAGCCCCCGTCAGGACTGTTTGAGCGGTCTCCAGTAGAAAGACGAAATAGGCTAAGTATGGTTTCTTTTCAATGTTCGAAACCGTCAAGGAATGTTGAGTACTCGCCTAGAAGTTTTAGTGCCCGTTTATCGTCCGGGAAATTGTAGCTGTAAACATCTACGCACGACTCACGATCAATAAAACAGCCGGACATCAGAGGTGAGGTACGTACAGATCTGAACACAAAGAACGCCATAAAGTGCCCAATTGACTAGAGGACCGTAGAGCTAGGCCTATCGTTGACCTCATCAATCAACTATACAACGAAATCTATGCGCACGATTGGAATCGCCCTGGAGATGGATCAGGATTATCAAGATGAATTTTCAGAATCGACACATACAGCTTGGAAATATCGGAAGGTGATGATGCCCCAGCCATTTGCGTGTCAGGTGCCAAGGAAGATGACGGGAGGTCTGGTTGAATTGGTAGTAGCCATACTGCATTTCCTTATAAAAGAAAGGACAGTCAGGGACCGACACAATAACGCCGGCCGAAGTATGTTCTTATTGGTCGAGGTGACGGCGCTTCTCGCATTTCGTCATGGTTTATAATTTTTTCCCTCGTCCTGTCACTGGCACTGTCAATATTAGCACTGTTGCGTCTTTGGGCGTTGTCAGCTGTCTTGTTCTTGGCAAGTCAGGCTGAATAACATCGAGGGTCAAGACGCTAGGCGACGTTGTTGTGAATCTTCCATAATTGGCAGCCCTGTGCATCCGGTCCGGGAAAAGCCGTGCCTTCTCCGGCGGTTCAGCATCCGGAAATCCGAAACATCGACTTGGTTTCCCCGAATCAGCGCAGCCGTTCTTCCCAGTGTTGAAAGTACAACCAACATGAGGCGGTAACGAGGAGTGTCGCATAACCCATTAGCCCAGGATGATGGCTCTGTCACGGTCCCAGGCTTTGTGGGGTTAGATGGTCCAGAATACAAAACGCAGACGGAAAGAAATCCAAGACATTCAGTCGGTGTTACTAGTAGTCGGCTACCAAGCACATAACCGCGACGCTTAACACGTTTAACACAGACCCTAAATAGGTTATCATCACAACCGCACTCCAACGACAGCTTCCAACCTGACTTGTCTGACGTATTCCAACTCAAATCTCCAGGAAACTCTAGGAAATGTTCAGCTAGAGAATGCGACCATTCTAAGATAACAAGACGCTTCTTGGCACCAGCTCCGAAAGACTAGGATGAAGGCCTGAGGTTCGAGACCGCAATATTATCGTCAATTTTGGCTTTCTCTATGTCCGTGGTGGACGAAAATGAGTTGAGCGTAATGGTGGCGTCGGTTGCGGCGATCCCCGGAAGCCTGACTTGGGGGAGTTGATGCGAAGAATGGCCTGATGGGCCAATGCCGGCACTTGATCCCTTGGGAATAAGGTGGTCGCGGAAGTAGATGCGGTTGTTGAGGGTCACGATGAGGGTGTTAGAATACCTACAACCCCGGTGAGTAATAAATCTGAGCCGCATAGAGGCCGAAAATTACAATTTCCCAATTACAACCGTCCTATCATCTTCTTTAGTAAAATGGAGGGTACGGTGACGTGATGAGAAGACGTACGGGCATGTGTAGTAGATATCATTCTGGAATGGTTAGTCAGAATAGTAATAGCATTAGGCGTATTTAATTTCGCTTACAGGGAAACCAATATAAAGCACGAAAGAAACGATCGCTACGGTAGCTAAGAAGAAAGTAAGACAAAATGAAATAGAGAGTGGTTCGATAGATTTGTACCGGTTAACGTGTTTGTTTCTATAGTGAGCCGCACGATCCGCGGAAGAACGTGGCGCGAGCATTGATTTTCGTTGTCGCGCCTTCGCCTTAGCTGTGAGAAAAGGCAAGTCGATGGCCAGTCTACAGTCTGGGATACGGGAAGGACAAAGTTACCCACGAGGAAGGTCATCGTAACTGCTATTAGTATGTCCACTACGGCACTTGTAATTAACCATAGCTATGTCGTTTATTAATTGTAAGATGCGGTAAGCCTCATATATTCTGAGAATACATACGTATGGACTTAACTTGACGACTGCGTACTTTCCAAGTGTGGCTGACTGAGTGGTGCTTTAGGCATCACATCACAACATGTATATGACACCTGCCTTGAGGCCACCCCATAGCGCCCCAGTTGCTTGAGTAAGAGAAAGCTGTTAAAGAATGTCACTAACTGTAGGAGTTCTAGAAGATGAAAAGCATTAAACTAACGATGACGATGACAATGCAGAGCCACCACAGGCGTTTGCTCAACGTCCAAATACGATAGCAGAAGAACACTTGGACAATAACCGAGATAAATGCATCCATTATCGGGACGTCAATTGGAGAAAACCGAGACTTCTTGAGCCCGTCAAGGTCTCCAAATCCAACCATGAACCAGTAATAGACATCGGCACCAGTCAGAGCCGTTTGGACAGTCTCCAGAAGAAAGACAAAATAAACTGTGTTTGGGCGTATCCATGAGCTGGACGAAACAGTAAATGAGTCTCAGATCGTTACCCAAGAGCTTCAATAGACGCCTGTCGTCTAAAAAGTTGTAGCTATACACATCTAACCTGTAGTCAGTCGGACACCTGAGCTTGAGAAATGAAAATCTCACAGGTTTGGACGCAAAGCACGCCGTACAGTGCCCAATTGATCATAGGACCAAAGAGCTAGGCGCATTGTTATAAATTGCTTATCTGAACTAGTCATGGACTTGGCAAAACGTACGAGGGGTGCCGCGCTAGGAGGGGACTCAGTGGCGATGAACGTGCTCCATGATGATAGACTTACACTCTAGCAATACCTGGAGGTGCATGGGGTGGAATTCCTTCGGCCATGTTTTTATCTGTCGATGTAGTGAGATTTTGGATGGACAGACAAATGACTCAAAGGAAAATGTGTCGTGATAATACTACATTTATAGCCTTCAGAAAGCCCGGGTCATGGGTGCAGAACAATTGACAGATGTTCTTGCAAGGATCACGAGAATGGGAGAATAATGGCCTGAACTAGTGACAGATGATGAGGAGTGAGGTTATCCAAGAGTAAAGCGCGCGGTGGCACAGACTATCCACATGGCGTTTCATCGTAAGATCACAATTTTCTCGTCATTGTTAGATAGAACTTGATGATATAAATGGGTGGCACCGCGGAGCAGGGAAGGCCATCTGATCGAACATCACAAGGCAGTGATCCCAACAACAGGTGTCAACGCCCTCACTGCGGAGCTCTAATCCTATGCAAAGCGCGAGTACCTCAAGAAACCGATGTGAGAGACATAGACCGCTATCGACGTCCTGGATAACATATACGCATACAATATCAAGTGGGGGCGAAACAGTCACAGTATGTGTTCTTGGTTACGAATATCAAAGTGATAGACGACGCCGCAGCACTTCTTGAGAGTACAGAGAATATTTGTGCCTGGACATGAAAAGTAAGCAACAATGATTAGCCATCATATTATTTTCGTAAGATGGAAGAGGAGGCTGTGCTGATACCATATCTCCTAAGCAAACTGGCACCGGGACGTGAGAACACAAGCACAAGGGAGGCTTCCCAGAAACCTGACGCATATGACAAGATGGTGCGGATCGCGGGTGATGCGAAGATTCCTCATCACGAAGAGCATCTATCGACCATTAGTCGCACCCTCACGCCGTACGCTAGTGCCCATCCGCATTACACCCGCTTTAGTAACAAGGGTGTCCATTTCTCGGCGAGAATTAATGTTCAACGAGCACTAGCAGTGCACCCCATGGCTTGAGCTTGGAGCTAGAGCGCAAGCCATAACTTCCCTATGAGAGCTGTAGTTGCAGTGAGAAGGCGCATCAAATAGAGAATTAATGAGTACAAGGATCAGGAAAGGGGGATGCGAAAAACTTTGCGTGATGGTCATATGAGAGAATTCTGCGGCGTCGAAACGATTAATAATTATTTCCTTATAGTAAGGTCCGAGACTCAAAAATACTCAAAAATAGACCCAAGTGGCGACCCGGCGTCAGTTCCTCACTCATAATAACTTACAGCACATATAGAAAACAATTTAGAGAACGATTGCTACTAAGTTATATGGGTGCAATCCGCATCATTACCCCAATACGAGTCAGGACATGGTATCACTGGCAATAATCGGAATTTTTTTTGCATTTTCCCCATATTACTCTATTGTATATCGTCCCCTCATCGGCCTCATCGCCGAGTCATCGGCCACTTCATATACCGACCAAAACTGAGTTTGAGCCGGTCTCCAACGGTGCCTTACTTGGCATGGTCATTCGTGTCACGAGTCCTTTGCACCAGTCTAAAAGACTACCGTAGACAGACATCACGCCGATGTCCCGGACGTCCAAGATATCAATTATAGACAGTGGCAGGAAAAACAAAAACGGGTAAAAATAAAAATTTACAAAAACGGCCTGCTCTTCTATCCAGACTCCATCTGGAATAACCCAATCAGAAAGCTTTACAGAAGCGTTGGTGGTTGTCATGAAAGACGTGGTCACTATGATTCTGAGTTGACACTGACAACGTCCTCTTTTACCCTCGCCAACTCTACCGTGTGAGACGGCATCCTATCGAGCTTAAAACCGTTGCCGATCGTCGCGTGGGTGGGCGTCCCAACTTGAACTTGATGAAAGTGACGTGATGTTACCTCGAGACGATGTTGGGAGTCCACGATGTGATTGTCGCTCGAGTGGACCACAGACGAAGCGTGCTCGCGGAAGTAGATCCGGTTGTTAAGGCTCACCATGAGGGTGTTAGCATATCTGGAGACTTTGTGAGCAATTACCCGACATGTCGCATTCAACATGTCAATTACATTTTCCCAATGATTCCAGCTCTTTTTCCCATGTCAGCAGGGGAGAGACGTAACAGAAAGACGAAACATACGTGAAGACGTAATATATCTCATCCTGTATGGACGGCAAAATGTGTCAGAATGTGAGACGGAACTGACCAGGTCAACTTACAGGGTATGCAACATAAAGCACGAAAGAGGTGATAGCCGTGACAGCTTAACAGGTGTAAGATGAACTCCAGGACGGGTTATTAAGGGGTGCGTACCAGTGACGGCATTCGTTTCAATAGTGATACGCACCAAGCGTATCACTATATCATTAGAGAATCGATTTCCTTCGACGCGCGTCCGTCGTAACTACAAGAAAATCAGGCTCCGCGTTGCAATAATAGAACAGGAGATGCATGAAAGGCTACATACGAGCGAGGCCATTGTGATAGCAATGAGAACGTCCGACAAAGCACTTCCGAGTGACCATAACTAGCGCAATAAGCCATCAGCACGGCGTTGAACCAAAGTAGACCCTTGGATACGTACATAGAGGGCTGTCTTCGAAACCGCGTACTTCCCGACTATCTCTGACTAAACCACACGTTAGGTGTCGTACTTTTCAAACGTATTGCATGTGCTTGCCTGGATCCCGCCCCAGGCTCCCCCGATGGCTTGAAGCATAGAAACCTTAATGTAATAACAGAGTCAGGCAGTTCTGAGAAAAGGTAAACTTTGGACGTACGATTAAGATAATTACACAAAGCCACGATGATCGTCGTTTGCTCAAAATCCATATCCGATAGCAGAAATATGCCTGGACGACGAACGAAATAACCGCATGGATTATCGGTATATCGATAGGAGCAAAATGAGAGTCCTTGAGGCGCTCCACATCTCCGAATCCTTCTATAAACCAGTAGAACACATCGGCCCCATTCAAGACCGTTTGAACGGTCTCTACCAGAAAGCAGAAGTAGGCTGATCATAGTTCCTAGTCACTATCGCGAAAGGTTAAAAAAACATGGTGCCCACCTAGATATTTCACAACTCGTTTATCGTTAGGAAAGTTGTAGCTGTATACATCTATGCATAGGTTAATGGGATAGCTGACCAGAAAAGGAGAAAAGATATTTATACAAATCTGGACGGTAAGAGCACCGTATAGTGCCCAATTGACTAGAGACCCAAGGAGCTGGGCATGTGGATCAGAACGTCAGTTAACCATGCCAGAAAAACCATGGCATACAAGCGGGGCAGTGCTGGAAAAGGACTGATCAGATCGTCGTTAAGGGCGGCGCAGCTAAGGCCGACGTACTGCTTGGCTATGTCATGGGGAATGGATGAACTGGTTGACGCGTTGGCTACTGGCGCATCAGATGTCGTAGACATGACGTATTCGCTGTCTTGCAGAGAGGGGAAGAATGCGGGACATCATGGGTCAGTTGAAGAGGAGACATATATAAATCGCAAGAGCCGAATACCGGTTTGAGGCTAGTCCCAGATCCGAGTCGCTGTTCGTTCAATTACGCGATCGCGAGCTGAGGTAGGCCGGTTGAACGTTAATCTGCGAACCATCATCTCGCATACTGCAACACCGTTCAGCCTATCTAGTCATCTGACATTTCTCAAGGGTGAATCCGCACCTTGACGCCAGGGTCGAGCAATATTTGAATTAGATGGTTGAAAAAAAAGAGGGTGCACGCGGGCGGACTCACGGTTCCTGCAGAAGTCTCAAACTGTTCGGCGTCTTTTCAGAAAGGAATCAACAGTTTATTCACAGCGTAATATCTAGACGCGCCTCCGGCCAGGAAAGCCCGTCCGGTGTTAATACTGTTGCTTGAGTAGCTCCCGACTGCGCTCACACCTACGCTAGTGCCTCCGAGATGATATGCCTTACAGCATTTGTTGTCTCGCTTATTTCTGTAATCCACTTCAATACCGTGTAGTTGCGCATCGAGTGAATACAGTATTGTCGATCGCTGGGTAGACCTTCTCGAGGTCCTTCAACCGCTGCTCTCCGAGTCGTGCCTGTCCCCTTGGTGGTATTGGTAACTGCGCTGGTTTTCGGGGGGCCATCGGTGATCAAGGCCGCGCCTAAAACCAAGCTGAGACACGACTCCGGAAATAGACGTCGCTTCGACAAAATTTTCGTCTTGTTCTGCCCCACCATCGGCTGGCTGGTGTAATGTCGTATCGCTGAATTAAGTTGTCATGATAAGATACGTGGGGTAATGTCGAACAGGACTAGGGGAGAGAGATGCACTACTAGTAGCGTCACAGAGAGAGGGTGCATGTACAGCGTAATCCTAGTCACAGACTCACAGTCGGTGAAGCGCCAGGCCTTGAAGCGTTACCAGACACACATACGACGAACCTCTTCGCGGAAGGCAGTACAAATTCGAGACATCGGTGACAGATCGGGGCGGGGAGGCATGAGATATCAAGCATGCAGCTGCATCACATAGTCTATCGTAATGGGCAACTTTGTATGCAGTTGGACGGACAAGAGTACGCACCTCCCAAAGTCAACTCCTTTACACTTTGAAAGACGTCAGTGACGTAGGTGGCATCTGCGTCTCGCTCGAATGTTAGCGGTAACCTAAGTAGAGACCTGTCAGAGGAAAGTATGCGGGAGATAGGACTACCTCAGATCGGTATCATGGAAGACGAGACGGTGACACATCAGTGAGTGGTGAGTTGAAGTCTCTGGTGAGGTTCTGCTGGACTTGTTGCATAGGAGCCTTGCCAAGTGTCGATTGCGAGATATGATGACTGAGGGCTCGACTCTACTGCCAGTGATTTGCAGCCTTGTGTCGGTCCGCATGTCATGGAACGGCAGCTCGGCCAATTTGAGCTGAGTTTGAAGTGGACTGGCAGCGTACACTCCAGTTACAGTTACAGTAACACCAACACATCTACCATCCATTCCATGGACCTCGGTCCTCAGTCGGCCCAACATTTCACTGTCACTTTTAAACAATCCAATGCAAGTCAACGGTCGGAGCCAGAGGTTATAGCAGCTCTCAAAAATGGCGACTGGCGAGAGATCGCCCGAAAGCGACGGGCTCGAGCCAAGATGTACATCCCTCCCGGTGCCCATGCGGAGGCCGGCACGAATGTGAGGATAGTTGGGTCTTCGGATACTATGAATTCTGGGCCATCCCTGGTAGGTTTGCACAAGCGCAAACGCACGCAGGTCGATACAACGCAAGACGTGCCCACTGAAACAGAACCTCCTCTCACTACAGAAGACGTCGTTACCGAGGACGAACGTGCGATACGTGCGCTTATTGCTGACGCGGAAGGTGGCGACGACACTGAAGGTGCCACGGCGGATATTATCCCCATGGCTAACTCTTCGCGTCGTGCACCCACCGAGGACGACGCGTTCAGGGAAGATGTAGAAGACCTTCCTAATGAGGCGACACTGCAGGATTACGAGCGGATGCCCGTCTCACAGTTTGGCGCGGCATTACTCCGCGGGATGGGCTGGAAGCCCGGCGAGCCTGCGAGCCGTAACAAGAATCGGGGCATCGTCGAGCCTTGGTTACCCGCCGCACGACCCGCGTTGCTCGGTATCGGGGCGAAGGAGCGCGAAATCTTTGACGATGGAAGTGGCCGAAGTCGCAGCACGCCTTCCCGCCCGGATAGAAAGTATACACCACTCTTACGCGTAGAGTCTGGCAGGTCATCACCTCGTTCGCAGCCCGCGTCACGTAGCGAGTCCAGGAGGCCGTCTAGGTCGCCGCCGCGAAGGGAACGGAGAGAAGATGATAGAGACCGACGCCGAGATCTGGACCGTCAACGGGAGCGGGAGCGGGACGGGCGCTATGATAGATATCGTGAGTCAGAGCGCGACAGGGATTGGGATAGACGGAGAGATCGAGAACGTTCGCCTCGTCCAAGTCGACGAGACCGCGACCACCGTGATCGTTAACATAGTCGCCTTGTGTCGTGTACTGAACCTTACGCACACCTTTGTTGCCGCCTGTATAGACTTGTCTCGCACTGCTGTCATCTCCTATGTCGATGAGGTACATCGTATTTCTCGGAGCGCCGTCTCCTTCAAGCACACTCAACGATGGTGAGATATCTTATCAATGGCGTACAACTGCATCTATGCTCGACCCAGAGTCGCAGGAGACGAGCACCGACCTCTTTGCGGGGTTTCCCTCCTCTGCGCTCGATGCCGCCAGTCGTCGCATCTCAACTTTGACCGAGAATGTGATATTCGCGGACAAAGACGAGGATGCAGGGGATAGTCAAATGGTTGAAGAGCACTTGATAACAGACGGGCGAGGCGGTGAGACCAAGCACTCCTCGCAGCATAAGCTTATCAGAACCCTTTTCTTAGATCAGACGACTTTGATAACCTGGGCTTCATCGACTCAACCCGAAGACTCTACTAGACTCCCATCGCGCACTTCAATGACCTCGGGTGCGCCATCGTGGCAGCATAATAATATCGAGACACAACTCTCCGTTATCACCACAACCTCATATGTATACTCGGATACATCCTCGATCACGCGATTCCCTAACTTTCAATTCTCGCTCGGCACGCTTTCGGAGCTGGCATCCGCACAGGGGAAGACGTGCTTGCTACTTGCCGTGCTAGAAGTAGACGGACCGGATGAGGTGACCGTGCGTCGTGGGCCGGACGCAGGGCGCGTCGTCTCGGTGTTGCGCCTCATCGTAGGCGACGAAGCGAGCACGATCCGCAAGCTTACGGCCTGGCGGGAAGTCGCGGAGGCGTGGGGCGGCGCGACACAAGACACAGTGGGCATACGTTGTGGCGATGTGGTCTATTTCGAAAGTACGTCGCTACGGTCGCTTCAGACTTCCTCGCGCGTATCGCAGACCTGATCCCGATAGATAGACGTCCTAGCAACGCCCATGGAAGACAGAGGCAGCGGCCGGGCACCAACATCAGAAACGAATGCGCCCGGCATCACAGCGTCGCTGAATCTCCACTCGCGCGCAGAAATCTGTTATCGGACGATGCCGCGCACATCCGTGCCAGCCGATATGCAACTACGGCCAGACCTGCGCCTCGGCGCGAACGATGCTGCTGTGCGCCGGGTCGCGGCCGTCGTATCATGGTTCGAGCGCACGGCTGGGCTGTCCTCGGCCCATGGAAATGCAAACTGACTGACCGCCGCACTGGCATTGATGCATTGATGCATTGATGATGGGTGAGACGAGACACTCGAAAGAAAATTGTTTTCATTGCACGTGACAGCCTCGGCCCCGGCTGAGTGCATAGCAGGCATAGCTTAGGCGCTGTGGCTTAGGCGGCGAGGGTCCGACACGACACATCTCATGAGGCAAGCCACGTTTAAATCTCGCGCGTTACCTTCAGTGGCCCGACCACCCAAACCCCATGCCCCCTCACCACGATATATAATAAGAACTCCTGCCTGCTACTGTGCGGCATCTGCGTTTTCTTTCCGTTTTATTTTTCTTCCATAATTTCCATTCCAAACTTCTTTCCCTACACCTCCCCCACTGCCACGCGATGCGCGTTCTTGCTCCTCCCCGCCTTGCTCAGCTCGCCCATCTCTTCCAAGTGAGCCCCGCGGCCGTATTCGGGAACAAGAGCACGCTCATCGCTTCCATCCGTCGTCACCACCAACACCAGGACCCGTTCGGCACCAGCACCCCCTTGCCCTCTCCTACCACTAGCACCAGTGCCAGCACCAACTCCGAGGCGAGCTCCAGCTCCGACGCGGACCCGACATTTGACGCCGAAACGGTTCCGGACGACAGAACCCTCGTAGAGGAGGAGTCCAGGCGGCGACGCTCCTCGTCGTCCCACTCGGATGCCGAAGTAAATGAGGCTAGTTCGCTAATACTGCTCAGCGACATCCCTGAGGAGGAGGCATCATACCTAAACTTTAAACGCCATCGCACGGTGCCGTCATCACGCGGACGAGGACGACGACCCGCGTCTTCCTCCGAACGCTCTATCATTTACCCCCTCCCCAGCGCCGAGAGTCTCCTAGCAGTAGCAGCAACACACGGACCCACGCCAACAGCCACCGTGATCGACGCCTCGATCGCCCCACCATTTTGTACCCCCTCTCCTCTAAGTCCCCCTCCAGCGCACTACAAGCGGAGACGTGCGCGCATCATGTCAGATGAGGACCACGACTCTGATCCAAACCAAGCACCTATTAGGTATGTCTCCTGTCATCTCGCCTCGTTGCGGCAATACAGGTGCTGATGATGGCATCGCATGCAGATTTTTAGCCGATCCCGAGAGTACCCTGCGATTCCCATTCTAAACTCAACACTAGCTCGCCTCTCCCACAACCCGCACACGTTATTACATTTAGTAATTTACTTATGTATCAACTATATCTACGTTACTACTCGAGTACATTAATCGCCACCTTAATCTGAAACATTGTGCTTCACTTGCTTGACGTCTCGTATTTATTTTTTCATTCAAAGGAGCGGGTGTTTCGGAATTTCGGACCATGGAACCGATGTGTCCTGCTCCTGCTTCTTTTAGGCCACCACCATCGCAGCGACGCACTCTGTGGAAAAGACAAATTCTAGAAAGTCAACCATTGTGTAAACGAGATGGCCCAAAGGGGTCATGTTGACTCGCATGCTCCTGTCAATTGTGATCGAAACGTGTGTTGACGCTGTCGAGGCTAAGCGAGAGCGGTGTGAACGCCCACAATAGCGGACTCTACCTGAAAGAGCCAGGCTAGCACAGCATTAATATCCTATAACACATCGGAAATGGAAAGCTCCCGTCTGCCGCCGGTTTCGGAGGATTAGTCACTACAGTAGTTGCCACAGAGCGGAGATGGAGTCACTCCACTTTGACACACACATACGCGCTCACCTAAGGATACAATATCAAACAACAATATCTCCGTCTTACTACTCTACTGTACTCACATGAGCGTTGAATATTGAATTTTTATACGAAAGACAATTACGAGCGAGCCGTATCTTCTGACTAGCAGACGTTTATCACCGCCTCCGATGCTCTCGGAGCTTAAAGAAACAGCACGCAATCGGCCAGCTCTTGGGCTCAGGGGTCCAAGTCGAAAAGTCGAAATTGTGATCAAGATGTACGAATACTGTGTCTCTCACAACACGCAAAGATAATGCATAATCGCGATGCCCCGATTAAACGGACGTCTTGACGTAACCAAACTGCGCGCAATTTGAAGGGCTTCCCTGTAGGAAGTACTCATCGGTGCTGTCCCAGATCACAGCGAAGTTGGGCTAGCGGATGAAGCGAAATAGCTCTACGTCGTGGGCAGTTTCGTCAGTAGTCGGAATCGCTCGATGTTAGAGCCCTGACGGTTTCCGATGCAGGGCTGCTGCGCCTGGATCCATCTCGTTCTGTCCGAGCATCCTGTGTGACGGCATGGTGAAACCCGGGATATTATGAACCCACCCAACGCGATCCTGCGCATCGGTGGTCGCCTGCGATCGACCGACAGGCCGATGGGTAGGATCCATCATAGGTGGACTCGGGGCGAGTGCGAGGCTCCTGACAAAACTTGACGACAAAGACACTAGTCGCTTTGAACGCGCATGACTTTTCTCTCTTCGCACTTTGAGGATATGCCCTACTGTGAACGATTCGCTGCAGAAATTGAAGCGAGAGACCGTTCGCACCAAAAACTGCTTGAGGTTCCTGGGCCTGACAACTTTCACGCCTCAGACACACGTCGTTGCTGAGTGTCATATGGCCCTTAACGGGAAGGTAAACAGCGATATGAAGGTGCACTTGTACTCGACGTTTTGACATCGCAAGGAAGATGACAAATGGGCGTGTAATGAAGAAGAAAAAGGACCCCTAAAGGTCAGAATAATACACATCACATTATACCGACCGAAATAAGCTCTTCTACCAAGTGAACGTCCTGTTCTTCGCGGCTTTGCGAGCAGAAAGTGGGTTCCCTCAAACTGCTTAGTGGTTGGTGGCAAGGAACATGACAGTGAGAGTCGCCTAGGAGGCTGGTACAGGATTCAAGCAGCTGACTCGAGTCGAGGATGAGGCCACTTGGAGTAAAGAGCGTGAAGAATTGATGGCATTTGGGTCAGGAAAGTGCAAGTAATTTTTGGTTGACAACGGAACTCTGGCAGAGGCCTGCATATTTCGTTCCTCGGTTTTCATGCAGCTTGAGTCCTTTGCATGACGTGAGGAAAAGTGATAATATCCCAATGAACTGCATTCACCTTCACACCGAGCAGAACGCACCAATCAACCCAAAAGAACCTAATGAATTGGTCAGCGGGAGCTCCTTCCTTGCGAGATAGCTCCCACCAGATCATGGTGCGACTTCCATTGTGACCAAGTTCCGTATCCAACTCGTTTGTGGCCTTTTCTGTTCCTCCGGCTTAAGGGAAAAAACAGGTTCATATCGCCGTCCCTGAGCTTTTCAGGATTAAAGGGGGCAAACGCCGGGCTTGTTCACCCCAGCCCCTAGCGAGGGTGCGGTTGTAGGGTCAGTTCGGTGACTCGTTCGTCATTCACATGTTGTCATTGCCGCGCTTCTCTGAGAAAGCCCTCGAAGGGACGACAGCACCCACGGCGGTGAAGGTTCTGCGATTAACGAAAAATATGGTATGCAAATGGGCCACACCTGCGTAAGAGGCGCAATGCTGAGCTTGGCCTACAGCGCACCACCGGCATGTGCTGCCAAGACCCCGAATCGAACCAAAATACTAATCGTGGTGGCAGTACATGTAGCGCTGAAAGCGCAGGGAGTTGACGCTCGACTGTCCAGGACCAAGCGTCTTGTTGCATCAACGGGAAGCAGGGGCGATCGCTGTGGAAGTGCGGGCTTGCGACACGATACCTAGGCCAGGAACAACGAGCCGGAAGCAAGGGGTAGCAATCTCTTCCTGGTCACGACAAAGATCAGGTACTCGAACAATGGAGGGTTGACTAGGGGCCATCTGCGCCCCCTTGCATCGTGTCCCTGGAATTGGGTCCAGCAACTGAGGAAAGAGGGCTTCAGACGGAATTGCGATGCAAAAAAAGTCAGGTACTTCAACGTCTTCTGTGATCAATGTGACAGTCATTGGTGCGCTCCACTCGAACGGAGCCACAAGCACCTCCCGAGTACCCAACGTGACCCTGGACTTGATCCTAATCCCAGTGACCTGGCATGATGAATTCGAGGCTTAGCCACCCCTACACAAATGGAAGTCGCGTCAAGAAAAAAATATGAGATGGCCAGATAGATGGAGGTACTGTAGTTGATGCATTGATGGCGTAAAAACTAGACATACCGTAGGGACGCACGTCGTGCCAACACGGCCTTTGTCTGCCATGCCGCCGGGTAGTGTGGTGTGGACGAGAGAGGGTGTTGGAGACCTGCAGCTCATGATGCGACGACCCTCCCTCAGGGAATCCAACACCCTCCAGCAAATTTACGCGGCTCCACGGGCTCCTGGTAGTAGTCTGCGCGAGAGCTTGGATGGTTTTTGATATTACCTTGGAACAACAATATGCAGGCCCAGTTGGGTCAGGCGTTTGGGCTTCGGTTGTTGGTACAGTCGTGAAAGGATGTTGAGGCACTTGGCACAAGTCGCGTCATGGAATTTTCCGAGTCTACCCGCAACCTTCGACAGTGAACGGCCTCAAAACTCAGGATAACGATAACAATAGTCGAATAATCGGAGAGCTGGACCCTGAAAACAACACGGCACCCCATCATCTGTTGCATTCTGAGCTAAGGCTGTGCAACACACACTGCAACGCTCTCCACCTAAAGTCTCGTCAAGGCGATCCGCATCAATCCGTCGAGAATCAACGCCATTCGTGTGTTACCGTATGTACAGATTGATCCTGGTAACACCCTGCGTTGGTAGCCTAACGCAATCCACTAAACTGGTTCACTATCATCGTAGCCTCGCCGACCTCGCCGACTCACCCCTTTGGTACCGCTGTCGCTTCCGTCGAATGCGACCCTGCTGATCCACTAATTTAGTTCTCGACTTCGAGCCCTGACTGGAACTCGTGCAGTACCTATGGTCGAGCTCCGGATGACCCAAGGGACCTAGCCGGGGGCCTGGGGCTTTCAAGAAGACACCCTCGCATACATTTGGACGACACCGCATATCAACTGTACACATATCTTTTCGTGCTCTCGATCAAAAGAGCCAAAAGATCTACAGGTTTGTACGTGGGTGGTGGATACGTCATGTAACGGATCAACTACTCTGGACCTACCGGATAGACCGTATACAGTTTCCCAGCGTGAACTCGTTTCTATTTTGAGCCCACTCCTCATATGCGCTTTTCTTCCTTCGGTTCGTAGTGTGGCGTCCCTGTTTCACAAAATTTCATAACTTTTCTGCACCCTGCAGGGACCGAAGGACTTTGCTTGGACACAGCATTGTTTGCTGGAAGGCATTCCCACCTTCTTCAAGAATTCGAAGTCCTGTAGTGGGTCGCTGCGTCGGGCCCCGTCGACGGTGACGATCATCCAACTTTATTTCTCAGGGTTGCACAGAATGCACAATCTCCACATTGTGACAACTAGTGCTGCACTATACGGGTACAGTGCTGGTGCTCTCTGGTTGTTTAATATGGTTCGTCGTAACCTCGCTAAAACTCCCTCTCGGGGCCGGTCATTGCATTAACTACTACAAAAGATTGGTTGCGAATCTCTATTTTTACAACAACTCGGGAACTGGACGTGTACTCAGCGTACGTACTGATATGCGCCAGTGGCGTTAAGATGATGATCTCATGGGACAAGACGCTGTCAGTGGAGAGTCCTCCATTTCAGAGAAGGGAGGCGCAGGCACAGAAGCCTTTCCATCGGAATGATGGACTTCTATTTCTGGCTGGACTAGAACTCTACTGGCAGAGTATACCCACGCCTATTAGACAGATCAAATCACTCACTAAGCAAGAACAATGACAAGGCAGACGTAGACAAGGGACGCAGAGCCAAGACATCATACAGTGTCCGCTGTCTCGGACTGTCCATAGGTAATATATACCAAGCCCATCAGCGCACGACTACTGCGGTGTTACAGTAACACATCCATTTTAAAGGTCGATTCGCTAGTACAATTACAGACAGGCCAAAAAAATTGACGTCCGACTCTGACGTACAGTATGACACAATCGATGGACTGTAGGCGTTCGGGTCATCATCACATCAAAAAAAAGAAAGGCCATCATAGAGAAAACGCCGTCATGATGCACAGAGCTGTCATTCGTATGGCGGTCCCTACACGTTTCCGACAAACGTTCCCACGGGACAATAGCGCTGCGCAGCGCTCGCTGGCCACACCGTAAGATCGATTCAGGCCCTTCTTCCTGATATTGATCCATGGATGACAACCTAGAAGTTATAGCAGAAGACTGAGAATAATATGCAGCTCGAGCTTCTGGACGTGTGAGTGGCGGACCATGGCCACTGCACTGGTACACCACGAGGCGTCAATCGGGGTGACATTAACATATGATATATGCGACTTACTCCGGCCATCAACTCTACCAGCCGGAGCCGGAGCAGGGTGAATCCAGCTCGAATCCAGCTCTGGGCAGCCTTGTGGCAAGCCCCAGCCCTGAGATTCGGAATTAGCGTACTGGTCCATTGGCTTGGATACATAGGTTACGGCCCTTCGAACAAGTTTTAGAACGAGAAGTTTTTTTGACAGGGCAAAGAGATTTCCTTTTGGTTGGTGCGGAAAATAACCAAATATAAAAGAGAACTATGATCTTGACCATAATACAATACCCTGTCAATACGGTACGTAGGCAATATATGATCGTAAGGAAGGACAGAAGGGGTTTGCTTCTGTGATTGTAACCTTATGATTTGTATTGCCAACCGGACCTCGCCATCACATTCTATAGACACCAAAGCCCCGTCCTTCTCCGTCCCAGGAGACGCCCGACAAGCCCGACGAGTGCGACGGACGTGAAGTCCCTCTGGAGCGAGCCGCGAGAGCAAGCCCGAGTCCGACGACGTCACGCGTCTCCGTCGGCTTGATGATGCCGTCGTCCCAGAGCCGCGCAGTCGCATACAAGGCAGAAGACTGTGCTTCAATTTCTGCTTTTAGCGATGCGTGTTGCGACGGATCCCTGACAAATTTACACGTGCATCCGTTCATATATGAGTAACTTTGTGTTGCGATGTTAAGCGGTGGGGGATAAGGGGGATGGGACAGACCGTGAGACTGATTGCATGACCTGCGACAGCTGACCGGAACCCATGACGGAGACCCTGGCATTCTGAGAAGGATAAAAAATATCCAAGGCAGGCACGCAGGCAGGATCCAAAGGTCAGTGCCGAAATCTTGGTGGCAACAGAGTGAAAAAGGCTGTACGTACAGGCCACATCCACAGGAATCGGGGGGAATACTAGTTTCAGGTGAACAGGAGCGCATCATCCCGGGTAGGCGACATCATCATCTAGGGAAGCTGGTAATGGAGGTGGTAAGAGAACTTACCGCGCGACCGGCCATTCCTAAGGGAAGTAAGGAGAGATGGGGCACGAAGAGGTAATGCGATCAGCGATCTCAAATAAAAAAGAGGGAGAACAAGCCCTCACCGTAATTTCCAGCACCAAAGCTACCTCCGACGATGACGGTGAGCTTGGGAACGTCCGCACACGCGACCGCGCGGACCATTTTGGCGCCGTCCTTGGCGATCCCACCTTTTTCTGCTTTCGAACCGACCATGTACCCGGTGACGTTTACGAGAAAGAGCAGCGGAATTTGGCGCTGCGAGCACAGCTGAATGAAATGCGTTGCCTTGAGTGCCGAAGGCGAGAACAGGATGCCATTATTCGCGATGATTCCCACAGGATAGCCGTGGATGTGTGCAAAACCCTGGAGGTCGCCCAACCGCAAACATGAGAATTGAGCCAAGAATAGCCTTGCTCCTGTCAAGACGGAACAACGCACCGTCACGATGGTCTGTCCGTATTCCTTCTTGAACTCGCGAAACCGGCTTCCATCTACCACTCGTGAAATTACCTCCCGCATGTCAAATTGCTGACGAAGGTCTGTTCCGACTATCCCATGGAGCTCGGCTGCAGAATAAAGTGGATCCTCTGGGACAGCTAGGGGCTGGAAAATGCGTGTGGCATGTAGATTTTGGTTCATTGCGTAATTGATCTTAGACGTACAGCCACCTCACGCCCACCGGCGTGGCCCAGATCACTTACGATACCTCGCGCAATTGCGATCGCGTGTTCGTCATCGCGCGCCAGGTGGTCTGTGACACCACTTTCACTCGAGTGCATCAACCCACCGCCGAGCGTTTCCTCATCAACGTCTTCCCCGGTCGCAGCCCTCACAAGGGGTGGCCCGGCAAGAAATATATGTCCCTGTTCGCGAACGATGATGTTCTCATCTGCCATGGCGGGAACGTACGCGCCACCTGCGACGGAGATACCGTGGACAATGGCAATTTGAGGAATTCCGAGCGCGGACATCTGGGCCTGTAGGATATCGTGAAAACCCAAACCGGAATAAAAGAAGGCAGAGAACATACCATGTTATAGAATATGCGGCCGAAATGTTCCCTATCAGGAAACACCTACATATATGCGCTGTCAATCAGCACTGGGAGATGGAGGTGAAGTGCGTGTGCAAACGTTTGCTTGATGGGGTAGAGCAGCACCTCCAGACTCGACTAGAAGGCACAGCAAGCAACTAAGCGAAGAACGGGGGATCATGATATGATGAAGAACACACCAACGTAAACACAAGGTAAACCATGTTCCCTCGCGATCTCCTGGGCACGCAAGTGCTTCTTCACCTACCCGCCAATAAAAAATTCCGAAAGTCCGAGCAAAGTGGAGGTCGAGAGGACTCACGGTCAGCGGGTAATACGATCCACCTTTAACTGTTGCGTCATTGACTACAACAACACACTCACGACCAGATATCCGCCCTATCCCCGTGATAATGCCCGCACCAGGCAAAGACTCTCCAGGGTATACGTCGTGTGCGGCCAACGGAGACAGTTCAAGGAAGGGCGAGTGCGGATCAAGGAGTAGCGCCAGCCTAAGCACAACGGCCGAGTTGGAGCGGTACGTATGTACAGATGTGAGTGTTGCGTCGTTAGCTGATTTCAGGGTCGCTGAGGGAGAATACTGTACGATACCTCTCACGAGGCAACTTCTTCCCTTTGCTGTGCATCCGTTCTGCGGCCTTTGCACCGCCTCCTTCGCGCGCCGCGGTGAGCCTTGCATCAAGGTCGGCAACGACTTGGCCCATGGCCTTGGTACGTGCTTGGAAATCGGGAGAAGAGGGTGAGACGAGAGAAGGAAGAACCGAGGCTGCATGGTACGCTCCCACTTGGTGGCCGGGGATTGCCACAGGTAGTAGATGTTTGGACGAGCACGTCCAGAGTCCTGGCCGTCGCAGCAGGACTTTCGAGTAGTGCATTTGTTCCTAAAAGAGAGAAGGGAAGAAAGAATGAGAATTTAGCTCCGAGGAGCGGAATTGGCTCGTCCGGATCCGGATCAAGCGTCTCGACCGTGACGGTGATGCACTGTGAGTGACTCAGGCGTTATGGTGTGGTGAAACTGACATATCGCAACGGACCTGCTAACAACGAGAAACCATCATCGTGTATTGCATAGGTTTGACTTTTGCTGCCGTTCTCAGCAGTTATTTCCGGTTCCGCGGCCCACTAAGCTCTGGAGGTGTAAAACTACGGCATCTTGCAATCACACGGCGGACAAGAAACCGAATACAGACACGGCGAAAGGGTTTCCTTTACAGTATATACCATTTATCAAAAAGGTTTTGGCCGACAAGACCGAATGATGCGCTCCAGAAAGGGTTCGCATCTCGCCCATCAAGTTTGCATCAAGGGCCAGTGGCAAGGCCGGCATGGGTCCTTTTACTTGGCATTTCTCCTATGCCTATGACACTCAGGCTGTGTATCATGCCAGCGGTCTTGATCTAATATCGTAATTATGATTCAACGATTGGGTCACAGGCGCTGGGTACTCTCTCTTCACCTAGCTGACTGGTATCACCGAGGCCGAGGCCGGTGCCACCTAATTATTTTTTACTCTGACTCGCCTTGTATACGAATTCGTCCCAAGTTTGGTTGACGTGGGTTGTTTACGTTGCTAAGTTATGAAATACCTACCCATCAGCACCGACTTAGGGCCACATACGAATCGTCAGGCAACGCGGAGACCGACGACGGCCTGGCCGAGCTTCTTATATGACCCCATCACGTTTGGGGATATTCCGAGGCTTCGGTGGAGACCCAACAGGGTCGGCTTTGTCATCAGCCGCCGGTTAGGTGGTCCTGCACGAGACTTGTCATCCGTGAGAGTTTACCAAACTGGGCGAGGAGCCTTGTGTGGCCGGGGTCTCCGGATGTTGGCGCTATGCCCTCTGGCTCCATTTCAATTGTACTAGTACATCGGAAAACAATCAGGAAGTTCTATGGAAGGAAAGATAGAGGCTAAGGAACAAGCTGGTATCGGAGACGGTGGAGAGAATTTGATGGGGGCGAGGAAGATGCCTCTGTTTTAAGGGGGTTGATTACAGTATAGCAGCACAGCCATTATCTCCATCGCAGTCGCAGTATGACTGGGAATGGGAATGAAAAGGCAGGCAGTGCAAGCATTTGGCCAAGGTCGGAGACAAGGGGGAGATCTGACTTCCCGATATGGCATACACGTGCAGGTATCGGGGAATGAAAGAATTTAAAATCCGAAGGCATGGGTGGGATGCCTTTAAGTAATCAACTGGCTTGTCCGTAGTCTACGTCTGACCCCCGCTACTATATGGTCCCCACGAGTTGAGCGAGCAAGAGCATTCAGGCCCCGTCTCTTTTACTCCTCCTCCCACCCCTCCGCCTTACCTCGCCGTAACAAGGATAACGCCTGGTGTATGTCTTCTTTCCCTCCTTCTTTCTCCCACTTTTCTCATCTTTTTTTCCCCCAGATCCTCGCGACCCTTGCCGGTTCCTCTCTCCCGCCTTCCTCACAGGATAATCAGTACGCTTGAGCTTAGGCTCGCACTGTTTTCCTTGAATCAAGCCATTATCCCCTCCACCTCACTCTTCCTCTTCCCCATATATCCCTGAGTGCTTGAGCTCTCGCTCGCAACAACAAAACTCCCTGCACTGCACCTCGGGTCCCGCTGAGCAATCGCGACTCCGTTTTGCTAAACTCCCGTCTAAAATCTTCTTTTGTGCAGCCTATATCCTGTTTTTGCCTTTCCTACCGAGTGGCTTTTTTCCTTCCTGGATCCCTTAACTTGACGCCCTTAACCGCTATGGCTTTAACGCTTCCCGTTCCCTCTTCTCCATCTTGTGCCTCTGCCGATTCCCCTAACGCTCCTCAGACGCCCATGTCTCCTCATCTGGTCTCGACGTTGGCGCTCTCTCCCTCTGATCAGTCTTCCGCTCCTTCCACCACTAATTCGTCTCCCGGCCCTGCGAGCTCCACCAATCCTCAGGGCAAGCGCAAGCCCTCTCGACGGGCCAATACCGCTGAGCGGCGTGCCACACATAATGCTGTTGAACGCCAAAGACGAGAGACACTCAACGGGCGCTTCCTTGTAAGAATTATTCTTCCCACGTTATATTTAGCTCTGTTTTCGGATTTCTTTCTGACGACACTTTGTCCCTCTTTGAAGGACCTCGCTGCCCTTCTTCCCAACCTTTCCCAGATTCGCCGCCCTTCCAAGTCAGCAATTGTCAACTCTTCTATTGCCCATATTCATGCTTCTCGCCGTCACCGTGCCATGGCTTCTCGTGAGCTTCGTCTCCTGAAGCTTGAGGCTGATGCTCTCCGCAGGGAGCTCAACGAATGGCGTGATCGTGCCAGCCTCCCTCGTGTCGAGGAACCCGTCCGCAGTGAGGCCTTTTCCATGGTTCTCAGTGGTGAGGTTGAAATTTTGACCTCCATCCCCGGGATGGACGAGGAAGAAGAGGGCGAAGGTCTGGGTGATAATGAAGATGACATACCCGTCAGGGCAATGCCTCCCGGTGTTGCCTGTTCGATACCTGAGGACACTGAGGATCTGAGTTCGATGGGTGCTCCCACGGTCAAGCCACCCACGCATCCTTTCCCACCCAATCTCCTGCCTCAGCACACGGATGCTCCTCATCTTGCGCATATTTACCCACGTCCCGTATCTCATGGTCGTCCTATCATCGCTCAAAATATGTCAAATGTCTCGTTCGAGAATCCTGCCATGGCATCTCTTTACGATCAGCAGACCCACATTCCTTCTCAGCAGTATCAGATGCAATTTAACGCCGGTGCCCCACTTGACACGGAGAAGTCGGTCGCGTGGAATAACCAGATTTTTGCTGCTCAACAATTTCGACAACAGCTCCCAGATCAACACAACATGTTCACTCCCCCGACCGCGTCGCAGGGCCCCTCTCCAAACAGTGCCGCCCAGCAGTTCGCCCAACAGGCCTATTATCAGGGCCCTACTTCCCAGCAGCACCCAGCGCAACACGTTTATGGTAGTCCTGTTGACAGCGAGGACGCATCGTCAGTCGGTTCTGGACCAGGGTATGCCGGATCAGACCGCAGCGGCAGCGACAGTGCCTATGGTTCTCCTCAAGACACACGCGCAAGTTCCGTTTCATCCCAGCCCAGAAATTATGAGATGCCGGGCATCTTGACCTCTAACGGTATCCCAGCCCGGATGAGCACTGGTGGTGTAATGTGGAACCGCAGTGAAATAGACAGCGTCGTCGCACTCAAGCCTAACATGGGCAGCGCCTCGATCACTGTTGGCGCTGGCAGCGGAAATGGAGTTGGAATCCCGATGATCATGTAGGTGTCGTGACGCCCTTTGAGTCACATTCCCGGTTGCTTTTGCTTTGTTTCCGTCTTTCTGCTATCGCTGTGGTTGTCAATCCCCCTTGTCTGGTTTCTTTCTCCCTGTGCGTTGCGTTGCGTGCACGTAGAGACGCCCGCGCTGTCTGGCTCTGCCGCCGGCGCGTGTCGCTCTATTTCCGGGTCGAGCGTGTTTGGCGGTGTTTTGTGTCTGCCCTCACATGCTCTTTGCCTGTATAATCAGGCGTGCTATGTGAATACCCTCTTGAGCTATATTCTGTCCCTACTAGTCGGTTTGCGCGAGCCTTCTGCTTGACTTGTAACGTGTAAAACCCTCCCCTATCTGCTGTGTCTCTATTAACTCTTTTAGCATAATGAATACCTCCAGTCTATTTATATCTTCGTTGACGGCCTCCGCCGGTCATCATGCACTCCTTTCACCCTTTTTTGTTCTCCCTCTATACTTTTCATACACGAAAAGATATACAAATATATATAATATTCTCTGGCGTTACACGAGCTCGATTTGGATCTCACCGGTCTTACCGACTATCGACACCATCCAAAAACATATGGGTATTCTATGGCGGTTTGTTTAGTGTCGTCGTTGTGAAATGAACAAGGAGTATGGGTATTACACAGTCCAGCTGAGGCTTATCCCGAGCGCTAATGCCGTATACGACAGGATCTATAGAATGAATCATAAAACAACGGATGCCACCGTGAAGGATGCTTATCTCTGGGCAGACGACTCGGATGTACTCATATGGCCAGCTACATCACAGCCACATCCAACAAAGATATAAGCCCCCATACTACAGATCCCAGCAAGCTCAGCGATGCGCTGGTGCAAAGTATACACTAGTACGTAGATCGGATCCGCAAAACAAGGCTCAGTCCGCCGATGCGTCGCACACGCAGTGCTGCAGTACAGTACACTACTATGTTTCGGCTTCGTGAATTGAAGCTGGGCGTTAAGGCGGCGTTGTATTACGACTCGAAGCATTCGTTGACCTCGGATTTACTGTAATACTGAAGTACAAAGTACTACAGTAGCTTGTGTAAAGGTGCAGTACAATACTCCGGTAGTAACATTGATCGCACGCCTTCGCAATTATAATTGGAGTAGATCCGGAACGGAAGACTTCGGGAAGAGGGCGGTCATTCACACGCGTGTGCCTGTTTTGCACATCTTTCGACTATGCAAGCTAATCTGGGGTTCTCAAGGGATAATGGGATTCTCCGCTAACCTGCGACCCCCGCGGGGTAGGGTCTTTGAACATGTGGCGGCAGATAAGAAAATCCGGGGGTGGGAAGAACCAACCATCCGATTCCGAATTCGCGGTGGCCCCACGGTAAGTGCCAGCAAAAGTATGTGAGCGGTATGTCGCGGGAATGTCTGACAAGGTCCTCGTTAGTCGTCGAGGTTGTCACCGTCGTCTTCTCGAAATGCCCTCGAGTCTGAAAGCGAGTTTTCCATTTACTGTATCTAATACCACTCTCAAGACTGTGACCTGGAGGATGCTCAGGTGCTTGTGACTCACAGTCATCTACAGTATCGGAGTCAGGAACCACCACTCGGGATGAACGGATGAGGAGTCGAGGATGAACACAGCGGTGACGCCCAGGACCAAAAGATCATCGTGCGACACTGATACGGTGCTTCCTGATGATTACGCCTTACCTACGGTGATCGGACACTGGCATATGGGTACAAGCTTCAGTTTCATGCGCTGGGTAGGAAGAATGACCGATAACAAACTTTGTTAACTTATTTGAGAACATGACTTAAGACTCAAAATATAGCCGGACGCACCACGCGCTGTAGTGTGGCGTCATGATTCTTGAGAGAGGACAAAACCTTCTAAGGATGATGTGTGCGAAAAGGGATTCAATAGTATGCAAAGATTGAGGTGCGCGAGTGCGCATCGGATCGCGGTAGGCTTAAGAACGCGTGGCATTACGAATGATTTCACATTGGATGGAGCGATGATCATGAGATACCGGACAAACAGGTAACTTGAAGTTACCCCAAACGCTTCTTTACGAAAATGATGATATAAAGTATTGAGATCTTGGGTGGGTCACTATGACCACGATGACCGTCCCAGCCATGGCTGTATCTTCAATTCGACGGCCAGGCCATCGCCGGTAAAAAAGGTAAGATACAGATATTTTCCTTGTTCCACTAGGTCAAAGTCAAAGAATGAGATCGGTTGGATGGAACTAGGGAAAATGAGACATACTACGCCACTCATATAGTAGATATCCGACTCCACAATCTTGCGAACTTCTTCAATACTCTCTGCCTCGAAAATCAAAAGCGATCCAATCATCTTTGTCCTGCCCTTTTCATCGGTAAGTTCTGGCGCCAGAAGGGGGCCCCCAAATTCTGCGCATGAATAGGATGGAGTCATGTTGGCTGTAGTACTGTAGCAAGGTACACGTACTTGCGATCCCCGTACTCTTCAAAGTGTTTATACCCTTCATGTGCTCCTCACGGACAGAAATTCTGCGGTCAAGGGTTCCAGGATCGGTGTAATCAGGGGCATAAATTGCAAAGAGGCGCTTTGTGGATGAGTTGGACATGCTTCAGGTGAACGACAGAGAGAGGTTGTATTCATGGTTAATATCCCACTGCCACGTCATCCGACCATGCACACAGCACGTGAAGGATCATGGGGACTTCTGCGGGTGTAATGGTGATATGGAATACGGCAAGGATGGGAGGATGGCTATAATAACAACAAATTATGTAAAGGCCGCTGCAGTGCTGGGTAGTCGGCGTTTACGAGTCGTTTACGACTGCTCCGAGTACGGTACAATATTATTATTGTAATAATAGTACAGAGTACTGTGCTGTGTAATGCGTGGGGAGTTTGAGGCTGCCAGTGGGTGACGCGGTGACGTGGCGCATATTGAAATTGGGAGTAAAATAGTGTATTTGCCTTTTTTTCTCGTTTTCAATTCACTTCGCTCTGCTATAACGTCAGATGCAACATAACCACCCCACACAGCTCAAACTGTTCCACGCCGGTCGTCCGACGTCCGAGGTACTGATGATGGTTGGTTCCTACTAACCCGTTTATTTTAATAAACTTACGCCACGCGTCCCGCAGCTCTCCACTGCCACGTTCCGACTCGAGTGTTTCTTCAGCTACTGCCAGTCCTGTGCGCACTACTGCGGCCCGAGATAATTGCTCTCTGGCGCAATCCATTGGCCTCCTTGTTCGCATTCCGCAGCCAGCGGAATAAGATCTAACATCCGAGTCCGTGAATTCTAACCAAAGCCGCGCGGCGCTCAGCGGACTCTCGTCTAGGTGGTCTTGTATCGGAAATGGTAGTCAAGATTCCTCATCCTCATCTATCACTCTATTCTCTACCTTGTATGCGTCACTTCTAGTGACTCTGCCCTACGGAATGCTCAGCACGCATTCTCTGAGACCGGCTCAGGCCGGGCTAGGTGTCCTCACTTTCTGAAGGCTGTCTGGATCGTCAATTAATGACTGTCACCTCGCGGGTACACCCTAACTAGGTGTCACACAAAGGGTAATGCGGAATCCATCTCGTACTTTGTGCCCACATACGAATGTTCCTAATTTTTTTTCGAGATTCGAGCGGCTGCGTATTATGCAACAGTATGTACAAGTTATTGCATGGTGAAATATTTTGAAATACAGTAACATTCGACTTTCACACTTTGCCGCCCACTGTCCGAAGACTTCAAACATTGAACCTTACTGCTGCGGACTCTGTTGCGCCACCCTCCGTTGGACTAAGGTCGATGAACAAATTACACTCCCTCACTTTCGGTTTACTCGCGCTGAAAAGGGTGTATGCGTAATGTCAAGGCTCATCTTGTTTCCTTGCTGGCTCATCGCCATCACATCATTTCCTGTTCTGGATATTAGGGTCCCTCATCGGACGCCCAATCGAATCCCGTCACAAGCCGAAGAAACATGTCTCGCCACACGGATGTCTCGCCACACGGGCGCCTCGTCGTCTTTTCTCTCACTATCGACCACTATCTCTTGCCATTGATCCTTTCCTCTTATCATGTCGTCAAGTAGCTTGGGTGACCGCCATAGACGTGGAGGCAGTGTGGCCGGCGGAAACGGTGGAGGCGGTATGCGTGGCCAGGGTTTCGCAGGTAATGGTGACCGTGGTCGTGGCCGTGGTCGCGGTCGTGGTCGTGGCGGTAGCCGTGGGCGTGGCAACACGCCCAATATCGACCGGAACTCAACCCCCAGAGGACTATGCCGTTTTTATTGGTCCTCTGGGGCCTGCGATCGCGGGTTCGAGTGCACCTACAAACACGAGGCAAGGGTTCAGGCACCCTCATCCGTCACATCACAGTCCACGGATTATACTCCCGACTTTTTCTCGCTGGAAGGGCTGGCCACGAACAATGGTTCTATTGTAGACACACGACATACCCTTAGTCCAAGTGAAGCGCACAATCATCTCAAGTCCTACCTCTTCAACAATTTTGTATTTCGGGACGCCGTCCATGTTGAGGGCTTCTCCAGGATCCTTGCAAGCGTCAATTCACGGAACCGTGCATGGGTACGCAAAACTGTAGTCACTACTAATGTTTACTAATTATTCACGTCATAGGATTCCAACCAGGCCCAGGTCAGTTGAGTGCCCCAAACTAACGTACCTGTCATTGATTAGCCATTTCTGAGATAGGACTTCCTCGACAGCATCGTTCGAGTGCGTCAGGTTTCCTTGGGTATCTTTTTCTGCCAAGTAGTGACACCGTCGTTATTAGGGTAACGCCTTACTACGAATCGGTGACGTCTTGCGATTCTCCCCGGTCGCCGTTAATGTTGGAGCCGGGTCGGCAAAACTCTCATATCAGAAAGGTTATTTCCCAATCCTCGAGGTATATTTCAAATGGATTTCCTGACTCGGTTCTGATTCTTTCACCACATAGTTCCTGTCGTCGGACCTGGTACTCAAAACCACTATGCACCAGAATACGAAGTGAGTCATTGATGTATCTTCATCGGATCTCGCCCCTTGAGAAGTAATTCCAGCAAGATGTACACTATTATCGACCAAAATTACGATGAATTTCAAACAACTACGCGAGAATGCATGTCCTCGATGATAAACGACCTGACCTGGGAGGATCGCACGCCAGGTGTTCCCGGATCACGTAGAAATACACTTAGTGGGGTGGTAGTCTTCAAAACTCTTTCCACTGTCCTATCCCAGTAAGTCTCGGCATTCGCTTCCCTCGTATTACTCTTATCTATTCTGGGAACTCGAAGATACTTCGCGCGCTTCAAGCACGCATTACAAAACCACCCTGAACTACGCGACTTCGTCGAAGACCTTTTTCTTTGGTTTTCTCGCTGGGCTAGAGCTGTCAACGCTCCGCAACCGACTTTCTCAGATTCTATTGTCCAATCAACCCCGACAGTCCGCAATCTCACATTGGCGGAGCTCGAGAAAGACGTCGGTCGTCTCAGGTTGATCACGGATAGAGAATACGGACACACAGAAAGGATGAGGCGGTCTGTAGCACATGCAGCGGTTACGACTATTCAGATGCAGCAGGCCTTTATTTCTCGCCTAGCACACACCTATGACCCCCCTGGCACTTTACGAGACGGAGGATCTCGTCACGACAACGATTCTACTGATATACAGGATATCCGGATTGCGCCCACGCATGAGGAACTCCTTTGTCCCATAGCACCTTATCTCCCAGTATTCCTTCCGATGGCGCCACATCATCTACCCGAGAATTCCATGCAACGACATCTTGATATTCAGTTCCGACTTCTGAGGGAAGAGATGATGTATGCCCCCTTCTCGCTCTATTGTTTATTTACGCTAATTTTTTATTGTCGAAGCACGTCAATCCGACAATCAATCGGAGAAATTCGTAGAGATCTCGAGACTATGTGGGCTCCTAGAATTCTCTCTGTGAAGCGTCTTACGACACTAGAGAAGTTGCTGGCGTCTAAGGGAGGCGCATATAGAACGTCTGGAATCAATTCGGTGTTCTTTTACCTCTACACTGGCGTTCGGTTCGCACCCGTCAAGGCTGAGCGTCGTAACTTCACCGTTGGCCTTCTACTCGATACTCCTCCTGGAGGCGCACGTGATCAGCACGGGAGAAAGAGAGCAGAATACTGGGATCACTCAAAGCGGCTACAACGGGGAAGTCTGGTTGCTTTGGTACTTATTTCTCCAGGTCGATTCCAAGTGTTTCTTGGGACTACCATCTCCACGGGTGCTGACATAGGAGAATCTGCCAAGGCGGATGCCAACACCATTCACCTCCGAATCTCTTTCTTCGACGCCGAGATAGAACTCATGGCCTTGCGTCGACAGTCAATTACTATCAATTCGTCAACATATGCGGTTCTTTTGGACAACAGTATCATGTTCGAGGCTATACAGCCGTTCCTACGAACTCTACAAGAGGTAGAACCGACCTCTATCCCCTTTGCTAACACCATATCGCACTCCGGATCTCTCGACTCCCTGCAAGTTGAACCACCTCGTTACGCTCGCGTCCCGCGGTTTAGATATAATTTGCAATGCTTAGCTCGACGTGGTTTGAACATTCCAAACCTCGACGTTAATGACGAGACATCTGTAGCACTCGCACGCCAACATCTAGTGCGCTCCAGTGAATTGGATCCTTCTCAGGCAGATGCATTGATCGGAGCGCTCACACGGGAAGTTTCTCTGATACAGGGGTGCGTCATACATTCATCTTTAAAAACTGGCTTCTTATCGCCGAGCTGTCAGGCCTCCCGGAACAGGAAAGGTATGGCTGCTTGTTGGCTCGAGAAAATGTGCTCTATTCTCATGTCGAGAAAGAGTTTCACAGGAAAGGAGATTCTCCGAGTACTATTCTCCAGTAAAATCAGGCCGATCGGTGTGTGAGGAATTACCTCTCTATGTTTACACTGACGTCTCCTAGTGCTCATCGCCTACACGAATCTCGCGCTTGACCATTTGCTTACATCAATTCTTGATAACAAAATCACTACAAATATTGTTCGCCTGGGGGCCAGAGCCACTGATGAGCGCATTGCTCAATATAGCTTGAACAAACTGGAGCAGCTTGCGGGACATGGTGAACTTGATCGCCCTAGGAGACGCCAATTTGCTATCTTGAAGGAGGTCGAAGGACAGATGTCCAGTATTATGAACCAGATACAACTTCCCCAATTAACGTCGGAATACGCTGAGACATATCTCGATTTTCATTATCCCCAGCATGCTGATTCTCTCCGAGAACCCCCATTTTGGATCGCGGAGCTCTTCCGAAAGGCTACGGAGGATGAAGATGAAAATGGAGAATGGATAGAGGTATCGAGAAGCAAGAAATCCGCCCAGGACACAGAGATCAAAGGGATATACGGATTCTGGAAGAGTGGGCGCGATATCGAGTTCATCCAGCCTCGACTAGCGTCCTCGGAAACGAAAGACCCACGGCAAGCTTTCTTTGACGAACTAGGTTTCCTTGGCATGGTCCCTCAGATTCCTTCTGGCCAGCGTCCCCTTGAACGTCTCGTTACTGGTGATACTGTCTGGTCAATGTCATTCTCCGAACGAAGGTGCCTTGCAGAGTCATGGGAGGATGAGATGCGCAGGATGGCTTACGAATCAAATCTGGAAGAGTTTGATCGCCTCAAGCAACAGTACAAGGACGCTTGTCGGGTTTACGAGGACGTCCAGGATGAAGTAAGTCGATCGGATACCCACACTGTTTATTATTGATAAAGCTTATCTCACAAATAGGGTCGACGTAGGCTTCTCAGTAAAACCGACCTCATTGCGTGTACTACTACCGGTGCGTACCAGAGAGTAATTTAAAGCTGGAGAAGAATCCAACCTCATCGAAATCAAAGGCGCTGCGAAGCTCGTCTCTCTTCTTACGGTTGGTCAACCCGATTGTATAAATACATGATTTTGACTCGCACATTAGAGCATTGGACCAAAGGTTGTTATGGTCGAAGAGGCTGGCCAGGTTCTCGAAGCCCACATTCTGGCCTCTCTTGTCCCCTCAGGTACACCCGTGTTACGTCGATGCGGTTTGAAAGCTTACCTGATTCAACGCAGTTGAGCATCTCATTTGTATCGGGGATCCCCAGCAGTTACGCCCAAACGTATCAACCTTTAGTGAGTTACCAGCGTTCCTCGTCATGCAAAGCTAAACTCCAGAAGCGTTGTCCATGGATAGCATGCCTGGCAAGGAGCTATTCAAATTTGATCGTTCACTCATGGAGCGACTTTCCGATAACGGAATGGTCATGTCCCAGATTAATGTTCAGCGACGAATGCGGCCCTCAATCTCCCACTTTGTGCGGTGTGTAGTTTGTTCTAGCAGACGTACAGAACCAAAACATTTATACGTACACCCAGGACCATTTTATACCCGAAGCTCGAGGACCACGATCTTGTCCATCATTATCCATTGGTGCAAGGCGTAGAGAAGAATGTCTTTTTTTTCTCACATAGCAACAGGGAGAACGCGGAAGATGATTCTGTCTCAAAGTACAACACGTTTGAGGTGCGTCGTTATCTTAGACTTGTCGGTTACTCTGCAACTCAACATGTACAATTGGTCAATCAGGTTAATATGATACGTGATCTCGTTTTGTATTTCCTGAAACAAGGCCCATACGACGGCGCTGGGGACATTGCTGTACTGTGTGCTTATCTCGGCCAACTGCAAAAGGTCCGAGCCGCCCTCCGTGACCTAAAAGTCGCGGTCAGCGTGGATGAACGAGATGAAGAGCAACTCGAGCGCACGGGCATAGCAGGTGATGAGGAGATAGGATTCGCTCAGGTCCAAGTCGCGAGACACGTCGGTAAAATCATAAGATCTGAAAACCCACCGCCCTGATATCATGATATACATGTAGATTCGTATTGGCACAGTGGACACCTTCCAGGGTCAAGAAGCGAAAATCGTCATTATTTCCTTGGTCAGAAATTCTGGCTCGTTTGAAGAAGGCCAGGCCTCGATAGGATTCTTAAAGGTGGGCATCCTCACCACACTCTAATACTATTGAGTTTCAACGGTCCTCGGACGTGTCTAGAGCATTAATAGGATCAACGTCGCGCTTTCTCGGGCCAAGCATGGCCTATATATTCTTGGAAATGCATCGAATCTGAGGAAAAACGAGACATGGAGAACGGTTCTAGATGAGATGGAGAACGAAGACCAGATCGGCTTTGCGTTCCCAATCGTTTGCCCGCGTCATCCTGAGGCGAAGCGATTTGTGTCCAAGCCGGGAGAACTCCCCACGCTGGCTCCCGAAGGTGGTTGCCTCCAACCTTGCGATTTTCGTCTGGCGTGTGGACATGTATGCCCATCGATGGTATATAAGTCTTTATTTTGCTGCGATTTCGCTAGAACAATGAGTTTCAGTGCCACACCGATCTCGATAATCACCGAAGAATGAAGTGTAACCATCCCTGTGTGAGGGTCAGCTGTCCTAGGCGCCACCCTTGTCCTTTGCTATGTTCCGATGACTGTGGGGACTGCCAGTTCCCCATCTACGACAGAAGATTACCATGTGGTCATGTGGCTGCCTCTGTCCCTTGGCAAGTGCTCTGCATGTTCGTCTCTCATTTCCCTCTGATGCTCTCTCTAGTCATATGCTCGAGAATCTGAGCGTTGTCAAGTGCGTTGCCAAAGTTTCAAAGCGCCTACCAGAATGCGAACATAGCGCTATCATGGCCTGTGGCAAGGATCCTGCAACTTTCATATGCAAGGAGGTTTGTGGCGGCATGACTACATGCTGCTCCCGTAGATGCATGTCCAGATGTCATGAGTGTCGGACGATTACGAAAGAGAAGACGACTGCAAGATCTCTTCCCTTGGTCCGCTCACACCACCGAGACCACGCTTGCCAGCGGTTGCTCAAATGCCAACACCTCTGTGGTCTCCCTTGCTCCTCTGAACATTCATGTAACCCGAAATGTCCGCAACTGTGTCGACAACAGTGTAGTCATC
Source organism: Russula olivacea (assembly GCA_963926505.1). NCBI lineage: Eukaryota > Fungi > Basidiomycota > Agaricomycetes > Russulales > Russulaceae > Russula > Russula olivacea. Next base: position 146,760 of record OZ004881.1, on the reverse strand, counting down.
GACAATGTAAAAAGCCATGCTGGGAACCTTGTCCCCCGTGTATGGAGCCATGCGAGTGGCACTGTTCTCACCACTCGTGTCCGGTGGTGTGCGGCTCGGTAAGTTCGAGATAGATTTCCCAGACTCTTTAGTGAGCTCGCATTTGTAGATTTGTTCTCGCTTGCCTTGCGACAAACCGTGTAAACAGAAATTAGCTTGTGGTCACGAATGTCCTTCAGGTATGTATGATAGCTTTCCCACCTGCCAACATCTGTCCTAGAAACTGATTTTCCTTTCTACAGTTTGCGGTGAGCCGTGCGAGGAACAGGCATGCATATCATGCCTCCCGGACGAGCGAAAGGTCGACATCGTCGACTTCATCATGCAGAGGAAACTAGCCGAAATTGATCTTAGCTCGGAGGACATTTCTGAACGCCTAATCAAGCTTGCATGCGGTCACGTTTTCACTGTTGAAACGCTGGACGGACACTGTAACATGTCGGAGTTCTACGAAATCGACCCTATGGGCGTCTTTACGGCTACCAAGGCGCCCCCGGTGAACTATCAAACCCCCCCTTCTTGTCCGACGTGCCGCGGGCCTATCACCGCTCTCAGATATGGCCGCGTTACGAAGCGAGCAAATCTCGATATCCTTGAACAAAATGTGGCTAGCAAAATGTCATCAGAACTGGAGGACATAAGTCAAGAGGTTGAAAAGATTTCATCGAAACTGGAGAGTGCCAAGGACGATGCCAAAAAGATCCCCTTCAGCCCCTCAGAGAAGAGGCCGGAAGACCTCCATCAGCTCGATGAAAATCGCAAGAACCAATTTGGCAGAGAATATGAGCCCCTTCCTCCTGATGCAATTCACCAGGCTGCTATGACGACTGTTCACGGACTTTCACGAGAGGAGAGCAAGGCATGGGACAAGATCGTCCGCGAACTAGTCAAACTGTACAGGAAAGTTGCTGGAGTCGCGCGGACACAAGGACCACATGTGCAGGCTTATGGCGCTGCGCTCGCGACACTGTACCGTATGGAACTTGCTGCGATAGCCAGCGACCCGGAGCGGGCTTGCGACAAGCCAGAGCCCTTCGCGATGGAGGAAGTTAACAAGAAGATTGGACAGCCTCCGCATAAAGCAGACACACGCTTTCAAGTGGAAGGCTTCTTCCTGTCGATCGAGTTGCGGTACACGTTGGCGGAAATTGCGCTGAGCCGAATCGAGGGCCTGAACACCACCTCGCGAGAGGAAGATATCACCATGCACACCGGTTTGTGGCGATCCTACGTATCATTTATCTACGAATCCTGCGTCCGCGACGCGGAGAAGGCCCTCACCGTTGCTCAGAAATCTACAGCTTCGCGACTTGCTGCGCGCGCCCGGATGTACATCCTCCGCGGGAGCCTCGAGTTGTTCCGGTTCCAAATATTGACCGAACGCACATTACTGGCTCGAGATGGAGGCCTGAATGACACCAGTAGAAAGATGCTGAGCAATAGGGCGCAACAAAAAGCAAACGCCACGGCATCCCTAATGAAAACGCTAGAAGCGACATACATCCGCAGCCGGCCTGCCAAGAACACGGATGACTTGATAGCAGAGAGGGCGTGGTTTGCTCAAAATTGCCGAGAACGGGGAGATAAGTACGTAAAGGAGTATAGCAAACTAGCAACGCACCTCCTCACCGAGAGCGGCTACTCGCCCGTATCTCTACAAGAAAAGGAAGACATTATAAAGGCATTCGGATTCTGTAAGTCGCTGGGCTGTTTGATGACGATCACTGAGGTACAATGACCGTCTACCGTTCCAGCACATAGGGGACACTTTTACAATTGCGAAAATGGGCACACCTTTGTAATCGCAGATGTGAGTGACCTGTATTTGTTCTCCTGAAGTCGAAAAGCTGACCTTCTCGTAGTGTGGCGGTGCAATGGAACAGGCAAGCTGCCCCGAGTGCAAGGCGCCGATCGGAGGTTCTAATCATCGGTTGCATCAATCAAACACGCGTGCACTGGAGTTCGAGAATATTGCACGCCAGCAGGGTTCAGAGAACCCACATTGGCCGTGGCAAAGAGGAGCATGAGCATGAGAGGAGAATGATGATAGAAAGTGGGGTCATGCTTACAAATCATTCTCTGACGCGTACGGTCACCGTCCTATACGTTGATTATCATTTTATCCACCCTTTTTTTGTGTTTCTCCCGTACTTTTCATCATGAAATATAAAATGTTACAACAAGAACTTCCTGATGAAATAGAGGATTCGGGGTTAGATATCCGAGTCGGACGAATAACGAATGACCATTGCAGCCATGGCGACATGATAGTATGTACGGTCTAATTCGACGGCCAGGGCATCGCTGGAATAAAAGGTAAGATAGAGACAATATTAATGTCCTTATCTCACTAGGCTAAAGAATAAGATCGATCGTTGATTGGACGTGGTGGGTCTGGAGATGTCCGACTCCACAATCTTGCTAACCTCCTCAATACTCCCCGCCTCGAAAACGTCATCTTTTTTCCAGTTATTCTCATCGGTAAGTTCTGGTGCCAGAAGGGCACACCCGAATGCTGCGCGAAAAAGAATGAAGTCATGTTTGGTGGCACTGAAGCAAGGAACACGTACTCCCGATTCCCTCTGCTCTGCAACCTGTCTATACCCGATGCTCTTCGTGAACAGAAAATCAGCTGTCATGAGTTCCGGGATTCGTCTAATCAGAGACAAAAATTGGAAAGAGGCGTCTCGTTGGTAAACTGGTCATGTTTCGGGTCAATGACAGAGCTATCGTGTTGGTGGGTAATACTGCAACTCTTCACTGCCAAGTCTTTGCTTTGAACGGCGGTTGCCGGTTGGACGAAAGCTTATGTAAAGGTCATTGGGAAGTTGTCACGGTAGTCCAACGGTTGCGTTGATATTGAGTGTGAGATGAAATAACTTGGAGTATAGTACAGTCACAGGGTATTGTATGCCAGCGAGTAGTAGGTGATCCACCGTGACTGCGAGTAATGATGCGGCAATGAGGCATACTAGTAGGGTTGGGGTTGGCCTGGAAACCCGGGGGTGGACGTTTCCAGCCCCGTACTACTGTAGTACCATAATGGAAATTTCAATTGACATACTATACCACCCATAGTCTTGCTTCACACAACCCAAACTGTTCTGCGATTACAATATTGAAATCTGAGGTATTGACGGATAACGGTGCAACTCGGTCATTCCAGTGAAGTCACCCAATGACACCCACTGGCACTGGTATCTACCACCGGACCCGTAACACTCATCAGTAAATCGTGCAAAAACTTTTTGACTTTCCAACTTGCACAAGTAAATAAGTGAAAAAGTGAAAAAGTTGACACTGACTCATATGACTGTAAGTGACTGTAAGCATGACTTTGGATGACTTTTTCAGCTTTTTTCAGCTTTTTTACTTTTTGACAAAATGCTCAAAATCAACTTTTGCAAGAAAATAGGTTACTTTGGCACTTAAGGCACTTTTTCACTTGCTCAAGCTTGCTCAAGCTTGAGCAAGCTCAAAAATGTTTTGTGCAGGTTTACTGATGGCCCGCCTGGCAATCGCTGTCACGGTCGCACTCCATGCAGTCGGGTTTTCCGAGTCGTATGCGCCCTGCTGTGACTCTATGATGGTTCCAGCTTTCCCTAGGGCTTTCTCCGGAATCCTTGTCCGCATTCCGCCGTCGGAGGAATGGAGTCCAGATCCAATGAATATGAATTCCTACCAATTTGTATGCGTCACCTCCAGTACGTGTCTCTACCCCATGATTTTGTCCAGTGCCTCTATTTGAACCCTGATCTGCACGCGCACTTTCCGAAGGTTCAAATTGTCCGAATCCTCTTCAACTAATAGCCACCATTTTAGCGGGTATCCCCTACTAACTGGACCATAAGCTAATGTCCATTACGTCCTTCAATGCGCAGCCCATCTTCAAGTTGCAAGTTTGCGCTTACGGTACACGTGCGCCTCGAAATACTAATGATCTTTTCCGGCTGGCTGAAATTACGCGCGACCGTGGTTATCTGCCTCATTCTCGGCCTGCTAGGGGTTTGTGAGTAAGCAGATCTCATCCGGTCGAGCGGCTGATTTGAGATCAATTGAAACGACATTCGAATTTCGCCCTTTACCACTCATTGTCCAAACTAAACACGTGTCACGAACCTCACTGCTCCGGACTAGGTTGTGCCGCCCTCCACTGGCCTAGGGGCCTAGGGTCAATGAACCAATCAAATTCCCTCACTTTCGGCTTCCACACGTTGAAAGAGATGTATGTGTGATTTCTCATGCTGTTCGTTATCTTGCTCATCGCCATCACATCATTTCCTTTTATAGGCATCCACGGTCCTCTTCAGGCGCCCAATCGTGCCAAAGGGCGAATTCTTGCGACACACCGCGGACGCATGTCTTACCGCACGGGCACTCTGCCGTCTTGTTTTTCGCCACCATCCACCATCCCCCACAACGCATTTCTTACCATCCGCACTTTTCTCTTATCATGCCGCCAAACAGCTCGAGTGGCCACCGTAGACGTGGGGGCCGTGGAGGAGGCGGGCGCGGGCAGGGCTCCTCAGGTAATGGTGACCGTGGTCGTGGTCGTGGCGGTGGTCCTGGGCGTGGGGATTCGCCTATCAACGACCAAACATTGACCCGCAGAGGAATATGCCATTTTTATTGGTCGACTGGAACCTGTGATTATAGCTTCGACTGCACGTACAAGCACGAGGCAAGGGTGCAGGTGTCTTCCTCAGCCACGCAGCCCACAGATTATACCCCCGACTTCTTCTCACCTGAGGGGCTGGCCGTGAACAATGGCTCTGTCTTAGACAAACAACACACTCTCAGTCCAAGTCAAGCGCATAACCACCTCAAGCCCTATCTCTCAGATAATTTCGTATTTCGAGACGCCATCAGCATTGAGGGTTTCTCACGGATCCTTGCAAGCGTCAATTCCCGTAACCGGACATGGGTGCGCAGGACTCCAGCCACGTGTAATGTTTACTAATTCCATCGTTTTATATAGGACTCTAACCAGGCCCAGGTCAGTTGGGTATCCAGAACTTTGGTACCTGAGGTTGATTTACTATTTTTTGTGATAGGACTTCCTCGACAGCATCGTCCGTGTGCGTCCGGTCTTGCTGAGTCTTTTTTTCTTCGCAATAACATCGTCGTTATCAGGGTAGTAGCGTCTTACCTCGAATCGGTGACGTTTTGCGATTTTCACCAGTCGCCGTTAATGTTGGCGCCGGCTCTGCAATTCTCTCGTATCAGAAAGGCTATTTCCCAATCCTCGAGGTATATCTCAAATGGATGTCCTGACCGGTTCTGATTCTCTCTATTTATAGTTCCTGTCATCGGACCTGGTGCTCAAAACCACCATGCACCAGAACACGAAGTGAGTCATTGATATATCTCTATCAGATCTCGCTTCTTAAGAGCTATTCCAGCGCGATTTACTCTCTTATCGACCAAAATTTTTACAAATTTCAAACAACTACCCGTGCTTGCATGACTTCGATGATGAACGCCCACTCCTGGGAGGACTACTCGCCGGGTATTCCTGCATCACGAAAGAACACCCTCACTGGGGTGGTAGTCTTTGAGACTCTTTCTACTGTTCTATCCCAGTAAGTTTCCGCCTTTATTATCCTAGTATTCCTCTTACCTATTCTGGAACTCGAAGATACCTTTCGCGTTTCAAGCATGCATTGCATAATCATCCCGAACTACGCGACTTCGTTGAAGATTTATTTCTATGGTTTTCTCGCTGGGCTGAAGCTGTCCTGGCATCGTCACCAACTTTCGCGGATTCCATTACACTTTCAACCCCGGCGGTCCGCAATCTCACATTGGCAGAGCTCGAGAAAGATGTCAACCGGCTCAGGTCGATCACGGATAGAGAATACGGACACACAGAAAGGATGAGGCGACCTGTGGCACACGCAGCAGTTACAGCAGGTCAGATGCAGCAGGCATTTATTTCTCGCCTAGCACACACATATGAACCCCCTGGCATTTTACGAGACGGAGGGCCTCGTCACGACAACGATTCCACTGATATACAGGATATCCGGATTGCGCCCACGCATGAGGAACTCCTTTGTCCCATAGCACCTTATCTCCCAGTATTCCTTCCGATGGCGCCACATCATCTACCCAAGAATTCCATGCAACGACATCTTGATATTCAGTTCCGACTTCTGAGGGAAGAGATGATGTACGCTCCTATCGCTGTTTTAATATCTTCTTACGCTGATCGCCTTTTGTCAAGTACACCCATCCGGCAATCTATTGGGGAAATTCATAGAGACGCTGAGACCATGTGGGCTCCGAGAATGCCATCGCAGAAGCGTGCCACGACATTGGAGAAGTTATTGGCGTCTAAAGGAGGCCCATATAGAACATCCGGCATCACTTCCGTATTCTTTCACCTTTATACTGCCGTTCGGTTCGCGCAGGTAAAGGCTGAGCGCCGTAATTTCACCGTTGGCCTTCTACTCGATGCTCCTCCTGGTGGCGCACGTGATCAGGACTGGAAAAAGAGAGCAGAATACTGGGATCACTCAAAGCGACTGGAATGTGGAAGTCTGGTGGCTTTGGTTCTTATCTCTCCCAGTCAGTTCCAAGTGTTTCTCGGGACCACCACCTCCACGGGTGCAGACATAGGAGAATCCGCCAAAGCGAATGCCAACTTCATCGAGCTCCGGATCTCTTTCTTCGACGCCGAGATAGAACTCATGGCCTTGCGTCGGCAGTCAATCACCATCAATTCGTCGACATACGCTGTCCTTTTGGATAATAGCGTCATGTTCGAATCTATCCACCCATTCCTTCGAACACTTCAGGAGGTGGAACCTACCTCCACCCCCTTTGCTAACATCATATCGCATTCCGGGTCCGAGTCTCTCGGTTCCTTGAAAGTAGAACCGGCTCGTTATGCCCGTGTACCTCGGTTCAGATATAATCTGCAGTGCTTGGCTCGATCTGGTCTTAACATTCCAAACCTCGACGTTAATGACGAGACATCTGTAGCACTCGCACGCCAACATCTAGTGCGCTCCAGTGAATTGGATCCTTCTCAGTCCGATGCGTTGATTAATGCGCTCACGCGGGAGGTTTCTTTGATACAAGGGTGCGTTACATATTCATCTTTAAGACTGGCTGCTTATCGCCGTATGCCAGCCCTCCAGGAACAGGAAAGGTACGACTAATTGTTGACGAGCGCCAAAGTGCTCAATTCTCATGTCGAGAAAAGAGTTTTACAGGAAAAGAGATTCTTCGTGTACTATTCTCCAGTAAAATCAGGCCGATCGGTGTGTGGGGACTTACTTCTCGATGCTTACACTGACAATCTTTTAGTCCTCATCGCATACACGAATCTTGCGCTCGACCATTTGCTTACATCAATTCTTGATGCCAAAATCACTACAAATATCGTGCGCCTGGGTTCTAGAGTCACAGATGAACGCATTGCCGAATTTAGCTTAAACAACCTGGAGCAGCTTGCGGGACATGGTGGTCTTAATCGACCCAGGAGACGCCAATACGCTATCTTGAAGGAGGCCGAAGAGCACATGACCCACATCATGAATAAGATACAACACCCTCGGTTAACATCGGAAGACGTTGAGAAATATCTTGGTCTTCATTATCTTCGACACGCTGATTCTCTTAGAGAACCACCACTTTGGATCTCAGAGATCTTCCGAAGGTCCACGGAGGATGAAAATGAAAATGGGGAGTGGATAGAAGTATCGAGAGGCAAGAAATCCACCCAGGATCTGGAGATCAAAGGGATATACGGGTTCTGGAAGAGCGGTCGTGACATTGAGTTCATCCAAACTCTCCCGAGATTCTTTAACACTAGAGGCAAAAATGGCGAGGACCCACGGCGAGCATTCTTTGACGAACTAGGTTTCTCTGGCAAGATTCCTCAGATTCCCTCGGGCAGGCGCCCCCTTGAACGTCTTGCTACTAGTGATAGTGTCTGGAAAATGTCTCTCTCTGAACGAAAGTGCCTCACAGAGTCATGGGAGGATGAGATGCGCAGAATAGCGTATGAATCAAATCTGAAAAGGTTTGATCGCCTAAAGAAACAATATAAGGAGGCTTGTCAAACTTACGAAGATGTCCAGGATGAAGTCAGTCATTTGGATACCCCCTCTGCTGATTATTGATGAGCCCTATTTATAGGGTCGACGTAGGCTTCTCAGTAAAACTGACCTCATTGCGTGTACTACTACCGGTGCGTAACTCCGAGTATGTGACAGCTGATGAAATAATCTGACTATATTGAAACCGAAGGTGCTGCGAAGCTCGTCTCTCTACTCACGGTTCGTCAAACCGATTATATAATATACGGTGTTAACTCGAATGCATAGAGTATTGCGCCAAAGGTTGTTATGGTCGAAGAGGCCGGCCAAGTTCTCGAGGCCCATATTCTGGCCTCTCTCGTTCCCTCAGGTACAGACAGGTTACCTCAATGTAGACGCTAAGCTCACCTGATCACAACACAGTTGAGCATTTAATCTGTATCGGGGATCCCCAACAGTTGCGCCCAAACGTATCAACCTTCAGTGAGTCACCAACGTTCCTCGTCCTGCAAAACTAATCTCCGGAAGCTTTATCCATGGATAGCACGTCTGGCAGGGAGTTATTCAAATTTGATCGTTCACTCATGGAGCGACTCTCTGATAATGGAGTGGCCATGTCCCAAATTGATGTTCAGCGACGAATGCGACCTTCTATCTCCCGCTTTGTGCGGTACGCAATACGCTTCAGTTGATATACGGGTCCGAGATCTTATTGTACTCCCAGGACAATTTTATACCCGAGGCTTGAGGACCACGACATTGTCTGCCACTATCCACCGGTGCAAGGCGTAGAAAAGAACGTTTTCTTTTTCTCACATAGCAACACGGAGAATGCTGAAGCCGACTCTGTTTCGAAGCACAACACTTTCGAGGTGTGTCAGTATTTGGACCCGATTGCTACATCATGACTCAATATGCCCGATCGACCAATCAGGTTAATATGATTCGTGACCTGGTTTTGTATTTCTTGAAGCAGGGCCCATACGACGGTGCTGGGGATATTGCCGTATTGTGTGCATATCTCGGTCAACTGCAGAAGGTCCGAGCGGCCCTTCGAGATCTTGAAGTCGCAGTTAGCGTGGATGAACGTGATGAAGAGAAGCTCGAGCGCACAGGCCTAACAGTCGGTGACGAAAATGGTTCTGCTCAGGTCCAAGTGGCGAAACACGTTGGTACCATTATCGAGTTCTGAGGACCCACCGTCCTGATGTCATGGTCGATATCTAGATTCGTATCGGTACAGTGGATACCTTCCAAGGACAAGAAGCCAAAATCGTCATCATTTCCTTAGTCAGAAATTCCGGCTCGTTTGAAGAAGGCCAGGCCTCGATAGGATTCTTAAAGGTGGGCATCCTCACCACACTCTAATACTATCGAGTTTCAACGGTCCCTGGACATGTCTAGAACATTAATAGGATCAACGTCGCGCTTTCTCGGGCCAAGCACGGCCTGTATATCCTTGGAAATGCATCGAATCTGAGGAAAAATGAGACATGGAGAACGGTTCTAGACGAGATGGAGAACGAAGATCAGATCGGCTTCGCATTCCCAATCGTTTGCCCGCGTCATCCTGAAGCGAAGCGATTTGTGTCCAAGCCGGGAGAACTCCCTGCACTGGCTCCCGAAGGTGGTTGCCTCCAACTTTGCGATTTTCGTCTGGCGTGTGGACACGTGTGCCCATCGATGGTATTCAATTCCTGATTTGGGTTACTATCTCACTAAGTAATGGGTTATAGTGCCACGCCAACCGGGATAATCACCGACGGATGAGATGTAATCAACCCTGTGTAAGGGTCAGCTGTCCCAGGCGCCATCCTTGCCCTTTGCCATGTTCCGATGACTGTGGGGACTGCCAGTTCCCCATGTATGACATAAGATTACCATGTGGGCATGTAGCCGCCTCTGTCCCTTGGCAAGTGCTCTGCATGTCCTTCTCTTATATCCCGCTGAGGCTGTCTCTAGTCATATGCTCGAAAAATTGGGCATTGTCGAGTGTGTTGCAAAAGTTTCAAAGCGCCTACCAGAATGCGAGCACAGCGTTATCATAGCCTGTAGCAAGGATCCTGCTTCCTTTACATGCAAGGAGGTTTGTGGAGGCATGACCCCATGCTGTTCTCGTCAATGCATGTCCAGATGTCATGAGTGTCAGACGGTGACGAAAGAGAAGACGACTGCAAGATCTCTTCCCTTGGTCCGCTCACACCACGGAGATCATGCATGCCAGCGGTTGCTCAAATGCCAACACCTCTGTGGTCTCCCTTGTTCCTCTGAACATTCATGTAACCCGAAATGTCCGCAATTGTGTCGACAACAGTGTAGTCATCGAGAATGTAAAAAGCAATGCTGGAAACCTTGCGCACCATGTACGGGGCCATGCGAGTGGCGCTGTTCTCACCACTCGTGTCCATTGATGTGCGGCTCGGTAAGGTCGACAGAGGTTTCTTGGACTCTTTACTGAGCTTCTGATTGTAGATTTGTTCTCGCCTGCCTTGTGACAATCCATGCAAACAAATACTAGCTTGTGGCCACGAATGTCCTTCAGGTGTGTGCTCGCCGTATTATTCTGCTACATACCTAATTCTGCTTTCTCCAGTTTGCGGAGAACCCTGCAAGGATCAAACGTGCATATCATGCCTCCCGGACGACCGAAAGGTCCACGTTGTCGACTTCATCATGCAGAGAAAATTAGCCGAGATCGACACCTGTTCCGAGGATATCTCAGAACGCCTAATCAAGCTTGCATGCGGTCACATTTTCACTGTTATAACGCTGGACGAACACTGTCACATGTCGGAGTACTACGAAGTCGACCCTATGGGCACCTTCACAGCTACCAAGGCACCCCCGGTGAACTATCAGACCCCCCCTTCTTGTCCCACATGCCACGGGCCTATTACTGCTCTCAGATATGGTCGGGTTACGAAGCGAGCGAATCTCGACATTCTTGAACAGAATGTGGCCAGCGAAATGTCATCGGAATTGGCGGATATATGTCAGGAGATCGAGGTAATTTCTGCCAAACTTGGGAATGCCAAGGACGATGCAAAAAAGATCCCATTCAGCCCTTCAGAGAAGAGGCCGGAGGACCTTTATCACCTTGCTGAGTTTCGCAAGACCCAATTTGGCAAGGAGTCTGAGCCCCTTCCTCCTGATGTAATTCACCAGGCCGCTATGATGACCATCCATGGACTCTCAAGGGAGGAGAGCAAGGCTTGGAACAAGATCGTCCGAGAGATTGTCAAACTGTACAGGAAAGTCGCACGGGTCGCGCGGACCCAAGGACCGCATGCCCAGGCGTACGGCTCTGCGCTTGCGACGCTGTACTGTCTGGAACTCAACGCAATAGCCAGCGACCCGGAGCGGGCCTGCGACAGGCCAGAGCCATTGGTGATGGAGGAAGTCAACAAGAAGATCGGACAACCTCCACACAAGGCAGATCCATGCTTTCAGGTGGAAGCCTTCTTCCTGTCGATCGAGCTGCGTTACACGTTGGTAGAAATCGCGAAGAGCCGAATCGAGGGTCTGAACTTGACCTCGCGAGAAGACCTCACTACAAACATGCATTTATGGCGATCCTATGTATCATTTATCTATGAGTCCTGCATCCGCGATGCAGAAAAGGCCCTCATCGTCGCTCAAACGTCTACAGCTTCGCGACTTGCTGCACGCGCTGGTGTGTACATCCTCCAGGGAAAGCTGGAGCTATTCCGCTTCGAAATCTTGTCCGAACGCGCATTATTGGCTCGTGATGGTTTCCTGGACGACGCCCATAGAAAGACGCTGAGTAGCAGGGCGCAGCAAAAAGCGAAAGCCACTGTCGCCCAGATGAAGGCACTTGAGGCGATATACCTCCGCAATGGCCATGTTGCGGATATCGACGACATGATAGCTGAGAGGGCGTGGTTCGTTCAAAACTGCCGCGGAAGGGGAGATAAGTATGTGGAGGAGTACGACAAACTTGCAACGGACCTCCTCACCGAGAGTGACTACGAACCCTTATATCTACAAGCTCCACCACCTGCTCCTTCACCTGCTCCGGCTGTACCGAAAACGTGGGCCAACCTGGCAGCAACCAACCCGAAGAAGTGGGGTTCAGCTGTGGCGCCAGAGTCCCGTGGTACGCCGGAGGTATCATCTCCCGGGAGTGGCACTCAGACCCCGGTGAGCCATCATGCTCCCGGCGCAAGACCTCAGCAACAGTCACGGGAACCTCATCCAATGTATTTTGCTGCAACTAACGTGTCAAATGCCCTATGCTTCGTCAAGGTAAGGTATTGCAGTTTCACTCCCGCGATCCATTTCTCAGACCTTCTTTAGGGCGTGCAAGAAACCGTCACCGAAGCAGCATTGAGGAATACATTATTCAGTCGATTTGGACCTATAAAAGATCTCGATCTTGTGCGGAGCAAGGCATGTGCATTCCTGGAGTTTAGCAACGTCGACGCTGCGCGCCGTGCAATTGTCGCCTCGCTTCCCGCCTCGCAAGGTGGTGAGAGTGGTATCCGTATTGATGTCGGGGATGGCCAACAGGTGCGCATTATTGTCGAGACGCGTAAGGTACGGGGTGAGCGCCCCGTCAGCCGACCTCGTGGTGGTGCTCCCGTAAATGGTGATGTGCGGGGTGGTTTCCGTGGCCGTGGTGGGGGACCTGCTTCTCTAAACACCCATTGGCAGTGGAGAAGAGGAGCGTGAAAGAATAAGTGCTGTAGTATCAAGTGTAGAAATCACTGTTGTAAACTCACTAAACTGGCTGAACGGACTGGCTGAACGTTAACGGAACAACTGATGTGCCTTTGTAAACAATGCCACGTGACACGTGAACACGTGTAACTTACACACGCTCCTCGTTTTCCCTGAACCAACCTGAATTCATGAGTACTTCATAGAGAATAATGAACCTCCGTGGCCGACATCGGATAGATGGTGACAACCGTCGCAGCCATGGGCATACGGTCTAATTCGACGATCGGCGGATCGTAGGAGACGTTTTCCTGGCCCCTTAAGGCCGAAGGGTGTAATCGATTGGACGTGGAACTGGAGTCTCACCACGCCACCATGAGATGTCTGACTCCACAACTTGCGGACTTCTCAATGCTCTCCGCCTCACGAAACAGAAGGGATCCAGTCATCTTTTTCCTACCATTTTCATCGAGAAGTTCGGGTGCCAAACGGCGGCGCGAAATTCTGCTCGAAAAATCGAGTTGGAGAGGTTGGTACTGTTCCGGTACTAGTAGTTGCAAGACCTGGATGCACATTGCACACTGGCATACCGTGGCAGTAGTACTCGCGAACCCACTGCATGCAACGTCCCTATGCTCAGGTGCTCTCACTGACAGAAACGTCAGTGGTCAAGGGTTCCAGGATCCGTCTAATCGGGGATATGAATTGCAAAGAGGCGTTTCGTTGGTGAAGGGCCCAACTGAAAATGTTCCCGGTGATGACAGCGTGTGACTGGTCGCGTTTATGGGTAATAGTATGACGCTGCCAAGTCTTCCGACCAGGCGCACGATACGTGAGAAATGGGGGATTTGGCTACTAGTACGTATAAAGACTGCATAGAGAGGCGTAACGATGAAACAGTACAGTACGGTGACAGTATGGAATGGGAGGCTGCCAGGTTGCACGTTGAGTCACTGGGTAACAGATTATGTAAAGGCCGCTGCGCGCTCCAATCCTCCCATCCCTGATCGACGTCGTGGGAAGAACTTGAAGTACTGTACTGTACTTGGTACATGGACATGCGAGTGGTATAAAATTGCCAGTGGACGTGGACGGTCCACTGGTTGGGTCGAAGACTCGAAGTTGCTGGTCCGCTCGGTCGGAGCCTCGACTCGGCGAGTGTCCGCTGGGACTCCGAAACATTGGCCTGGTAACGAGCTCAATGGCTCATATAACACAGCTCAAGCTTTTCTGGTTCAAAGTACGACACATATCTGTATAAATGACCCTTCCGAGTCGACTCGGAGCGACTGCGCATGCGCATGAGAAATCGGATCCTGGTAAGTTAATCAGTTGACATCAGTTGAAATAACATTCAAAGTTCGGCTTTCGTCTTTACCGCCCGCTGTCCAAACTTGAACCTCACTGCTGCGGATGCTTTTGCGCCACCCGGTCTAGGGTCAACGAACAGTTCTCAGCTCCCCACGTTGAAATGCTGGATATGTATAACTTCTCATGCTGTTCTTTATCTTGCTTCTAGTCCCATCGCTATCACATCATTACCTGTTGTGGATTTTAAGGTCCTCTATCGGATGCCCAATCACGCCCAAGGGCGAATCCTCTCCACAAACCACGGACGCATGTTTTTCCCCGCGCGCCTTACCATCCTATCGTTTTCTATCATCCACCATATCGCATCTCCTTCCGTCAGCTCTACTATTCTCTTATCATGTCGTCAAATAGCTCGGGTGACCACTATAGACGTGGAGGCAGTGGAGGCAGTGGACGGGGCCAGGGCTCTACAAGCAATGGTGACCGTGGTCATGGTCGTGGGCGTGGGCGTGGTCGTGGTCGTGGTCGTGGTCGTGGTGACGCACCTATTATCGACCGAACTTCAATTCCTAGAGGAATATGCCATTTTTATTGGTCCTCTGGTGTCTGTGATCGCGGCTTTGATTGTACGTTCAAGCACCAAGCAAGGGACCAGGTGTCTTCGCCCGCCACGCAGTCCACGGATCATACTCCCGATTTTTTCTCGCTGGAAGGGCTGGCCACGAACAATGGTTCTACTGTAGACACGCGACATACCCTTAGTCCAAGTGAAGCGCACAATCATCTCAAGTCCTACCTCTTCGACAACTTCGTATTTCGTGATGCCATCAATGTTGAGGGCTTCTCTCGAATCCTTGCAAGCGTCAGTTCTCGTAACCGAGCATGGGTAGGCAGTGGTGTAACTTTCAAATGTAACGTTATCAATAATTCGCGTCACATAGGATTCTAACCGGGCACAGGTTAGTTGTGGGCCCAGGACTACAGCACCTGAGGGTTGATTCATTTTTTTTTTGCGAAGGACTTCCTTGATAGTATCGTTCGTGTGAGCCCAGTCTTCTTGATTCTCTTTTTTCAGCAGTAAGACCCTTCACCGTTACTAGGGAAATGCCTTGCTACGAATCGGTGATGTTTTGCGATTTTCACCGGTCGCCGCCAATGTCGGCGCTGGCTCCGCAACTCTCTCATATCAGAAAGGATACTTCCCAATACTCGAGGTATATCCCAATTGAAAGTGTTTATCGGATTCTGATCCGTTTCGTAGTTTCTGTCGTCGGACCTGGTGCTGAAAACCACCATGCACAAGAACATAAAGTGAGTTTTTGGTGTACCCGTAACAGTTCTTGCCGCTTGAGAGATTGCTCCAGCGCTATATACTCTCTTATCGACCAAAATTATAACGAATTTCAAACAACTACCCGTGCTTGCATGGCTTCAATGATAAGCGCCCAAACCTGGGAGGACCGCTCGCCGGGTATTCCCGCGTCACGAAGAAACACGCTCAGTGGCGTGATAGTCTTCAAGACACTTTCTACTGTCCTATCCCAGTGAGTCTCGACATTTCATGTCTTAGCATTCCTCTTAAAAATCTAGGAAGATTCTTCGCCCGCTTCAAGCATGCCTTACAAAATCATCCTGAACTACGCGACTTCGTCGAAGACCTTTATGAATGGTTTTCTCGCTGGACTGAAGCTGTCAAGGCATTGTCACCAACTTTCGTGGATTCCATTACCCTTTCAACCCCCGCGGTCCGCGACCTCACATTGGTAGAACTCGAGAAAGACGTCAGTCGGCTCAGGTTGATCACGGACAGAGAATATGGGCAAACAGAGCGGATGAGGCGGCCCGTGGCACATGCAGCAATCACCGAGAGTCAGATACAGCAAGCTTTTATTGCCCATCTAGTCCACACCTATGAACCTCCCGGCACTTTGCGTGACGGAGGAATGCCTCGTCATGACAACGATTTCACTGACATACAGGATATTCGAATTGCACCCACGCATGAGGAACTCCTATGTCCCATACAACCCTACCTCCCTGTATTTCTTCCGAACGCGCCCCATCATCTACCCGTGAATTCCATGCAACGACATCTTGATATTCAGTTCCGACTTTTGAGGGAAGAGATGATGTACACTCCCGTTCCTTTTCCATTCTCTCGTTAGGCTGATTTTTCTTTTCTTTTCTTTCTTTTTTTCAAAGTTCTTCCATCCGACAGTCAATTGGAGAGATTCGCAAAGATCTCGAGACCATGTGGGCCCCGAGAGTTATTTCAGAGAGGCGTGTCACGTTGCTGGAGAAGCTGCTGGCGGTGAACGGAGGCGCATATAGGACATCTGGTGCGAATTCCGTGTTCTTTCACCTTTATACTGGCGCTCGGTTCGCGCCTGTAAAGGCTGAGCGCCGTAACTTCACCGTTGGCCTTCTACTCGATGCTCCTCGTGGCGGCGCACGCGACAAGAGCGGGAAAAAGAGAGCAGAATTCTGGGAACACTCAAAACGGTTGCAACGCGGGAGTCTGGTCGCTTTGGTTCTTATCTCTCCGGGTCGATTCCGAGTGTTTCTTGGGACTATCATCTCCACGGGTGCGGACATCGGAGAATCCGCCAAAGCAGATGCCAATACCATTCAGCTCCGAATCTCTTTCTTCGATGCCGAGATAGCACTCATGGCGTTGCGCCGAATGCCAATTTCCATTAGTACGTCAACATATGCGGTCCTTTTGGACAACAGCATAATGTTCGAATCCATATACCCGTTCCTTCGGACCCTGCAGGGGGTGGAACCTACCTCCGTCCCTTTCCCTAATATCATATCGTATTCTGGGTCGCTTGACACGCTGCCAGTTGAACCCCCTCGTTATGCCCGTGTCCCATGGTTCAGATATAACTTACAGTGCTTAGCTCGACCTGGTCTGAACATCCCAAACCTCGACGTTAATGACGAGACGTCTGTAACACTCGCACGCCACCACCTAGTGAACTTGAGCGATTTGGACCCTTCCCAAGCTGATGCGCTAATCGGTGCACTCACGCGGGAGGTTTCCTTGATACAGGGGTGCGTTCAATATTCACCCCTTAAAACCGACCTCTTATTGTAATGTTGTCAGCCCTCCCGGAACAGGAAAGGTAAGGGAATTCCCGACAAGGAAGAATACGCTTAGTTCTTATGTCAAGGAAAGAGCTTCACAGGTAAGGAAATCCTTCGAGTACTATTCTCCAGCAATATCAAGCCGATAGGTGGGTGTGGAAGTCATCTTTCAGTGCCTACTCTGACGACCTTTTTAGTTGTAATCGCTTTCACGAATCACGCGCTCGATCACTTGCTCACATTAATCCTTGATGCCAAAATCACTACAAATATCGTGCGCCTGGGGTCCAGAACGACGGATGAGCGCATCGCCCAATACAGCTTGAACAAATTAGAACAGCTTGCGGGACACGAAGAGCTTGATCGACCTAGGAGACGCCAATATACCGCCTTGAAGGAGATCGAAGAAGAGATGACCCACATCATGAACAAGATACAACACCCCCAATTGACATCGGAAGACGCTGAGAGATATCTCGATTTTCATTTTCCTCGACACGCCGATTCTCTCCGGGAGCCCCCATATTGGATCGCAGAGCTCTTCCGAAAGGTCACAGAGGATGAAGTCGCAAATGGGGAGTGGATAGAAGTATCGAGAGGCAAGAAATCCGCCCCGGATCTGGACATTACAGGAATTTACGGATTTTGGAGGAGCGGCCGTGATATTGAGTTCATCCAGCCTCTTCCAGCGTCCTCGAAATCTATTGACAAGAAAGGCGCGGGCACACGGCAAGCATTCTTCGACGAACTAGGGTTCTCTGGCCAGATACCTAAGATTCCTTCGGGGCACAGACCCCTTGAACGTCTCGTCGAAAGTGGTGGCAATTTATGGTCAATGTCGCTCTACGAACGAAAGTGCCTCGCGGAGTCATGGGAGGAGGAAATGCGTGGGATGGCTTACGAATCTAATCTGGAGGGATTTGAGCTCCTAAAGCAGCGATATAAGGAGGCCTGTCAAACTTACGAGGACGTTCAGGATGAGGTTAGTCGATACTACTCTGACTTTGCTGATTATTTAATAACCAATAACCCTGTTTATAGGGGCGGCGTAGACTTCTCAGTAGAATGGACCTCATTGCATGCACCACTACTGGTGTGTAATTTCGTGTTGATGGGCAGCCAGAGAAGCAAGCTAACTTCATCAAAAATAATAGGTGCTGCAAAGCTTGTCTCTTTGCTCACGGTTTGTCAAGCCGATTACTTAAGCACACGGTGCTGACTCGTACACATAGAGTGTTGCGCCAAAGGTCGTTTTGGTCGAGGAGGCTGGCCAAGTTCTCGAAGCACACATTTTGGCCTCGCTTGTTCCCTCAGGTACGTCCCAACCTACTCGACGTGATAGCAAAGCTCACCAGATCTCAACGTAGTTGAGCACCTAATTTGTATCGGAGATCCCCAGCAGTTACGCCCAAACGTATCGACATTCAGTGAGTCACAATTGCACCTTGTCATGCAAAGCTAAACTCTGTCGAAAGCCTTGACCATGGATAGCACGTCTGGAAGGGAACTGTACAAATTTGACCGTTCCCTCATGGAGCGACTTTCCGATAACGAAATGATCATGTCCCAGATTAATGTTCAGCGACGAATGCGGCCCTCAATCTCCCACTTTGTGCGGTGTGTAGTATGTTATAGCGGACGCACAGAACCAAGACATTTATATGTACTCCCAGGACCATTTTATACCCGAAGCTCGAGGACCACGATCTTGTCCGTCACTATCCATTGGTGCAAGGCATAGAGAAGAATGTCTTCTTTTTCTCACATGGCAACAAGGAGAACGCAGAAGATGACTCTGTCTCAAAATACAACACGTTCGAGGTGTGTCGGTATCTTGGATTTGACAGCTGCGATATGACTCAACGTATCCGATTGGCCAACCAGGTTAACATGATACGGGATCTTGTAGTATATTTCCTAAAGCAAGGCGCTTACGACGGAGCCGGGGACATTGCAGTACTTTGTGCTTATCTTGGCCAACTGCAAAAGGTCCGAGCGGCCCTCCGAGACCTAAAAGTCGCGGTTAGCGTGGATGAACGCGATGAAGAGCAGCTCGAGCGCATGGGCATAGCAGGCGATGACGAGATAGGATTCGCTCAAGTTCAAGTGGCGAGACACGTCGGTAACATTATCAAGTTCTGAAGACACACCGTTTTGATATGATGTTGAACATGTAGATTCGTATCGGCACAGTGGACACGTTCCAAGGTCAAGAAGCAAAAATCGTCATTATTTCCCTGGTCAGAAATTCTGGCTCGTTTGAGGAAGGCCAGGCCTCGATAGGCTTCCTAAAGGTGTGCACCCTTCAGTGCAATCTAATATTATGAGTTCTGACAGTCTTCGGACCACGTCAAGAGTATCAATAGGATCAACGTCGCGCTTTCTCGGGCGAAGCACGGCCTATATATACTCGGAAATGCCTCGAATCTGAGGAAAAATGAGACATGGAGAACGGTTCTATACGAGATGGAGAACGAAGATCAGATCGGCTTCGCATTCCCAATCGTTTGCCCGCGTCATCCTGAGGCGAAGCGATTCGTGTCCAAGCCGGGAGAACTTCCTATACTGGCCCCCGAAGGTGGCTGCCTTCAACCCTGCGATTTTCGTCTTGCATGTGGACATGTGTGCCCATCAATGGTATATAAATCCTTATTCGCACTACTATCTCACTAAGTAACGGGTTATAGTGCCACACCGACCAAGATAATCATCGAAGGATGAAATGCAACCAACCCTGTTTGAGGGTCAGCTGTCCTAGGCGTCACCCTTGTCCTTTGCTCTGTTCCGATGACTGTGGTGACTGCCAATTCCCCATGTATGACATAAGGTTGCCATGCGGTCATATCGCCGCCTCTGTCCCTTGGCAAGTGCTTTTACCGCGGTATTTTTGTCTCGTTCCTTCTGATGCTCTCTCTAGTCATATGCTCGAAAATTTGAGGGCTGTCAAGTGTGCTGCCAAAGTTTCCAAGCGCCTACCAGAATGCGAACATAGCGCTATCATGGCCTGTGGCAAGGATCCTGCAACTTTCATATGCAAGGAGGTTTGTGGCGGCATGACTACATGCTGCTCCCGTAGATGCATGTCCAGATGTCATGAGTGTCGGACGATTACGAAAGAGAAGACGACTGCAAGATCTCTTCCCTTGGTCCGCTCACACCACCGAGACCACGCTTGCCAGCGGTTGCTCAAATGCCAACACCTCTGTGGTCTCCCTTGTTCCTCAGACCATTCATGCAACTCGAAATGTCCCCAATTGTGTCGACAACAGTGTAGTCATCGACAATGTAAAAAGCCATGCTGGGAACCTTGCCCCCCATGTATGGAGCCATGCGAGTGGCGCTGTTCTCACCACTCGTGTCCGGTGGTGTGCGGCTCGGTAAGATCGAGATAGATTTCCCAGACTCTTTAGTGAGCTCGCATTTGTAGATTTGTTCTCGCTTGCCTTGCGACAAACCGTGTAAACAGAAATTAGTTTGTGGTCACGAATGTCCTTCAGGTATGTATGATAGCTTTCCCACCTGCCAACATCTGTCCTAGAAACTGATTTTCCTTTCTGCAGTTTGCGGTGAGCCGTGCGAGGAACAGACATGCATATCATGCCTCCCGGACGAGCGAAAGGTTGACATTGTCGACTTCATCATGCAGAGGAAACTTGCCGAAATTGATCTTAGCTCGGAGGACATTTCTGAACGCCTAATCAAGCTTGCATGCGGTCACGTTTTCACTGTTGAAACGCTGGACGGACACTGTAACATGTCGGAGTACTACGAAATCGATCCTATGGGCGTCTTTACGGCTACCAAGGCGCCCCCGGTGAACTATCAAACCCCCCCTTCTTGTCCGACCTGCCGCGGGCCTATCACCGCTCTCAGATATGGTCGGGTTACGAAGCGAGCGAATCTCGATATTCTTGAACAGAATGTGGCTAGCAAAATGTCATCGGATTTGGAGGCCATAAGTCAAGAGGCTGAAAATATTTCACCGAAACTGGAGAGTGCCAAGGACGATGCAAAAAAGATCCCCTTCAGCCCTTCAGAGACGAAGCCGGAAGACCTTCATCAGCTCGATGAGAGTCGCAAGAACCAATTTGGCAGAGAATACGAGCCCCTTCCTTCTGATGCAATTCACCAAGCTGCTATGACGACTGTCCATGGACTTTCACGAGAGGAGAGCAGGGCATGGAACAAGATCGTCCGTGAACTAGTCAAAATGTACAAGAAAGTTGCTGGGGTCGCGCGGACACACGGTCCACATGTGCAGGCTTATGGCGCTGCACTCGCAACGCTGTACCGTATGGAACTTGCTGCGATAGCCAGCGACCCGGAGCGGGCTTGCGACAAGCCAGAGCCCTTCGCGATGGAGGAAGTTAACAAGAAGATCGGACAGCCTCCGCATAAAGCAGACACACGCTTTCAAGTGGAAGGCTTCTTCCTGTCGATCGAGTTGCGGTACACGTTGGCGGAAATCGCGCTGAGCCGAATCGAGGGCCTGAACACCACCTCGCGAGAGGAAGATATCACCATGCACACTCGTTTGTGGCGATCCTACGTATCGTTTATCTACGAATCCTGCGTCTGCGACGCGGAGAAGGCCCTCACCGTTGCTCAGAAGTCTACAGCTTCGCGACTTGCTGCGCGCGCCGGAATATACATCCTTCGGGGAAAGCTAGAGCTGTTTCGCTTCGAAATCTTGAACGAACGCTCATTAATGGCTCGAGATGGGGCCTTGGATGGCACCCGTAAAAAGACACTAAGTAGAAGGGCGAAGCAGGAAGCAGAAGCCACTATCTCCCAGTTGAGAGTACTGGAGGAGACATACATCCGCAGTCGCCCTCCCGCAAATATGGACGACCTGATGGCGGAGAGGGCGTGGTTCGCTCAAAATTGCCACGAAAAAGGAGATAAGTACGTAGAGGAGTACAACAAACTTGCAACACACCTCCTTACGGAGAACGGCTATGTGCCCTTAACTCTACAAGAAAAGGCAGACATTGTCAAGGCATTCGGATTCTGTATGTCGCTGTACTATTTGAAGGCCTTCATGAGATTAACCATCTCCCATAACAGCACCTGCGGGCCACTTCTACAACTGCCAAAATGGGCACACCTTTGTAATCACAGAAGTTGGTAACCTGTCTTATTTTCCGAGGGGCCAAGCTGACGTCTCACCGTAGTGTGGTCTAGCTAATCAAGCGGCGAGGTGCCCTGAGTGCAGGGCGCCCATCGGGGGTACCGGTTATATGTTGGATCAGTCAAACACGCGGGCAGCAGAGTTTGAGAATATAGTACTCTAACAGTGTTCTGAAGACTGTCGTTGGTCGGGGTAGACTCGGAGCTGTAGACTACTTAACGGTAGACAAAAATGGAAAGCGGGACATGCTTACAAACGTCTCTGGACGCTGGACAGCGACGCGTGTACCCCGTCAACTGTCTTCTTATACTCTCATGGTCGCCACAACGACAGAGCAGGTGAGTATAAGTGAAGCCTCTGTAGAAAAATGGTCGTTTACAGTTCAAAGCTAACAGCACTTGCCGCAACAACCGTCGGTGCGCGCGTAAACCAATGTTCCAAAGCCTGGAATCGCTGACCTTCTTAGTGGTACACCCGCTCGTCTTGCTCTCCGTTACGGACCATCACGCGCGCAGCGTTGCCCGTGGCTCTTCAAAACGCGTCGTAGGCGTACTGCTTGGTCAGGATAATGGCAAGTCGATCAATGTCGCCAACTCGTTCGGGATACCGTTCGAGGAGGACGACAAGGATGCCAAGACGTGGTTCCTCGATCACAACTATGTCGAGGGTATGTTCGAGATGTTCAAAAAGGTCAATGGTGGGTACCGCTTGCCTTTCTGCTATGCGTCTAATAAAACTTCCCTGATGATCTCGTCGTCGCTGTGGTCGTGCAGCACGGGAACGCATGATCGGTTGGTACCACACGGGGCCGAAACTGCGAGCATCGGATTTGGAGATTAACGAATTATTCAAGCGGTACATTGCGCGACCCGTGATGGTCATAGTCGACGTGAGACCGCAAACGGTCGGCATTCCGACGGATGCCTACTTTGCTGTGGAAGAGATCAAAGATGTGCGTGCGTCTAGAGCCGACACGCCAACCCCACCTGATATACATATATATGCGCTCCTTATACTCGTAATAACGGTCCTCTCTACAGGACGGCACAGAAACACGCAAGACATTCCTCCATGCACCGTCGGCCATCGATGCAGAAGAAGCAGAAGAGATCGGCGTCGAGCATCTCCTGCGCGACATCAAAGACTCAACCACGACGACGCTCGCTACACGGGTCTCGGAGCAACTCTCCTCCCTCCGCGGCCTCTCCGCCCGTCTATCCGACATCCAGCGATATCTCGTCGACGTCTCGCACGGAACGATGCCCGTGAACCACCAGATCGTGTACTTCCTCCAGGACGCGCTCAATCTGTTGCCTGACTTGGCTGACCCAGCTCTCACGGGTAGCTTTGCGAGCAGCACGAACGACGCGCTGCTCGTCGTGTATCTCAGCAGCCTCTTGCGGGCTGTTATCGCGTTACATGCGCTGGTCGATAATAAGGCGACCATTGGGCGCGCTGAGCTTGAAGAGGATGGGAGTGGCAAGGACAAGGGAATGGAAAAGGAAAAGGCTAAGGAAGGAGATGCAGAGAAGGAGCCGAACAAACAGCCAGACACTAAGAACACATAGGTCTTTGTTGCGCATACACACTAGCCTTTTGTATTCCATGTTTGCCTTCACGTTGCAGTTAGAAAATATAATTCCGCCTGTATCACGGACGTGCCACGTTGCTGCACTTGTCGGTCACCGGGTGATCTCGGATAAGATAGAAAATTGATTTATTTTTCGATCGAAAAGTGGATGCAAGGGCGTAGCAGTGCATATTGCAGAGCAGGAAAGAACTCGGATAACACTGGGTAAAGCATGACGGAGACGCCCACCCACCGCAGTAGAGCCCTACGGTTCCGCGGCCATCTTGAGAATCTACTTCTGTGTAACAAAGCCCTTGCCAGAGTAGCCCTCAGACGAGATACCTAATAACACCGTCACAGATGAGAAAAAAGCGAATAACTGTGAAGAATGTATACGGACCTGAGATAGGGTTAATTTTGAGCTCCTTGGCGCGCTCGTTGCTGGCCTCTTCCCACTCCTTGGTGATCGTCCTGGGTGGCGGTGGGGCTGTGACGGTTTTTTTTTAATGAGAAAGGAAAAATTTGACGTTATTGTAGACTGGCAAAACCGACAACGTACCGATAGCGCGGAAACCGACGTAGAGCAGACCCGCGGCGCCAATGAGGGCAGAAACGCCAGTGAGGATCTTGACGGTCGTACCGGGGGGGTTAACCGGCGCACGAGGACCATGCGGGCCAAACGCAACATAGTAAGCTAGAACGAAGCACATACATCAGTCCGTCCATCCGCCACAAGGTATGGGACGCACCAGCCTTCTTCTCCGCAAGCGAAAGCGTCTTCCAGTCCTTCCGCTGGAGTTCTTCCAGCTGCTGGTGGACGGAAGTCTGCTCGGAAGGATTGAGTGTGGCCCATTGAGCTTCTACGTTTGACAATGGGATCGCGCTGGTGGCAGCTGTTACGTGTGATGTTGACGAGCCAGCGTGAGGTGGGTGCGCCGCGGCTGTCGCGAGGCCACGACGCACGATGCGGAGTGCAGAGTGGCGCATGGAAATATAAAAAGTTAAGTGAGTGTTGGGTGTGTGTTTTGGGGGAGAGAAACAGACACGGTAAATCGAGCGGGTCAACAGCGTGCGAAAAACCGTTTCCTCGGTAATTTGGAATTTCACTTTTCTCACGTCCTCACTGATGCTATGCTCACTCGTCAAACCATTTACAGTGCATGAACATGAACATGTGAACAAGAGTAAGACAAAAGTAGAACTCGGTGTCAAGAAATCAACTTTGTTTCAATCATTATTTTCCTTTGCTTGTTGGTTGTCGCAATGACCAACGCCTCACGCCGCCTCGTCAGCCGCTCCGCCAGCGCTGGGGCAATCACGCGAGATATGGCTGCTCAGGAGAGATAGGTCATTAGAGAGAAGGCATGGACGACTGCATTTCAAAAGACACCTACCCTTCTGATCCGCACGTGTAGCAAGCGCGCCTTTGAGGCTGCGGACAATCGCGGCTGATGTGACCCTGTGATAACAAAAAGGCCAAGCTTAGTACTTGTTAACGAAGGGGGAAAAGAATACTTACAACACCAGAGCAATTGTAACACTTCGAACCCTGCCCGCAATCACGCGATAGATGGCCTACTCCACCGCAGGTGTAACTTCAAAAAGAACCGAAAAAAGGCATTAGTACCCCTCGGGCGACGCGACAAGACATGACAAGTGAAAGAGCGCACCAAGTTTTTTGACTGCCCCCGCCGCCCCCGCCGCCGCCCCCAAAACTACCGTAGCCTCCTCCCGCGCCACCGCCGTAGCCTCCTGAACCGCCGCCGCCTCCGGGCGCCTCGGGGCACGCACGCGCAATGTGACCGATCTTGCCGCAGCGATAGCATTCCGTGCCAGAACTGCCACCTCCTGACCCTCCAAAGCCGCCGGCGCTGCTGTTCTGAGAATCGGGGCAATCACGCGACTAAGATTCGCAAATAGCACCGAAAGAATATCACAATGAGGTCACAAGAAAGAAACCGTGAAACGCGGATGGAGGACACAACGTACAATGTGACCCTCTCGCCCACAGCGATAGCAAGATTTTGCCTTTTGCTCCATCGTGCAGTCACGCGATACGTGACCTTCCATGCCGCCTGTACCATCGTCGCGTACACGACAGACGATCAACAATCCCGAAGCCGACACGGCTACGGAGGGAGGTAAAGGAGAAAAAGTAGGCGGACTCACAGTTATAGCTAGTGGGGGGGGCGCATAAGAGAGAAATGCACGAGTGAGCGATTCACGCGATGGGATCTGATCAGAGCAAAAGGATGTTTTTTTACCAAGTGGGTGTGCCCGCCTTTGGGCAGTTTGCAGCCTGGTGTCCAACTGGTGTTTTTGACATGAACACGACGGGTTACGATGCACACGACATGGATTTTCGATAACAATTTTGATTGTGCCCGGTCGATGTATAGCAATTTGTAAAAAAAAAAGGAAAGTCGCGGTCCCCGTCAGCACCGCACAATAGACAACGACAAGAAAAGGAGGGGAAGAAAAGCGGGGAGGAGTAGGTACATGCGTCTGCACACAGGGCACGCGACGGCGACATGACGACGGCAACAACACAGAAACACCACGCACAGCCTCCACAATTGAAACATCCACGGGCACCAGCCATGTTTTCACAACTTTTTTTAAAATAGATTTCTTCCTTTTTTTTGGCTGAATGGATGTATGGCAGGAAATCAGTAGCTGGATGGGATAGGGCATCAAAAGATGAGAACGCACAATATGGGCGAAGGTGGAGTAGAGGGGGAGCGATGGGTGATGATGGATTGGAGGGAAAAAGAAGGAAGGGACGAAGAGGAGGCCGCAGAGGCATGTCTCAAATCTCTCACACACTGGGGCCACGTGGTGGCGCACGGCGCTCGCTCATTGCCCGTTTCGATCATGCCTTCTTCCGTTTCTGTAACCGTGGCGAGATGTCGCCTCAAATCCACTTATTTAATTGTGGCCTGCACATCACTCACCGTGGCAATCATACATTAGCCACTCTTTACGCCCAGATAACATCCTATGTCTATCTCGGGATGGAGATATCAGAGCCACCCAATAACGCAAGGCTTATAATTCTCAGTCTTTTCTCTTTGCACCCGCACCTATGACTGGCGCAGGGACTTCATTTCTTCAATTTGCCGGACCGGTGAGCAGAGAGCAAATAGACAAATCGTGTTGTCACTCCGGTACCCTCGAACGCGACAACGTTTCTATTATATCGACATGGCTCCAGCGAGTTTTGGTGCGAAACCCACAGCAGTAACACTACGCCTTCTCAGGAGGCGGGTGGAGATGCACCTAACGGCCCCATGCGTTAGCCAAACACGTTCGGATGTAACGGGAGGGAGAAAAAACTCTACCTGTTCGCCGCCTTTTCCGCCTTCCCAATGTTGGTACCTCAGGGCAGTGAGCCCTCGCTTTTCAGCGACAACGCGCTCGTTCTCCTTGAGTGACTGGCGAACTGCACGAGCAGCAATTTGGGTGTATTTGTTATACCTAATTTTATAGAATCAATCAATGCCAGCAGTAGAGATTTGAGAAAGGCACGATACGTGAAGAATTGTCGCCAGGTTGCAGCCGACATTGTTGGTTGATGCAAAGAGGAGTTGCGGGTGGTGTCGCGACAAACTCCCACGGTACAAATGCCGCGCTGGCAGCGCTGACAACCGAGCCCGAGCTCTGAGCCTGATATACCCTTTCACTAATATGGCTGGTCCTAGCTGGAATTACGTCCTCAAATTCATCATCACCGGTGAGACCTAACCTCCTCGTCTTTCTGATTCTTCTCATACTGGGGCTCGACAGGCGACGCCGGAGTGGGAAAGTCCTCCCTGCTCGTTCGACTAACCGACCAGCGCTTCCTGGCAAATCCAGATCCTACGGTCCGTATTTTTTCTACTTCTGATCCCGTGTACTCATGTCTATACAACCCAACAACTCGTTAATAAAAGCTTGGCGTCGAGTTTGGCTCAAAGCTAATAACTATCCCCGAGGAAGACAACAAAGTTGTGAAACTACAGTGTGCGTACCACACTCTTTTTTGAGGGTTTTGCGTATCCCACTCTCGGCGCCTGTGCCTCCGCCTGCGCCTGGTCGTGCGTAAAGAAACCCCGTCCTCCGATTGTGTATTGCTCACACGCACAAACGCACACAGGCTGGGACACCGCCGGAACCGAATCCTTCCGCTCCATCACGCGTTCATACTACCGCGGTGCCGCCGGCTGCCTACTCGTCTACGATGTAGCTTCACGTCTCAGTACGTTGTGCCTTGCTCATCAGAAAACCAACGCCGACAACTCTCCCGAACTATAGGTTTTGAACACGCACGGACCTGGCTCGCCGATGTACGCATGCACGCAGACCCGCACCTAACATGCATTCTCGTGGGCAACAAGAACGACCTCTCTCTCGAGCGACGACAAGTCCCGACCGAAGAGGGGGAACGATGGGCACACGAGGAAGGGTTGCTCTTCGCCGAGGCGAGCGCCAAGAGCGGAACCAACGTCGACGCTGCGTTCGAGGCGGCCGCTCGAGACATCCTCGTCAAGATCCGTCGTGGCGTGTTTGAAGATGATAGGGTCTGCCGTCCCTTTGTTTCTCGCTTCCTTTCTGCTGACACACCGATAATCGCACCAGTCCCCTGGTGTAAAGTCTTCCAACCCCGCGGGTGCGGTCGTCTTGGATCAGAGGAAAGCCGCCCAGACGTGTTGCGGTTCGTGATCGGTCGTATCCCGTTTGAGGCGAGAGTGGGATGTAGGATGTTGTAACTCGGGTGTTTGTTATCGTATTGACTGAACCTGTACGTTACTCATTGTAATACTGTGATCTAATATTGTTAGAGCGTGTTTCATGGGACGCTTGATGCGGCACACATAAAAATTAGGGGAATATTAGGGCGAAGCGTTCAATACTCCAACGTGAAACCCGGTGATCGCTCGCTTGATTTGAATGCAAACAAGGCACTCCAACTCCAGCAATAAGTATTATGGTAATAACTACTACCGAACCACATTACCTCCGAACGTAGAGTACGGTTTCCAGGTGAGCACGTACATCGTCAGTTAGTGTGCGTGTATGGAATGGAATAAATTAAGTAAAAAAGCTATCATGAATGAATGATATAGGGGGATATACGGTACACTGTCCGGGCCGAGACGACGGAATTAAGCAAGCACGGCCGCCTTATCCGACGACGCGAGCGACCGATGATACTCGTGTAGCTGATCGATGAAACCCCGATTCGGCGCGGCGGCAGCACGCCGGGCCCTGACGAACTCGAGGGCCTGCGACGGGTGAAGACCATGGGCGGCGATAAGGTAACCGCATACAACGGCGACGGAGCGGCTAGTACCCATCGCACAATGAACGAGCACGCGTGAATCGGGACTCGAGCGCAGCGCGCGAGCGATGTACCGCGTCGTGCGCGGGAGGTGTGCCGCCAGCTCCGCGAAAGGCGCGTCGTGCAAGGGAATTTGCACCGCGTGCGCGGTCACTGTTGGTGGGAGCGCTACATGGCCCGGCATCGCGGATAAGACGTGCGTGATTCCCAGTGAGGAAATTAAGGCGGTGTCCTCCGCCGTTTGGAGATCTGAGATGTATAGCCTCGGAAGGATCTCAGAGATGTGATCGTGATTGTGGTGTAGCGACGACGAGGACAAGGACGAGTGCGACAGCGCGATGGAGCCGGGGGCGCTGCCCGGGCCGGAGGCTTGCGGCTGTGAATATGAATGTGGCTGTGGCTGTTGGTACTGGACGTGCTGGGAATGGGAATATGATGATGGATGCGGTGTGATAGGCGCCGAAGGGAGCACAGGCGGTCGAGTAGGTACCGCGAGAACGAGCGTTTGCGCGCGCGGGCGTTTCTGTGATATGGATTGATGGTTCACCAAGGACGTAGTCGGGGTTGCGGTCATTCCAAGGGGAAAGTCGGGTTGGAAGAGGGCAAGGGCAAGGGCAAGGGGAAAGGGAAGGCGGCGGTGTGAGGTGTGAGCGGATACGGAGGGGGAGAAGGGCCGAGGCGCGCACTCACGGGCGTGTATTTATATGGCATTGAGGGATAATGTGGACGGTGCGAGTGGCGCTCTACCAGTGTCATGACACAACTTTTTTTCGTGTCAATAAAAGCTTCGAGTCTGATTCTGGGGATGTTCGCGGCGCCAACGGGGTGGGACAACAGGATGTGGGGCGAAGGGTTGTTTTTTGAGGGACTATTTACGAGGAGGGGAAGCTGAGACAGACGAGTGTGCCACTACCAGGTGGGCTGATTAAGACTCCGGAGAGTGGGCGTAGCGCGGATACCGAGAACAGGAAGAGATGATGATTGAAAGTCAGGCACGGGTTTTGGGGGGCAGTATATGTATAACGGATGTTGATAGCTAGAAGAAATGCGCACAGCACGCATTTTGAGAGCAAGTGAAATAAGGGCTGTCAGTGCGATGGGCGATCAATCCGAAACTGGCGAGGCGAGGCGAGGCGAGGCGGCGTGTCCAGGCAGGTCAAGGCAAACCAAGGCTATGCAGAATGCAGCGCAGTTGTTGATAGGGGTAAATGCCACCCACTGTCCTGCTGGATAAAAGACGCTCCGTAGTGAAACAAGAACTGAGACCGAAATAGCACGAACTTCGCAATTCAAGCGAGTCACTGGGTCCGTTACAATCACTGTTGCAGTCAGTCATAACAGATTTGTCACCCATACAGGCGGGATCAATCAGTGTGAACAGCTGTTCGGCTGCCAGCAGCTGTTGGGTGGCGGCTGGCAACCCTTTCATGCTGTGCCATGCACAACCGGGTTGCGACCGTTTTCCGGGCTGGATGGCCACTCTGAATCTTCGCCGTAAAGGGCCGGGTAGAGAGCCAGTAACCGGATAAAAAAAGGCGGTCCCAGCCGGGGACAGCTTTCATGATGCCGTCAACATCATCCCCATCAATGGAGTCGATATCTCGGCCCCACTCACTGGACGGCCGCCGGGCCCCGACTCGGGCCATTCTCGACTTCGCCATCGTCCCTCAGTCCTTCTCATCTGATGCCCGTCGCTCATTTCATGCTAGGTACTATACATGGTTTGATGGGGCAAAACATGCACCCAAGACAGCTCGGTCTAGCTCCCACCTTGTTATATCCCAACGAGCATCCCTTGGCTAATATATCACAACGATGATCGTTGATCGTTCCAAGTCATGGTTACACTGGGGAACACCAGCAAAAAAAAAAAAATTTGGCCGAGCCTAGCACTTGAGAACGGACTATGCAATTTGCACTGCGACTTGACATTTATCGAAGATAAAACGAAGAAACGGGGAGTAAGAGCGGAAAAATGACATCGCGCAAGCGGAAGTCGAGATCGAAAACGTGAAAGATGTCATCAAAAGTAGTGGTGGGTGCGTGGTTCTAGATGAGATCACTGCAAGGTGATAAAATCAATGCGTAAGCACGAGTTACGAGCATGCATCGGAGCGTTATGAAAACGCACGCTACATTGAGGGGCATTTCGTCAATTTGCGTGTTGTAGAATTCTGAAACACAGATTGAGGTCAAGATGAGCCCATTCTAGCCACGAACGAGGACGAACGTTCAATATCCCGAAGCATCCTGACATCCTCCGTTGTTACAAAGTTGATGGCCACACCTTTGCGACCAAAGCGACCGCCACGCCCGATGCGATGAATGTAATTCTCTCGGTTTGTAGGTAAATCATAGTTGATTACCAGAGAAACCTGTTGCACGTCGATACCGCGAGCCAGCAGATCGGTGGTGATAAGCACGCGTGAAGAGCCGGAGCGGAACTCCTTCATTAGCACTTCACGTTGCTTCTGCTCCATATCACCATGCTACGTGCGGTACGTTAGATTAGTCTCGTGTCTATAGAGCTTCGAGAGGAAAAAAAAAAACTACCATGGCAGATACGGTGAACTCGCGACCGTGCATCTTCTCGGTGAGCCAGTCGACTTTTCGCCGTGTGTTGCAGAAGATGACGGCTTGGGTGATCGTGACGGTCTCATAAAGATCACAGAGCGTGTCAAGCTTCCACTCCTCCTTCTCAACAGCAATGTAAAATTGCTTAATACCTTCAAGCGTCAGTTCATCACGCTTGACGAGGATACGGATGGGGTCGCGCATAAACTTTTTGGTCACCTCAAGTACGTCTGCAGGCATGGTAGCGGAAAGGAGGACGACCTGGGTGTCCTGGGGAAGGAGCTGGAAAACCTCGTAAATCTGGTCCTTGAAGCCACGCGAAAGCATCTCGTCAGCTTCGTCGAGACAAAATTGTTTGATGGTGTCCGTGCGAAGAGCGCGACGATTTATCATGTCGTAGACGCGACCAGGGGTACCGACGACGACGTGGACACCCTCCTGAAGTTTAGACATGTCGTCGCGGACGTTAGTGCCACCGACACATGCGTGGCATTCGACGTTCATGTAGTCGCCAAGCGCAATCACGACTTTTTGTATCTGCTGCGCAAGCTCACGGGTTGGGGCAAGAATGAGTGCCTGAGTTCCTTTGATTGAAAAATCGAGCTTTTGGAGAATAGAAACGGAGAATGTGGCGGTCTTTCCCGTGCCGGATTGGGCCTGTGCAATGACATCATGACCCTTCACCACGGGGACGATGGCACGCTGCTGAATGGAGGAAGGTCGCTCGAAACTGCGGTACAGTCAAGGAAAGGCGATGGAAATCAGAAGAAGCACCCACCCGTAAGCGTAGACCCCACGAAGGAGCTCCGGCCTAAGATCCATATTGTCGAAACTATGTGTACAGAACAGGTTAGTGGACCAGACCATCTGTAGGTTGATTGATGAATTACTTGTCGACGACTTGATCCCAGTTTGATTCGATTTCGACGTCGGGGACATCATGGAGAGTTTCTTCTCTGGAACAGACAAATATTAGAAGATTTGGAGATAGACATAAGGATGCGAGACACTGACGTGGACATGAGTTGATATCCAATGTATCGACGATGTGCGTCGAGAATGAGAGCTTAGATTCAGATTGCCTGGTCAAAGGGATACTCTGCAATTTTCCTGCCCTGCTCCCTTTTCGGTTTATCCCGAATTAATTCAATCTCCGCGCATCTGACTCGAGGATCCGGATCCGGATTCATAGCTCTGTGAACACGACGTAAACACGAATGGTAAATAAACAACCGTCGCACCAAGGATGGCATCGTCCAACTCCCTGATTGTGGTGTCTGGCTATTTCATCCTGCAATACGCCTACATTCACCACCGATCGCAAGGCTTGTTCGGAGCTTGATACTGTCCCCCTCTGATTCTAAACGGCACCTGCTCGGCTACTGCTTTCAAAGTGCACGAGCGCGGGTTTGAGGGGAAACTGGGTGCGTTTCCCATGCCTCCCACCTTCCTGACTTGGTAATCGCACGTTTTCATGCCACCATCGAGGTTGGCGGAGACAGCCGTCGATAACCCTTGCATGCCCCGCTTTCTTTCTTCCCTGCTGCACAGATTCCGGTCCAACTCGTGACGCACGTCACCACATGCCTGGCGCATCATGTCTTCAATGAAGTTTCCGTGCAGTCACGGGCCCGTCAGGAAGGCGTGAAACCCTGTGTCGTGCCATACGTTACGCGCTTGGCCTTTGGGTCACACGGAGCCGTCTTCTCCTATCAACCATTAAGTACCGCAAGGATTTAATATCTATGCAGATCGATCTTCGTGCCAAAGGCGCTGTGATCCCATCACATCAGTTGGCGTATGTGGGTGTATCATTTGACTCTAGTGATATTCGTATGAATTAACCCTGGCCACCGTGCCGTGCGACCTCTCGCCGTAAGTCATCATGTATTTCCGCGACCAACTGACAAGCCCTCATATCTCAGATGTCCACTACAACTATGTATGAGTGATGTCCTGCTCGATTCGCTGGCACCGTCGTGAACATGACACGTTACCCCAGTCTTTCCTGCCTTCTGCTTCGACATAATCATCTATCTCAGCGTCTCGCTGTCAACTCCGCTCATCTCAATGTTGGGCGCAGCGGAATTCTTACCCATTTTTGCCAAAAGGGTGATCATTGATAGGGTTGAAAGCGCAAGACGACATATGATGCTTTGCCTCCCCCATTTCCTCACCTGATCGTGTCTGACCGTCCTGTGTTCTCACTCGATCCGGCCAGTGCAACTAATAGTTAGTGCAATGACCAGCATTGGGAGCCTCGACACATCATGTTGGCTTCATTCCTTTCCTCTTGTCATATGTGCGTGATCGTCCTCGTCAGAGAGTGCCGCCCGTACAAATTGATAACAACATGCGTTCTAACGCTGGCACTACTACAACTCCCCAACTTCCCCAGCTTTTATTTACTCCGACGATCGTCTTTTTTTGATTCTTGTGTCATTCAGGTAGGGTAGGCGCCCGCTCCACTATAACCTCCTCACTCCTTACTTGAGAGAGGGGCGTAAATACCTCTTGGAGTATTTGGTTTCCGAATTAATGGGACCTACCTGGCACCGAGGGTTTGATATGTTTCTCGTAGACGTGTTGCCGCACAGTAGTTGGTCCGTGGCGCCTAGATCGCCATACCCGATATGTATCCATCACAGTTAACGCCATTGTACAGGGCAGTACTCAGTACAGCCTGGGTACAGTGTTTTCTTGCGCCTGTCTAAATACTCTCAAGTAACACAGTTTCACCGCGAGCGTGGGCCGCCACCCGGTAATCCGTCAGATTCAGACAATCCATTGTACATTTACTAGGTTGCCTTACTGTAAACGTACACGCTTATTCTAGTGATGCAACGCCTACGATGGAGAGGAGCAAGATCATTATTACCGTCAGTGCAGTCAGTCCGATTCCGTACCATATCCGTGATCCAAAAGGCAAACACACCTCCATCGCTATTGGTGGTGGGAAACAATACCCGAACACACAGCATCATAGTCATGGCCCCCATCAGAACTCGCTTTCTTGTCAGCGCAATTCCTGTCCGACTCGGAGTCCTGGAGCCGTCATGGAGCCGGGCCACAAGGCCATCATGCGTGTCCCCACTCCCCACGGGGGAGAAAGATGCGAGACAAGCAATAGCTGCGCTCCTGCAACAAGCCCCGAAGCTCGACGGCAGATGGAGGGAGAGAAGGTAATTCACGGCTCCTACAGCATTATGCGAGCAAGAGGTAAAACAAGTACTATAGCTACCAGTGCGCAAGGCACCTAAAACTTAAAGTCTCGCCCGCCCTTGTCCCTCTTACCGCGGTCACGGTCACGATCAGCCTCCATCTTCTGACGTTTCTTCGCCATCTCTTTCGCGACCATGTCCGAGAAATCTTCCCGCCCTGGACCCTGACCAGGAACTCCCGCGCTTCCACGCTCCTGCGCGTCGTAACGCTTACGCAACTCTTCTTCGGACAGCCCCTCAAGCTCGTTCACGTCGAGCGAAACGTCCACGCCACCTGCCTTGCGCTGCACATGAAAGTCGAATCAGTGGATAATTTTTGGTTTTGCATGATGATGGAACCGTTTATTTACCTTGTTTCCACGCTCCTCCCCGAGCACTGGCACGGACGCACCGACCACGCCGCCGACGTCGTACCCACGCTCGGAGCCCATAAGCCCGCGGACACCTGTCTGTTTCTCCGGGAGCACAGAATATAGTTGCCGATTCCCACCTTCGTCTCGCACCGGCGCGGTTGATGTCTTCCGCAGTTCGAGGAAATCGGGCGTCTCGAGACCCGCGGCAACTGTCGAAACGACGGATGCCATGCCCGACGGAGTTGCAAGACCTGATGGTGTTTGAAGACCATCAGCAGGAGCAGCATCCGTAGCTTCCTCCTCTTCTTCCTCGTCCTCCTCATCTGATTCTTCCTCTTCCTCATCTACAGTACAATCAGACATTTAGTCAAAAAGGGCCAACAGACTAACACACCTTCCTCAGGCTCAAGTTCTCCCCACAAGTTCTTATCGACCGGCTCTCCCATCTACCAGAGCATTAACATAAGTTACATGTATGCTGAGATCGAAGTTTACGCACCGCCGTGTCGTTCGTCTTTGGCAGGACTCCAAACACATCGCCGTATAACGGACGATTGTACTCGTCCAGTGGCGGTTTCCCCCATCCACCGGGATGAAAGCCCCACTGTGCGCTGTAGCGGTCAGGTACGTGAGAAAAATGTTCTAAAGAAGTGATCATAAATACACACCCTTCGGGAATCGGCGCATTCAGTCCAGGTATTCGAAGGGTGGGGTAGCTTGGTGGGGGACCAAAGCGCTGCATACTAATGAGCCATGGTGGTGGGGCAAGTGGTGGAATAGAAAGAGCCTCGACGAGCTCTGGTGAAAGATCACCAGGCCGTTTTTCTTTCAGGGAGGTTTCAAATTCTTTGCCTTCGTAGTACATCTCGCCAAAGCTCGTCAACGGCGGCTTTGTCTGAAATTTGAAGAACGCATCGTGGAGCTTTTGATAGTCGATGTCGATTTTGCCCATCTTGGGCTGCACACGCTCGCGGGTCTTGGCCTTGAGTGACATGTTGGCTTCCTTTTCTTTGATGGCATCACGTTGCGTCGCAATGCCCGTATCGGCGATGTAGGAAGGAAGTTGGAAGGGTGGTTTCTCGATACCCCGCTTCCCCTGTAGGTAGTCACGCTTGGCACTCCAATGTGCAGGAATGGGAATAGTATTGCGATAGCACTTGAGATGTAGGAGAAGTCGCGGATCCGCGGCGGAAACGTCCGTCCATTCCACGACTTCAGGCTTTGAGACGAGCTGCTTTAGCTCTGCAACCGTAAGGCGATTGAGCTTGCGCTGCTTCTTCTTGGATAAAGGCTTCTTCTCTGCCTCGTCTTCGGAATCTGTCTCGCCAGCCATTTCGTCGTCCGAGTAGATGACCTCGCCCTTAGGTGGGTCCTCTGATTTTACCTAAGAGAAAAAGTAAGATAGGGAGAGAGGTACGCACTTATAAGCTATACGTACTGTGCTGTCTTCGGACTCGAACTGAAATCGGGCAAATACGTCGAAGAAAGCCTCGGGGGCAGCTCCCTTTAGATCCAACTGCTCAGACACGTACTCGACGTTTTCAAATTGTTGAATATCATCTTCCTTCTTGGCAGATACATCTGGTGTCACGGCCTTTGCATCGCGTCAGTACTGAGCCGGGATTTAAGAGTGAGGGGCATGCCTGTGTAGTAGCTTTCTTCAGCTTGGCCTTTTGACGCCTAAGTTGATTGCGTGATTTTGCCCTCTTCGAGTCCGATGACGCCCCGTTGAGGCCGTTAAGCGTTGGGACATGTTGGAGGGCGACCGACATGATTTGGGTCGAGTTGAGAGGGAGCGTGAGAAAGCGCGGCGGGTGGCCGTGCGGTTTCGGGAGCGGGCCCGGCCCGGGCCTTCTCCTACAGGGATGTTGGGTATGTGTGTGCACACCTAACCCGCATACAATTCATAACTCAAGCCATGTAATAGTCATAGGTCTTACAGGTGGCATAGCTACAGGAAAGTCAACAGTTTCTAGGCAGCTGGCCGCACGCAACACCCCAGTTATTGACGCCGACGTCCTCGCTCGAGACGTCGTTCGTCCTGGCACCCGGACACTTAACAAAATCGTATCCACATTTGGCCCTGATATTTTGAAAGAGGATGGAACGCTTGATCGCCCCAAGCTCGGTGCCATCGTGTTTCGAGATGAGGAGCAGCGGCGAAAACTCAATGCGATTGTACACCCTGCAGTGCGATGGGCAATGATCTTCGGTGTTCTCAAATACTGGTTACGCGGAGAGAGGGTTTGCGTATTGGACGTCCCGCTGCTCATAGAGTCGAGGATTTATCGATGGGTTGGGAAAGTCGTTGTCGTTTACTGGTTCGTTCCATTCGAGTCTCATGACACGGCTACTGATGACCTTTCGCGAGCAGCTCTGCCGAAATACAGTTGCAGCGACTCATGCGGCGGGATGGATCGACGCGCGAGGATGCACGATCGCGGTTACTGGCGCAGCTTCCTATCGCAGAGAAGCTCGAGTATGCTGATATTGTGCTGGATAATTCGGGAACGCAAGCAGAGCTCGAAGTGCAAGTGGATGAGTTGGCCCGGCGGTTGTATCTTGAAGGAGGGTGGTCATGGAGAGTGAAGTGGTTGATACCGCCCATTGGGATGCTTTCGGCATTATGGACGTTAATCTGGCGACGAGTGAAGCGCCGTCATCGGTTGAGGCGGCGTAAGGCAGGGGTCACTAGTAGTTAGTGTGTATGTAACCTGTTGCGTCACCGCCTCCAACACCGCCCTTTAGTCAATCCTCTTTTCGCTCCCACTTTGACCACACAATGGCCTCTTCACCAGAAACTCAGGCCCTGACAAGAGCATACAGGCCTTCTCCTCCTGTCCTCAACAAGACAACTCGCCAAATGGTCCCCCCATTCGTCCAGAAATTATACGAGTTCGTCCTGATTGATTTTCTTCCCAGCTTTACATTTATCTTTTCCCTCTCATAGGTTGGTAAATGCTCCAAGTACTGACGAACTAATAAGGTGGTCAGATACCGGAGACTCCTTTTTTGGTCCGTCTCAGGTCTCCCCTCTCTCCCAACCTACACAAGCTGACATTCCTCCCAGTCTTCGAACACGAGCGCTTTGCGAATGATGTCCTTCCACGATTTTTCAAGCATCGAAATTTCTCTTCTTTCGTTCGGCAACTGAATATGTACGGATTTCACAAAATACCTCACCTCCAACAAGGCGTCTTGAAAAGCGATTCCGAAACAGAGTTTTGGAACTTTGAGCACCCTAATTTTCATCAAGGACAACCCGATCTTCTCTGTCTTGTGACTCGAAAGAATAGCAAGGGTGGTACCCAGCAGAATACCGATCTTGCCGATGGCGATGTTCCCTTACCAACTCAGGGTGGTGCCCAGCTCCTGGACGTCAACTCCCTCGTCAGTGGCATCACGGCTATCAAGCGCCACCAACAAGCTATCTCTGTTGATCTTAACGAACTCAAAGCCTCCAATCAGCATCTCTGGCAGGAGGCTATGGTCGCTCGCGAGAGATACAAGAGCCAACAGGATACCATCAATAGGATCCTCAAATTCTTAGCCAGTGTCTTTGGGCGTGCCACTAGTCACGATGGGAAGGACGTTGACGGTCATGGGACGTCAACACCACTTGTCCGCCGTAGTCAACGTCTGCTTATTGGCAATGGCCCTGAGAATAACAAGCCCAAGGGCGTAGAAGTCGTTGAAGTCGAGGATGATGACAACAAAAGCGTCGCAGAGTCGATGCTTACCGACGAACAACCCGGGACACCGCGTACGTGGCGTTTCTGCTTCGTATCACTTGCTTACTCTAAGCCTAACCTCCACCATCAGTTCCTTTTGCCCAGATTGATGCCTCTTCCGTCAAATCCCCGAGTATCACACCATCGTCTTTATTTGGTTCTTCGACACCATCTCCATCGTCAGGGACATCCTTCCACGATCGTGCTTCAGGTAGGCTTAAGGCTCCTGCGTGGACGAGCACGCCTTCAAACCCCACCCTAACTCCATCGCCTGCCCTGTCCTCAACTAGCAATCACCATTCTGCTCTCGAGCTGCATCGACCACAGTCCGCCCACAACGCATCGCCATCACCACCACCGACACAAGATCAACTCATGCAAGCTGCCTTCCAACAGTTGATGCAGTCTCCTAGCCAAGTGCAACGTCTCATGCAAATTCTGTCTTCCAATTCTACCAACGGACCTGCACCCATCCCAACTCCCATGACGGGCTCTACACAATCCGGCTCATGGACGCCGCCCGCGGCGCTTGACCTTCCCCAACTCACACAACTTGCGTTATACGACAACAGCACTGGCGGGGGTGGCAATAACGTTCTCACATTTGACAACAATAAGGACACTGTTGGCCTTAGCGCGACCCAGCTGGCAGAAGATGAGGCGCGCCTCGCACTCACATATCAAGATGCAAGTGAAGTCGATGCCGACGTAGACGTGCTACAGGCCAATATCAACGCCTTGATCGAGAACATGGGTTTTGATTCCGCACCGCTCGCTGCCACCACCACTCCCTCTGCCACTTCCATGCACTCGCAGCCGCCCCTTCCGTTGTCTGAGGGGGGGATGCCGCCTCCACAAACACCAGCTGACTTTGACTTTGAATCGTTCTTGACGGCATTTACAGACACGCAGGATAGCGAAGTTGGAGCCACCGACGTCGACGCTGTCGTTGGCGATAGGATACCATCAGTGCCACGATCGACGGTCTTTGGGTCCAGTTCAGCCTTGTTGACGGATACGGGTTCGATCAACGAGTCTACGGTGCAATCGGCCCTTGCAGAAATCGGACGGAAGAGGACATTGGATGTCGCAGAGCTCGAAGCTCCATTGCCGGGGCCCCCCAAGTCCATGCTTTCTTCGCACGTCGTGGCAGCGACAAGGGTAGATGCCCCCGCTGGTGATCCACCGCGCGCAAAACGGAACAAGAAGTAGGGGAGAATAAAGGAGCTCGCGTCTTTCCCCTTCCTTTCTGTTCTCCCTAGCTGCCACGCCACATTTTTCTCTTGCACAGATATCGACCTTTGCGTCGAGTGTCACAGAACTATCGTGTTTTGGCAAGCTATACATGGGGTGGGCTGTTACTTCAGACATCCACATCAAACATACATTTCGAACACAGCTTAGGGACGGGAATTATTGATAGTCGTAGTTGCACGGTTCACATCGTTTTAGGGCGCAACCATTCATCACCATTCGCCGCAAGTCTGTACCATCGAAGGGGGCTCAAAAAAGCATTGTCTTTTGCTGATTTGGCCACGGTAGTAGTTTAAGTTGTTGTACAGTATGTACCTGTGCCGTTTTGTACACATGTATCCTTGCTTAGACGTACGAGTGACGCGCCATCACTATAAGTGGCGCATGTCATTATTTTGCCCCACTCCTAGAGGTGTATGCGTCATAGTTATCGCGCCCAAAGGGCATAAAGAAATACATTGACGTAATTTCAAGTATGTTCACGAAGCGAGGTTGTAACTGTACTTCGTACTGTAATTTCGCACTGCCAATTTTCGTGAGGCGTTAACATATAAAAGTAATTCAACTTCGGCCACATTTGTTTTCTCGTGATCATGACACATCGTTATGCGAGAAATTAGGTACAAACGATTGCTTCAAAGTTGGAATGAGAAGATCGTCGTGATATGGAATGGTTTGTTCTACAGGGCAACATTAGGCCAAATTGACCTGATCGGGCCTGTATTTCACAACGTTAACGTTATCCCATCCGTCTAACGAACATCCAAACTCACATCATCACCAAAGCTCCCAAACGTCCGGTCCTTCAAGAACATGGGGAAGGGCTACTCTGATGGTTTCATCAATTTCTCCCAAGTCCTTTTTCTTCAATTCATCTTCGTCGTGGCCTATCTCCAAAGCAAGGATGGCTATGAAACGGCGCGTCCCATCAGGACCCGGTTCATAACCCCCTTCGAGCCTCAAGTATGCGGCCCGATTAATTCTATCCAGGATGGCATCGATACAGGCAAAGAATAGAGGGTCACATCCATCCCTGGCTCCAACGAGGTTTGTGATCTTTTGCTCGTCAAGTTTAAAGCCTTTCACGTAAAATGTCATGGTGGCAACCTGCACAAAGATTAGAAGTTGCCATTTGGGCAAGGCATGTGGCTCTCCGAGTCGGCCCGAGGCCGGGCCACCGGCATGCACCGTGACTGTTCAACGTAGTCCCACTCATGTATTGCAAAGATCCTCACTGTGCTCGGCCCACGGACCGTCGCAGCATTGGTGTATCCTTGCTTAGACGTACAAGTAGTCATCACTATAAGTAGAGCGATTACACAATATTTTGCCCCACCAAGTGTGTATGTGTCATAGTTATGGTGCCCAAAGGGTATAAAAAAATACGTACAGAAACACACATCCTAGTTGTCACCATGCTTTGTTATAGTAACCTTCCGGACCGTATCATCCAGAAGATAGAAGAGAGTAGAGGGACCAGCATATTGGTTTAGTGAAGCAGTAGATAGAGTGAAATTAGATGAGCAAACGAGACGAGGTGGGGGGATGCATGGAAGATATGGCGGGAATGGAAGTTGGAGTTGGGAGCGGATACGTATGAGATAAGGCCATATATTCCATTTGTCAAGTAGAAAAACACTTGAGAACCAAATTTAAAAAAAGAGCGCACATAAGAGCGGTAGCCAGTCGACAAACAAGTAAAGAGGGATCCGAGAAGGGGAACAGGGGAAAGGGGAACGAAAGGTAAATAATGTTAGTCAAATAAGGAGCGTTGTTCCCGGTTCTCGCAAGTACGAAAGCCAAATAGATAGATACTCGAAAGAAGGGAGGCGCGGTCAATCAATACTCCAAAGGGACCTTTGGCGGGCGTGGAGGTGGAGTTGCCGGCGGCGACGACCCGATACCGTTTGTGCTCACATTGGTACCCGCACCTGTATTACGCGCCTCCATAGATCCCCAATCGCTCGTAAATGGCAGTGTGGGGCGACGCGACAACCCGAATGCCTCGTCACCCTCATCGTTGCCAACGCTAGCCCCGGCAGCAGCCACAGACACAGGAAGAGTAACCGTCTCGGCCGTTGTCCCATTTGCTTCTACTGTGATCGCGGACAAA
Organism: Russula olivacea; assembly: GCA_963926505.1. Lineage (NCBI taxonomy): Eukaryota > Fungi > Basidiomycota > Agaricomycetes > Russulales > Russulaceae > Russula > Russula olivacea. The sequence continues at coordinate 104,325 of OZ004881.1, read as the reverse complement.
TTGCCATTTGCCAGCTCGTCCTGCAACCGTGCATCTTCTTCTGCTGTTTCTCGGATGTATGATGCTGGAGGACGGGGCAGCAACGGTGGTGGTGACCGTGGCGGTGAGATCTGTCTCTGGTCTCGTGAAATGGGCGGTTCGCTCCGTATCGGGGAGGGCAACAATCCGGTTGTTGACGGCGTTCTAGGAGGAGAATTGTATTCGTCCTGTCGTCGCGAAGTAATGGGTGGCGTCGTCGCAGCGGCCACTACCTGCTCTTCTGCTTCATACTTGGCCCTGAGTAATGCCTTTTCTTCTGCTGCACTCAGCATACGCTGTTGACCAGGTTTTATCGGACTAGGAGGTAAAGGGGGAGACCGTGCTCGTAGATGTGGCGGAAGTCCAGACTGCGTGGCTGGTGATGCGGGTTGCCACGGCGGTGGAAGTCCACCATCTGCAGCCGGCGAATCCGAGCCATTGACGTCCGGAGGGAGCGTTCCAGTTGCGGTGTAATAATCCGCGGGTGCGCTGGTGGTAGGGCTTGCTGGCGGAGGTGGCGAAGCGGACAGCTGTTCGGCAGCGGCACGCTCGCGCGCCTCGAAGGCGATGCGATACCTCTCTTTTTCTGACATGCCTTCTAACTGAGAGAACTCTGGGCTCGGGACCCACGGCGGTGGGAGCTCGTCGGGTGCTGGACCAGATGTGTCTAGGTTACCCCCAGGATATGGCCCTGCAGAGGCGTCATGTGGCAAGCCAGATGAGCTGGATGACATTGCCCCGTCCGATGAACCAAAGTTGGCCTCGTGATGCCTTTGCACTGCACTCGTTGCATTATGGTAGCGTCTTAGCATCTCCTTTTCTTCTGCCGCTGTAGGAAGACGAGAGGACTTCGATGTTTGAGACGCCGGGGGCGGGAGTGTGGTGACGGGTGTACCCCAGCTGGGCTTGTGGACAGAGGCCATTGCATGGGAATACAAAGCAGCGCCAGCTGAGATGACAGGTGGACTAGCGCCTTGCTGGAAGCTGCGGGATGAGTCACGTGAGGATACACGAGCGTGCCCAGCTCGGCCACTGTCGTTCAAGTCTTGTGCTAAACCCTGCACAATCCGGGCGTTGTTCTGTGCTTGCGTGAAAAGGCGGATTTTCTCCTCTTCGGCGGTGGCCCATCGTGAAGGATCAACTTGTGGTGTACCTGAGTGGATGGACGATTGCGGGCTACCCTGGGTCGGATATCCGTTCGTTGACTATATCACGAGTAGATAAAGTTCGACCGCTCTCTGAAGATCGACTAGGATTATGGAGACGTACTCGAACACTTTCTGCACGATCCAAACCTCCTTGCACGCGCTCAACTCTCGCTATCGCTTCTTGATACAACCTAGCTTTCTCTTCTTCTGCAGTCGGCCACACCCTCTGTCGCGGGGCCTGAGTCTGGGAAGGCGTCTCTGTGAGACCGGGCGTATTAGTTTGTGGACCATCCTCTGGAATTTCATTATCCGTCGGATTGATGACAGTCAGGCGGTTAGATTGGGGTACGGCGCTACTCGTTCGAGAACGTCGCCTAGCTGAGGTAGTATTGGGTTCGCTATGCGGTTGAACCTGTGATTCATCACCCTCTGAGCTTGGCCGTGTGATGAAACCCATTTCATCTGTGGGGGCGGGTGCGCTAGCGTTATTGGGCACAGAGTTTGTTAGTCGTGAATCGATTACACGACCATGTACGGGTGCGAATGGGTAGCTGGTAGCAGTGACAGTCGCCGCTTGGCTGGCGCCTGGGGCCGTATGGGAACGTGCGCCCGCGGCTACTCCGGGATTCATCGATATCACAGGTTGTTGAAGACTCAGGCTTGGTGCAATGCCGATGCGACTAGATAAATATATTCAGGCTTATGTCAGATACGGTTTCTGTAGGGTCACATACCGGACCGCTTCAGTCGAAACGTATCTAAGCGCTCAGGAGTGAGCGCGAGAATACTGAGGGATTCGCGTGGGCTCACCGAGGCCAGTTTGACACAATAACTGGAAGCTCCATAATCAAGGGTTTACCGGAACCCATCAGTGCTTTGACGACGAGAACATAGGTAATATCAATATGACGTGCGGAGTTGACGGTCGTTGTGGTGTGAGTTTGAGGGACCGCGACCGCGAGCTCCGAGCGGTGCACCTGACCGCTGTACATTGTCATGTTGACAAGAACTTTCTGCTCACCAATGATATTGATTTTAATCTGGGGCCCGCCGCTTCTGCTACTAACATGTGGACCAGCACGGAAAATGGTTGTTTCCTTGAGGGTAAACTCGAAACCACGCAAAATGGTGGCATGCGTGCTGTCAGAGCGGATTGTCGCATGCACCAAGACGCGATCGCCTGGTCCGTAACAGTTTTGTGAACGGTCAACAGTGAGCATTACGGCATCTTGGGTGAGATGGCGTGATTCATGTTGCTGAAAGACCGGCCAAGTGGAATGAAGTTCGTGCTTGTCGATGACGATTGGGGTAGAGGAAGAAAGAATGATTGGCTTGTTGCGTCGGAAGAATCCACTGTATCCGGAAAAGTGTAGGTATCAATGCGTGCTAACGACACCAACGAGGATACGTACGACTTGCTTCGAATGCATACTTGACCCACGAGCTCGTACTTGATACCAGCTTGAAAACGCCAGAGATCAGGGGGTGCACAGAAGGGTCGTGAGATGGAACGTACCACCGTTTTCAAGTGCGAGAGTTGGGGGGATGGACTCAGGTATCCGAATGTAGAAAGGAATGTCTTGCTGAAGAGTGAGTACGAGAAGTAAGATAGGGAGAGAAAAAGAGCGGTCAATATGGGACACACGCTTTGGAGCATGCTGTATTCCTCGCTCGACCGCCAAAGATTGACAGGGCTTTGGCCGACAAAGTCATAGTACGAGTTTGGAGGAACACCTGGAATGGTCTCGATCTTTCGAAGTTCCACGCGGACATACTTAGCCTTAACGCCTTGAGGACCCAAGCGAACCTCGATAGCCTGATCAGAAGTCTCCGACTCAGAGAGGGAGACGAAACGACGTGAGGCAAAACTGACCCCTTTAACAGCAGCTTGAGGCCGGTCAGGTGCGCCTGGAGGAATACCGGGGTATCCTATAGCGACATAGGTGATGGGTGTGGAGGGGATCAAAGACAGGAACTGACCCTGAATAAAATCGATGTTTGGCGGAGGGCGGAGTGTTCTGTTAGATAACATGAGCCTAATAAAAGGAAAAAATAAATTAGAGAATATGCTAACAGTTTCGCCTGGGACATGGGTCGTGGTGAAGCGAGCAGGACGGTGGAAAGGCAGGTGAAAAGGTCAACTGATGAGCGCTATGAGTGCTTGGCTCTACACTCTCCGGTTCGCCGGCCCGTTTATCCGCACGGAATGTGACGAAAGTCTGTCTCTGATCCTGATCTCATGCCCCGGCCAGTGTTTGGGACAACGGCCAGTAACAGTAATCGATCACTAGATCACTCACATTGAAATGGAATTTGTCATTGGTGGGACCAACAGATCGGGCCAGGTGCCACACGGGCTCAGTTGATCCAAGCGGTCTATCCCTGTATTGCCTTGCTCCCCTGGCCGTCACATTTAATAGGTGGTGCATAGTCCTGGGTATCGCCGACTACGATAGGAATCTACGAATTTATCTGGCTGTATCGTACGTGTACGTCGATATAAATGTAGCAGCTGATAAAGCATTGGACTCCGTCAGTAGTGTGAGTGTGAGTAAGTTAGGCGGATAGATGTATTACAGATAATATCGCTGACTGCCCATATTTCACGCATGCAAAACATACGAAATAAATTCATTAGTAATCTATGCCATGTGAGAGGTTGTTCTATACAATTGCGTCGAAAGCACAGGGTAAAAGGAGTGGGGTCATCAGAGGTATGCGAGGTCGAGTCTCGGAAGGAGATTCAGATGTATTTTGCAAACCAAGGAATCAGAGACTGAGCGATGGTATAACTAAACACAAGCTTTGGCCCTACGACCAAGATCTTGAGGGTGGAGTCAGCTCCCAAAAACATGCAGTGAATCATGACCAATAACTTTGACATACTTTTGGGGTGAGTCCCTTGAAGAGTGCCGTAGCACCTTCGTCACGCAACAAGTCGCGCACGATCGTCATTCCGCGTGTCTTTTGCTCAAAATCGGCATTCTGGATGCGCGTTTTAATCGTATCAAGGGGCGCTGCGACAGCGATAGACGAAACTGCGCCTGCTACAGAGGCAATAAAGTTCTGCGTCCAAGTCGCCTTGCTATAGTCCGATACGCCCAGAATATAATCCTTCGTAACCGCGCTGGCACCGAATAACTGTTCCGTCCCGACTCGTCAATAAGGAGAGAAATAAAGAAAGTTGTTGGGGGAAACAACCTACCGCAAAGGAGCCTGGAGCGTTGCGAGCGACCGTCCATCCCCAGCCCCGATACAGAGTTGTTCCCTCCTCCATGAAGATTCGGATGACGCCGCGGCCACGGAACGCGTCAGGGTTGACTTGCCGCTTGATCTTGAGTGCGTCAAGTGGGAGAAGAACCACCTCACCGATACCCGTCAAGCTGCCTGCTGTCGCCTGCATCATCATCCTTCCCTTCCGTTCTCCAAACAAGTTTGTGAAGCCTGTCTTATAGTTCCGCACAAGCACGTCATTGATCCACGGTTGGCCGCCAAACTTGTAGACTCGTTGTGAAATTTTGTAGCCTGCGGCATAGCCAAGACCCGGAAAAAGCGAGAGTAGCTTACGCCCCAAGGGAGCTGTGGAATACTCGCGGAAGATAATTGGTGAGAGCGTCGCGAACGAGACCTACGAGTTCGAGTTATGGGCATTTGTATAAAAGAGTAAGAATGTCGATACCTTTGCTTTGTTGCTCATAAGACGTTTGGCAATCGTATCTACCGGGTGGAAGATAAGTAGCTCAGCGACACCTAGGCTTGCCCGAAGACAGCTGCTAGTCAACACGCGTGCTACGTTGGGTAAGGTTTGTAACGTAACACGTACCGGAGGTGCCAGATCCAAGGATGCGCGCAGTGCCCGACTCCTTTCCCTTGACTGCGAGGGTGGGGGACATCCTGGTTGGCTTTTGGTAGGGGGCGACGTAGTGACGCTGAGAGAACAATTTTCAGCCTTCTTATGTAAGTGTCAGGATGTAAGTGTCAAGCTGACAGCTGAAGTGACAGCTGACGTCAAATCACCCCGGGATATGGCGGAATCTGAATCTGGGTGCCAAACCTTGAGAATCCGTTTGCCATGTGCAATTACTGTAATTACAGCGCTGTAATGACGACCACCAATAAATTCTTAAAACTGTATTTCGGTTCCGTGAGGCGATTCCCTGCCGTGGCGTGAGAGAGAAAGATAGACAACACGACAGTTGGTTGGTTTAATTTGTTGATTCAACGGACGCAATTCCAGCTAACGTCAAAACGATAGACCGCGCCCGAATAATCGAGACATGGCGGAATCTGAATCTGAGTACCAAACCTTTCGCGAGCGCAATAGTGGCGCTCTGCCCACCAATCAACAGGCTCACATTTAGCACTCAGATTCAGATTCCGTCATGTCTCAATTATTTTGCGCGGTCTATCGTTTTGACGTTAGCTGTCAACGAGACGCGTTTGGCACCCAGATTCAGATTTCACTCTGTCCCGATTATTTGGCTGGAACGAATGTTGAATTTTGGTATATGAGTTCCATTCCTACAGATTTTCCTCAATACTCCACCAACGGGATAACTTTTCCTGCAGCGAGATTGGTTTAGTACTAAGTTCATCAAGTGGTCCACTCGAGGACAGGCTCACCAACAGTGTGCGGGTCCTGTCGCTTTCTCGTCCTCCCAAGAAGTTCGACATCATAACTGTCGAAGAAAGAATACGCGGCTGTGTACAGTGGGAAAAGATCATTCCATTCCATTTCTAAAGAAGTAAGACAGAGGACGCACGGATGCTATCCACCTCTTCCTCGTCGTCACTCACGCTCCCGTTAATTCTCCGTCCGGTCTTTGAGTCCCGCAGGACACCTGCGTGATCTACAAACGGTTCGGGTCGCTCATTCGCTGCGCGAACAAGCGCAACAAGTACGCGTTGCACCTCTTCGAGGTATCCTTGTAGAGTGTCTAGGAAGCGACGCGTCTGCAAGTGCTTCGAAGCCGCACACACGGACAGCCCATCATCCTTGATGATGTACCCGAGTCCATACCCATCTGCAGTGACAGGACCAAAGCCAAACATGCGCAGCGCAGGGTTGCCGCAGTTTGACGTGGAGAGGATCGACGTCCCGACAGTCGACCAACCGTTGTCGCGGAAGATTTCTGGGAGTGCAGATGCACCCAAGGAGCTCTTGCTCACATCTGAGTCCGTCTTGAGCTCGCGGAGGAGGAGGCAATAGAGTGCGTAGAGATGTCTATAGTAGAACATCAGCGGTGACTGAGTCACTAGTATGCGCAAGAGCCTGAGTGGCAAACGTCGCACCGGTCTTGGCCGAGGCCTTTCGAGCACTCCTTCGTGAGCTGTACGTGCCTCTCACATGCGCGGCGGAGGGCGTCTATCTTTTCCTGTGGTGACACCTCTGAGAAGAAAGTCTACAAGCAGCACAGGATATATCAATGTCGTACAGTGACGGCAGTGGGCGCAGGCTGAGTGGTATTGAACAAGAGGAGACTGACCTTAACAAAATGGATGCTCTCTGATTGCACGGTCCTAATCGCCTCAGTGCGACCATGCAGGAACGCCTTGGTCATCGCCGGCTCGTATGTGCACTCGATCCTGCCTGGTCCCAAGGTGAAAGGTATTTACAAGAGACATGTGAGAAAGTTCGTACCATATAGCCCAAAATAAGCAGCCTGGAATGCCATCTGCACAAATGCGTCCGGGCTGAAGCCGTTCGACGTGATAAACGTCTTTCCATAACCGCGGAACTCGATCGTAGCACAATCGTTCTGACAAATCAGATCACTGAGCCGAGTTTCGGCGAAACGGATGCCAACGCGCAGCTCTGGCGTGCTCTCAAAAATCCACTCAAGCTTCTTTGGGGCGATGTGCGCAGAGTGCAATGATCGTCGAGCAGAGGGTTTGATAGGAGGGACGTGGAACAGAGTTGGGGCGGACGGGTTGATAGAACGTGCGAGAAGCATGAGTCCCTCTGTGAAAACGTCCGCTGCAAAGCTACGCCAGTTTCAAAGTGCCGGACTGTTACATAAGGAAATGCGTACCGGAGAACGGTGTGTCCGTCTACACCAGTGTGCTCAAAGTTAATACCAGCTGCACCATCGGCAGTCACAATTATCTGTAGCTGTGGACAAGGTCATCCACCGTCACATGTCAAGACTCCAGCTATTCGAGTGTGTTCTTGAGAGGCATATTACCTTGTCATACCATCGGTTCGTACACGTCCCTACCTGCACACCCCCGACGAGACGATAAGTGCCACACAAAAAGTTCCCACAAAGTTCCGCCAGGTTATCCGGTGCGACGTCATCTAGGCACACAACGAACAGCGCCTGATCGACCACGCGGAGGCATGCAGCGTTACGACGGTCCCGTGAGAGGGTAGAGCGCAACCCGGACCATACTTTCCGATTCTCGGTTGTAAGGACGCCAACCGCATTCCTAGCGATTTCGGATGTTGGGAGTTTGTCCGCGTCCGCAACAATCGCTTGCAAGTTGCGAAGGATCTCACGTTCGGTCAGAAGCGGGAGATTGTGTTCATCCATCATGACGTTGAACCAATCTAAGAGTTCGAGCGAGATGGGTGATCGTCAGTAGTTACTGTAAGTGGACACGGACAGAAAACCGTACAAAACTGGCCACGTCGAAGTACAACAATATGCTTGGAGTCTGAAGCCGTCTCCATCTTACACCCATGGTCAGTTGGGATACGAGCAGTGCCGAATAGTCGCCTGTACTGGTCCATATCGAGGGGTGTACCGCGGAGCGTATCGGGGTGAAGCATCTCTGTGCGGAGATCATGAATAAAGCCGAGAGAAGAGACGATGAGTGAAGCCGCTCGAGGGAGTTGTGTAGAACGAGAGGGCATTGGATCATTTCTAGTGAAAATACATTAGCCACAAAAACCGAGGTTCTTGCCAAGGTTATAAGGTTCAGGAGTGTACACTTACTCGAGGACGAAAAAGGGGTTGAGCGCCAGTACTACTGGGTCGGAATGCTGAAGATATGACTCATACCTGTACTCGAGTACAACGTAATATTAGGTCCTTGGGAGATAGGGGAATTGCAGGCCGATCGTACCAGAACTCTTCGATGTAACTGGGACCAGCACCAAAGGGGGTCGCCAGTGGCAGTGAGCATCGAACCGTACCTTAGTAACCTTACAGCAAGGGTTGCAGCTGACTCGAACGCACCTATTTTTGTCCTTGGAATATTCTAACAGCATTTCTTGAACACGTGGGCCGTCACCGTGGAGGAAGGCTTCAACGGCCTTAGTAGTATTTTCATGTTCCCCTTCATCCTGAAGTCCCTTAAGTGCAGCGAGGTATCGGCGACAAGTGTCCTCCAGGGGTGGAATTGGTAACTTTGGCAGATGGCGTTGATGTGCCCAAGTAATAGTATTTGAGGACTTGGGCCGAAGGTTCCCGATGGCTGTTGTCGACATATTTGTGCAGCCTGAGGGCCAGCGCTGCAGCAAAGTGACTTTGGTTCGTTTCCGATTACTTTCCGCTTTCGTCTGGGATCTCTGAATTCCCAGCGAGAAATGGATAAATTGCAGTCTCTCCCAGACCTACAACTACCGAACCAAGGCGGTGCTGACGCGTTGACGTCACAGTGTCCCTTGCCACGAAAATCACTGCGGAAACGAGATTTACAGGAATAGTGCTGTAAGTAGAGGGACACTTAAGTAACCCAAGAGACGAGGACGGTGACTTTTGAATCCCCTTTATTTTGAGTTCAGAAGACGCAAGCTTTTCCTGTCGTCTTGTCTCCCTTCCCGTCATCTCTTCAACGTTCAAGTCCATCACTCGCCATCACCCCTCGAACGTTGTTTCTGGGGCTCGACTTCAGTTTCTTTCGATCATCACACCTTCTCGTCTTTGCAAGAGGTGCACCAGAACTCCCCAAACGTGGTGAGTCCTCTTTGGAGATTTCACATCGTCATCCTGATCAGGACAACTTGGGGTCCCCAGAAGCAAAGAAGAATTCCGATAACGAGGCGCCAGCATGGACTCGAGCAAACGTGTGCGAAACGTGCGTCTTCAACCTTCTAGAATATAAAAACCCAGCAACTGACCGTTCCCTCACAAACCACTTTGCGTTCGGAATCCCACTTCCATCCGCGAAATTTTTACTGTTACTACCCATCTTTCGACTTGAAAGCCTTCCCAAATGTCCGACGACGAGAAGAGTGAGTGCTACCAGTTACCCCCCTCGATTGTTCGACTAACGAGCTCTTTCTTTTCCTTCTTCTGCAGTCATTGACCTCTCGGATGCGGAACTAATGGCTCTCAAATTCCTCGGTCCTAGTGAGTAACCTCTGTTCTGTCGAATGTTTATCCCTTACTTATCGTCACGCCCTTAGCCGCAGCCCAGCAGGTTGTCGATTTCATGGCGACGATCAAGAAAATTCCTGAGCAGTTCGACTGTGAGTGTCTTGCTTTACTAGCCTCTACCTATAGCACACGCTGGCCCGCCCTCCGTCTTTTAGGGCTCACGGTGTTCCAGGTCCAATGCTTAAGCGACAACGTGAAATACCGTCCGATTGGTCCTGCGTCTCCCAGCTCGCCCACGCTCAGCGATGCTACGGTTCTCTCGAACTACACCGGGACGACAGCCGCTGAGCCAGACCTCGTCTCGCCCTTCGAAGCCATGCACTTCTTCACCGGCATCTCGCACGACCCTCCTGCTCTGTTGCAGCGTTCCGATCTCGCTCAGCGTCCGTTCGTGATCCCTACGACGGGCAGGCACTCGGCCATCCCCGAGAAGAAGGTCCACGGACTCGTCCACAAGATCTTGAATAACCAGTTCTGGAAGGAGACTGTTGCTCCCGAGATCATCCCTCTTCTCAAGGACAAGTCTCGTGGCATTCGCGTCTCTACGATGGTGCCGGTCCGCTTCTCTACGTGCGATCGCGACGGCAAGGACGTCTTGGACGACCATGTCGTCCTCTGGATCTCTGTCTATCCCGGCACCACCAAGGAGACGGGCTGCCGCGACGCCAACGCCGACATCCTCGCCATCCTCGCCAAGCACGGCATCCAGGACGCTGCAGTCTACTGGATCGAGGGCAAAGTCCAGCCACTCGTCGGTCCGCCTCCCATGATGCCCGTTGTCCGCGACACGAACCCGACTCACTGGATTCGCCGAGCTCTGACGGCCCTCCTGGGCGTCCCCCTCGCCGCAGACGAGTTGGCCAACCAGGACGCGCAGGGCACCCTCGGTTTGTACTTCCACGAGGGCAAGGACCGCCACGGCAACAAGAGTAAGCGCGTCATGGCTGTGACCAACAAGCATGTCGTCTCCAACGACACGACGACCGACTATCAGTACTCCGGACAGCCTGGTGCACCCAAGCAGCTCATCCGCAACTGCGGCGGTCGTCGGTTCCAGAAGATCGTCGACGAGACGCGCGCGATGCTTGCCACCAAGCTCGACGACGCTAAGGTCTTTGCTGAGCAGATTGCAGAACTGGTGGCGAAGTTGGGAGCCCCCGATTACGACGAGGAAGACACGGCGGACGACAACAAGGACAAGCAGAGGAAGGAGGCGGACTTGGAGAGGGCCAAGGACGACGTCAAAACTCTAGACGACTTCCTCAAGCTGCTCAATTCTACCTGGAGCGACAACTTACAGCGCATCGCCGGATACCTCGATTGGGCGCCCAAAATCGCCAACGATGTCGACCGTCGCCGCTATACTCGCGACATCGGCGTCATGGCGCTCGAAGAGGACAAGTTTACGCCAGCGTTCAAAGGCAATCATGTTTATCTTGGCGCGTATTCTGCTTAGCCCTTTTTTATCTTTGTCTAATCCGGAACCATGAAATCTCTGTTTAGCTGGCAAGTACACCCGCGCGGAGATCAATACGTTTTTCTACCCCAATACCGCCAACCCACCGGTCTTTAAGTACCCGAAAAATCATCTCTTCCCACTTTTGGGCTGGGTCGACACTGCAGGCTGTGCGAACCCCTACTTCATGGATGGCCAAGGTAACCCTTGCTTCATATTGGCCAAGCACGGGCAGACGACCGATCTTACCTTTGGTCGCTACTCGGAGTTGCAATCGTACCATTGCGACGAATTCGAGCACGACTCCTGGGAGGTCGCCGTCTTCAACTACGACAAGAAGAGCGGCAACTTCTCTGACTACGGCGACTCTGGGTCCATCATCTTCAACGCCGAAGGCAAGATCGTCGCCTTGTTGCATTCTGGCATGCCCAAGGGATCGTACAGCCACGTCACGTATGGCACGCCTGGTCACTTTGTCTTCGATCAAATCAAGGAACACTACCCGGACGCCGACTTTGCCCGCTTGAGCTTCGACGCCTGAAGTCGAAGTCGAAGTTTCGCCTCCATCATCACTGTCCTTTCTCCTCGTCTCTTTCTCTCTCCATTCGTCGTTGGCTCCAAACTAGGGACCGGTGTGAGTGCACCCGTGGGCAGTGTTGGCATGACCTAGGTCTGACAATGTCAGTCACATCACCTTTCCCACGTACCACCACCATACTTAGGAATACCGCCTGGGCCTAGCTCGCGACTCCTACAGTTTAGAGTGATATAGTAGTTACTCTGTCTAACAAATAGACTATGAAAAGCCCCTCCGACCCTCCGGGCCTACCAGGCCCAGAGATTACACCAATCCCCCCATGCCACCGAAAATGCGCCACGTGGCGCCGCCGCGCAGGAGGAGGACGCTGCCCCGCAGCTACGCCTCCTACGTGAAATCTTCAACGGAGGTAAGCCCCCTAACGACCTCCCAAAAGGCACCCTCTTGTTAGACAAAGATGACGTGGACAAGGAAGTCGCCGAAGCCTCGGTGGCCACCATCCTCAACCATTACCAGACAATTGCCAACCTCCTCGAGGCCGGTGTAGGCACGGAACACTGCGCCTTGTCTAATGAGGCCTGGCTCCGCCTACACAATGCATTGATGGCCCACATGATCAACGGTATTTCCCACTCCTTCACGGCCAATGCTAACGACTTGCTCTTCAGCACCCTCATGCCTCAAGAACAAGTCCTTCTTTCTGACCTCAGAGAGAACACAAAGATAGTAGTGACCTTTCTCGCCAAATTCCCAACCCAACAAAATCAATGTGACATCTGCCTGTGCAGGGTGGAAAGCCCAGTAATGACACTAGATGAGTACACATCCCTCCTCCATGTCACAGACCACTCCAGGGTTGCAGTAAAGGAGTACATGTGGACACTCATACTTAAACAAGTGGATGAAGAAATTAATAAGGCTCCATATAGCAATGATATTTTAATGTGTGATTTTTGATTGAGAACTTTTGGGGTTTTCTGGGAGTAGTGTTGCTGCAACTTGGCTGGTCATGCCCAGTAGGAAGTCCATAAATTACGTATGATCTGTATCTATTTCTGCCTATTATTTATATTGTAATATATTGACATCGATTAATAATTTAATATCGATATATCACTTGGGTGCTTGAGTACTTCAAGTCAAGTACAGTACTTCAAATGAGTACATGTTGAGTTCGTTGAGTTTCTAATTGAATAGACACTCTGATTTGTGCACAATGGCCTCGAAACAGAAACGATGCACTCCACACAACATCTACACTGAAAAGTGTGCCGAACGACAATTCCAGGATTTCATTCAACATACTAGATTGAGAAATTTACCAATACCAGAAAATGTTCTCTCCCCTTCGAGGCTGCCTCAAGTGACTGATGACAACTGCCCAGCTGATCCCAAGTGACGAAAGCATACACTGCTAGAAGTATGTCAACTTTATTATGTATTCGGTCAGTTCTAATCTTATTTCCTCAGCCTGCCTCGAACCTAGCAGGCGCAAACGATGAGATTGACAATCCAATGCAGTGTGGTGCCGATGATTCTGATCACGATCCGGAAGGTGTATGTGCTCCTAATCACCATCTCAATGGTTCTGAGGAGGCTGGACCTGTTACTCTCAATCGGGACTCATTTTGGCCGGCCCCTTTGGAATTGGAGCTAGGTGAACCTGACACGGGGATATACATACCTGCCCTCCAGGTCATGATGGAGAACATACGGGCATTGAAGAATGCAACACTCGAGGAAGGAAAAATGTCTCCTGATGACGTTAATTGTCTCAGGGATCCTGAGCTAGGACGCTGCACTCTGGACATGTCGGACACGCATCTCGTGAAGGCTCTACGACACTTTATTTATTCAATGGGCACATCTTATGATCACTACGAAACCATATGAAAGGTGGACATGGCAACTTACTCGGGCGACAAATTCTTGTCTTTCGATCAGGCCAAATGAACTGTCGAGAAGATCTCAGGTGTCATGCCCATGAAGCACGACATGTGCACTTCTACTTGTGCTGCTTTCACTGGCGCATACTCAGATTGTCACCGCCACGGATTGTAGCAGTCAACAAGACTCTACTTTGTGCAGTGTGATTAGACAAGCTAAGGCCAGGCTGCCTTAGAGTAGCTTTGAGTAGAGAGTTACTCGCCTCCCAGTTAACTTTAGGGAGACCTCTCTGTGAAGTAGAAGAGAACGCAATATGGTATTGAGACAGGAGACTCAACTTGCCCTATCAAAGGCACAGTTGGCACTCCTTAAGTACTACTCAGACCGTACAAACGACTACAAAACATCAAGCCACGAACATGCAGTAACAGCGCACATCAAGCCACTAACACATGGTAACAACGCATATCAGAGGCAGTCCATCAGAACTATCATACATGCAACAAACAGCAAGGCATACCACTGGGCTGGTTCCCAGAACTTACCCCGGTCCGCAGGGCATACGAGCTAGCCCCACACCAAGAGCCGGTACAGACAATCGTTATCTAGATAGCAAAGCAGTCACATGGGCCCCCATCATGCCCCAGCGCAGGATTCAGATACTGACAGAACATATACCCTGTTACACAGATCTTGATAAATGTCCATACTGCAGTGAACCTTGTTACTATGCAGATGGACGACCTCGACGACAGTTTATGATGATCCCTATTGGCCCAGTGCTTCAGGTGTTGTATGGATCACCTCAAATCGCTGAGGAGATGCACTACAGTGGGCTCCAAAACTGTTGCAATGTTTGGCCATTTTTGACTGGGTGTGATGTAATGCTTGACAGAGCAGGAATTGTGCTTATGGCTGGCAGGGTAGAGTAAAGTACTTGATCTTGGCTTTCTAATGGTGTTTTGATCATAGAATGTGACCAAACAGTTATGAAGATATGCCCTTTCTAAACTAGGGTTACCATTGCAACAGTTTTGGAGCCATTGTCATGAAATATGGAATTGCAGTAAAACTGAGGGAGAGTTGGCTTTGTTTGGTCATGCAAATAAGGATACACATTCAAGCATCATGTCTGAGTTTAAAAAAACCTGCACACTTTATTTCTAACCATCATCATCATGAGAACCCTCTCTTCTGCAAAAAAGAACTGTATCCTCACTATGCTTAATTCTGGCCATTCTGCTCACTCCATTGCCTCTAGTACTGGTGTTAATGTCTCTACCATCTCTAGGCTCCACTCCAAAGAGCATTCTGAGCTTCCCAAGTCATCTGATGGCCGTCCAACAAAGCTTTCCCCTGCCAACATCTGTCATGCTGTCCATCTTATTACCACTAGAAAGGCAGAAAATGCAGTCCAGGTCACCAAATTGCTTCAGAACATTACCAACCAGTCCCTCTCCCCCACTACAGTTTGATGTCACCTAAAAAAAGCTGGTATGAAAGCTATGGTCAAAACTAAATGCCCCCTTCTTTCTGCCAAGCATCATAAGGCTCATTTGGACTATGCTATTGCCCACAAGGATTGGACTGTGGAGGACTGGAAAAGGGTGGTATGGTCTGATGAGACTAAGATCAATTTCCTAGGGTCAGATGGACACAAATGGGTGTGGAAAAGGCCAGGAGAGGGGCTAAGTGACAGGTTGGTAAAGGGGACAGTCAAGTTTGAAGGAGGTTCTGTCATAATTTGAGGGTGTATGACTTGGGAAGGAGTTGGGTATGCTGCTAAGATTGATGGCAGGATGGATAGTGACCTTTACCTCCAAATACTGAAGGATGATCTCCTGAACACTCTGGAGTATCATGGTTTCAATCCTTCTAACTTTATTTTTCAGCAGGATAATGACCCTAAGCACACCAGCAAAAAGGTCAAGGAGTGGCTAAAGGAGCAGGAATTTAGGACTATGGTGTGGCCTGCACAATCCCCTGACCTAAACCCTATTGAGCATCTTTGGGGTTTTCTCAAAAGAAGGCTTGCAGAGCATGAACACCCCCCTAGTGGGATTCATGAGTTGTGGGAAAGGATTCAGGTGGAGTGGGAGAAGACAGCAGTTGAGGAGTGTCAAAAATTGATAGAAAGTATGCCTAGAAGGGTTCAGGCAGTACTTAAGGCAAAGGGGGGTATACAAAGTACTGAATCACTACTGATACACTACAGCTCAAACTATTGCATTAGATACCCTAGATTAATATGGTCATATCTTTACAACCACTCATTCAAATCATATGATTAAAAGACCATTAGAACTCCAAGATCAAACACTTTATTTAACATCACCTATGCCAAGCACCATTCTCACTCAGTCAAACACTACATCACAAATTCTCCGAAACTACCACGAATACCATTACAATGGATACACTAAATTAAACTGGGCATATATTTACAACCATTGGGTCAAATCATATGATTAAAACACAATTGGAAAGCTAAGACCAAATACTTTACTTGATTCTATTTACACTAAGCACCATTCTCAGTATATTAAGTGCTACGTTGCACACTTCAAATATTTGGATATTTACAATGGCTCCAAAACCGTTGCAATGGTAACCCTAGTTTAGAAAGGGCATATCTTCATAACCGTTTGGTCAAATCATATGATCAAAACATTATTAGAAAGCCAAGATCAAGTACTTTACTCTACCCTGCCAGCCATAAGTGCAATTCCCGCTCTGTCAAGCACTATATCGCACCCAGTCAAAAATGGCCAAACATTGCAACGGTTTTGGAGCCCACTGTATCTTGAGAAGCGGCTTACAGAAATCTCACAGTACCTCAGGACACACAATGGCCAATGAAAATGATATCACTTTACAGCTTTCTATTGACGGTGCACAGCTATATCGTGACAAAGCATCCGACTGCTGGATGTTTATCTGGATCATCCATAATCTTCGCCCTGGACTACGTTACACAAAACCGTTTGTCATCCCAGGAAGCTTCGTTCCTGGTCCCAATAAACCACAGGAGATCGACTCTTATTTGTTTCCATTGCTCCACCATCTCTCTGCTATACAACGCAAAGGGCTACGGATATTCGACTCTTCTACATCTACAGAGATACGATGAAGCATTCCCATCATTATCGTAGCATCGGCCGATAGCCCTGGTGCCGCTTCGATGTCTGGCTTTGTTGGGCACAGTGGCAAACAGGGATGTCGTGTCTATTGTGCGATTACTGGGCAGCATCGAGAAGGGGACCCCCATTACTTCCCGGTAATGTGTAAACCTGACTCTTATACGATCCCAGGATGCTCTCATGAAGACATTACATTTGAAGATCTACAGAATTTCCGAGTGAAGATCAGTGCCACATATGAAAGAAATCTG
Source organism: Russula olivacea (assembly GCA_963926505.1). Lineage (NCBI taxonomy): Eukaryota > Fungi > Basidiomycota > Agaricomycetes > Russulales > Russulaceae > Russula > Russula olivacea. Next base: position 87,563 of record OZ004881.1, on the reverse strand, counting down.
CGGCTCTTACTCTCAGCTTGAACCCTTGCTCAATATAATAAGTATCGCCTCCAAACTAAACTGTGTAAGCCCACGCTCTTTTCTGGGCTTATCACACTTGGTGTTCCTGGGATCTTCACCATGGATCTCATGCATCTTTCTGTTCTAAACGACCCTGATCTCCTTCTGGGGCTGTGGCGAGGCACGATCAAGCTCTATCAACCAGACGATATCTCCACATGGGACTGGTGTGTTCTCAAGGACAAGAAAATATGGAAAGCTCATGGCAACTCTATTGAGGCAGCAATTCCATTTATTCCCTCTTTGTTTGGGCATGCACCTCGCAATCTGGCTGAGAAGATCAATTCTGGGTACAAAGCTTGGGAATTCCAGCTGTATATCTATGGGCTTGGGCCTGTGTTACTGCGACACATCCTTCCGCAACCATATTGGGAACACTACTGCAAACTTGTTGCTGGCATTCAGATACTCCAGTGCCCTGTTATTACACCACAAGATCTTTGAAATGGCAACAAAGCCCTAAAGGATTTTGTCAGAGATTTCGAAGCACTTTATTATTAGCGCAAAGCATCTCGGATTCACTTCATTCGCCACAGTATCCATCTCCTCATGCATATTGCCCCAGAGACCATCCATACAGGCCCACTTGCCTGTTATGCACAGTGGATGATGGAGACTGCTATTGGAAATCTAGGTAAAGAAATTCATTAAGATAAGGACCCTTATTGCAACCTTGAAGAACGGGGGCTGCTTCGCGCTCAGATTAACTCCCTCATGGTGATGTACCCAAGACTCAATATTAATTATGGTGTGCATGGCCTAGTACCTACCCGTGCACATGGTTTTCCGAATGGCTATGCATTTCTACCACGACGTGACACCGCTGCAAGGCCTATGGTGCAGCTTAAGTATATTACACTGATGGAATACTGGGAACGAGAAGGATGGCCTAATCAATCATCCTGGCCTAATGTAATCTTTCGTTGGGGGCGGTTGCAATTGCCAAATGGACAGCAGGCATGGTCTGTCTGGTTTGAGTCAAGCGGCAAGTCTTCCCTTTGGACCCTTCGCCAAACGTCTTGCGTTGAGGTAAGTCATTTAACTTCCCTCGAACACTCGCTGAAAGCTATACTAGATCGACTACGGCGGGAAGATGCGTATCGCGAACGTATCATATTACTTTTACATACAGTTTGGCGACCTGGAATATCCTCTCTGTCACGGCTCCAATGGGCCGTCTAGTCCGAGTATGCCCAAAGGGCCAAGTGATCAGTTGCCTGTTATCGCACAAGCACCAAGCGTGGCTTTGCACTCCTTGTTTAAGGGAGGCGTGAGAAATGGAAGAGGTGAAAGGGGACTGATCAGATGTGGTTCAAGAAGGTGGATTGCTAGACCAAGTCAAGCTTAGGGCTTGAACTGGTTTACTGCGCAGTATATATAGTACAGGTGATGAGTCAATGTATGAGTCAGTACAGGTAGTGAGTCAACACATTGGTAAGAGTCATCAGTCAGTGAATGAGTCAGTACAGAATGGTGAGTCAACACATTGGTAAATTGGTAAACAGTCCGGTCAACGAGTCATCGATAGTGAATCAGGAATTTGGTAGGGTTGTAACACTCTTGCTGTCGTCAACCTATTCTCTTTCCCCGACGAGACTCTTCTATCCCAATCAAACCAAACCGTTTACCTTTGCAGTGCGTTGAAGGGACGGGATGCGATCTGTGTGGTTCCCATCGCGTCAATTAAGTCTGTGGTTTCCATGTTTCCGGATCTCAAAGTTACATCAGATGGAGAGCTTGTCGACACTCAAAAATTTGCGTTGTTGCTCCATCCTTTCCTTGAACTCACAAAATACAATAGAGAAGGCTTGCTTGATGAAGAGGACGACGACATGGACACAATGATCAAATAATGTTACTTTATTATGTCACCTATTACAGTATGGATGTACTATTGACCACTTGACCAACAAAAAAAAGCCATTGTGCACAGAGATGAAGAGGACGATGACACCCATAACTTGCTGCGATGTGTCTTGATGAAATACACTGCTATGCAGTAGCGTTCTGTCAGTAATAGATCCGGTTGTTCAGACTCCCGAGACCCAGATCAGTGATCCGGTCCACGTTGATCCATCCATACACTTAACACATCTTGTCTCCTGTCTAGGCTGTCCCCCAACACATCCAATGCTGCCTCTTTCAAGCAATTTCAGTCATTCAAATGGGCCCAGTATCATCGACCCGACCTTGCAACACCCCAATCAATGCAATTGGTCCTTTCCTCAGGCTGTGGACGGCAGCCAGCATCAACGATCGATCTCAGGATTGACAGAATTGAGCACTATTCCCCAACTTGTAAGTGTTCCTTGCAATTGAAACACGCACTCATGGATACGTTTGCAAGGACTCTTCATCCAGAAATCTCAGACGTGATGATATCCTGAATGTCATACGCCAGGCTAGTGAACATGATCTAACCATGTTGGGAAATGTGGCATACATGTGCTTGGAACTGACTTTGGCATGAGTCACAAATGAGAAGACTCAATTAGAAAGTTCCAAGTGCTCATTAGAAGATGAAATTATTTGGCTGAAGTCACGATTGGAGACAACAGAGTATGTTATTGTATGATTCTATTTTTCTGACTTATGGGTGTTTTCGACAGGGAAATGAACAACAAACTAACTGCTCCATATATGAACTTCCTTCAGGCCATCGGATCAAGCAGTTAGACTTTGTTAAGCCTCCCCCAGGTGAATGACAGTTGGTGTCACGACTCTAAGGCCCACATGAGCCACGTTTTCCTTTCTCAGACTAGTACTGCACTTCCAGCCTCATTATCTACATGCGCTGCATGAACATTTGATCGATTGCGCTGCCTCGAGCAGCTGTACGTGTACGGCCTTGCCGACTCCTCATGTCCTGCCTCGTTCCTGTACGCGCGTTGCCTCACCATAGGCACGCTGCCTCGTTGACTCATACTGCCTGACTCATTGTGACCGTACTCTACTGTATATAAACGCTATGAACCTAGAGACACAAGCCTTAAGCTTGTTCTCTCTGTGCAATACAGGAGACTTCAGCTGAACGAACTACCTTTTGAGTGTCTTCGACCCTCAACGTACCGTTGGGTCTCAGGAAGCATCTCTTCTCTTCTTATCGAACTCAACTCTCGTGTAACGAGTTGCTCTTGCCTAAATTAGGCAATGGAACGGACCGGACGATCCGACTCGAGTTGACTGACACCGTGACCTGTTGGTGACATTAGAACAAGCTTTAAAACAAAAGAAAACGAAGATCCAATGGCAGCCTCAGCAGCAGCAGCAGGATCAAAGAGCCGCGCACGATCCACGTCGATCGTGCGAGGACGTGATTGGCGATATCGAACTGTCTACGAACAAGATGCTGCTATACCCACAGCCGAAGACCTGGCCCTAGTACGCCCCCCCTTTGAAATCACCCCTGAAAGGACCCACGTCATCCCTGAAGAATTTTGCCAAGGACTACTCTTCATGGAATCCAACCCACTGAACCCTGATAGCATACAGGTCCCATGGACGGGATACTACGCCACCATGGGATCGACCCGATATGCGCTCGCAAACGCCTTTGGTGTATGGTTCGAAATCGTGTGAGATGGCAACCAATGGTTGACCAAACAAATTGCCCAAGACTCATTTATCGTCAAACACTGGCCAGTTGAAGGAATCAACATGGCAGCGTTATATCAAGCAAGGGACTAGCTCATGAGTGATCGAAGAGGACGAGATCAATCCACCCCACCAGACCGCGTAGCAAGCGAACCAGAACGAGACCAACAAATGGGACGTCCCGACCCTTACTCCTCCTACATGGAAAGAGGACGAAGGGGGCCCCCACCACGCAGGCCAAGAGGAAACGGAGATGACCCCTTTACGCTAGGAGACTTGGACGACAAGGACAACGCCCCTAGGAAGCCGATGAGACTGGAAGGCATTCCCCCAAAACCATTCACTGGCGATAGGAGCCAAACTATCAACTTTTTGAACCAGTTCAAAAGGTTCATGAGAATGAATCATGATGCCACCATCGCCCGCAGCCCGTTTAAAAAATCGGCATACTTCCTATCCTTAATCGAAGGAATGGACACAGAAGGGTGGACGACCCGCCAAGACGAATGGTTAGACAAAGTCGAAGAAGATCGTTCCATTCTCCCCTGGCAAATGAACGAATGGCAGGTACTCCAGGCCAAGTTCAAAAAAGCGTTCATCGACTACGCTGAGCATGAAAGGGCCAACAAGGAGCTGAGAGAGCTCAAAATGAAAGAAGGGAACATCGACCAATACATCGCTCGATTCCAACAACTCGCAAACCGCGCCGGACATGACGTGGACCAACCTAGCATCTTGGAGATGTTCTCTCGAGGCCTCCCAGACGCTCTGGCCAACGCCTGCCTTGACTTCCTGAACCTGGAAACCTTCGATGAGTGGGCTGTAGCAGCCCAGCGAAATCAGAAGATCTGGTTGAAAAAGCAAGCGAGAAGAGGCCACCTAAATGCCACGCAACCAAAAGCACCAGGACCGAAGGCATCCGAACAAGGAAATCCCTGGAGGAACTTCCAGTGGAACCGAGGAAATCAAAATCAAGGACGAGGGAGACAAGCCCAAAACCCCACTCGCTTTACCCCCAGAGACCCCAACGCAATGGATACCAGTGCAACGGTGCGGAAAGCCATCACCGAAGAAGACAAAACACGGTATCGCAACGAAGGAAGATGCTATGAATGCTTCAAACGGGGACACCTGGCAAGCAAATGCCCGGACCGGAAACCCCGTGCCCGCCGAGCAGATGCCATTGACATCCCCGAGGCAGCCAATAGCTCGAACGAACCAGAAAGCCGAAACTCCATGACAGACCTCGCTGCCAGAGTCCTCTGATTCTCAGACGAAGAAAGAGGAGAACTGGTACGCCTGATGAGGGAAGCAGGAGAAGAAGTGGGTTTTCTGGATGCCTGAACACTACGGCTCTCGTTCGGGCATGCGCTACGGACTCAGTGTACCTAGCTAGGAACAAAGCAATGAAAGTTTCGATTTCACTATGTACACAAGTCGACAGAGCCGAGAAAGAAGCACTACTAGACTCTGGTGCCACAGAAAACTTCGTCCATCCCCGGATAGTTAAAGAACTACGACTGGAAAGACACAAACTAAACAAACCAAGAAAAGTGAGAAATGTCGATGGGACCCTCAATAAAGCAGGAGATGTCAATCATGTGGTTCACCTACGAGCAACTTATAGAGGACATTCGGCCCTCTACAGATTCTTGGTAGCCGAAATCAGGGAAGATGACGTCATCCTGGGATATCCGTTCTTCGAAGGCGCCAACCCCTCGATAGACTGGACCAAAGGGACGCTGAAGGGCACAATCTCCCTAAAAGGCACTGCAACAGTCGATTATGAGAAACTCACCATCGCAACCTTACTCCCAGACTGGGAAGATGGAGATGAAGTCTGGTGGAAGACAACAGTTCGAAAGACCACAGTAGCATAACAACTGGCAGAAAAGGCGACGGACAAGAAAAAGAAAACCTGGCAAGAACTAGTCCCAAACCGCTACCACAACTTTGGGAAAGTCTTCTCAGAAGAAGCGTCAGAAAGGTTCCCAGAACGACGATGCTGGGACCATGCGATCGATCTTAAACCCAATGCCCCTTCATCCATAGACTGTTGAGTCTACCCCCTGTCGCCAAAAGAGAAAGAGGAGCAAAAAGAATTCCTAAACTCGAATCTGCGACTCCAGCGGATACAACGGTCAAACTCCCCTTATGCCAGCGGCTTCTTTCTAATCCGAAAGAAAGACGGCAAATTCAGACCAGTACAAGACTATCGACGCCTCAACAAGTGGACCGTCCCTAACAAATACCCACTACTGCTCATTTCTGAACTTATCCACGACTTAGCTGGAAAGAAACTGTTCTCCAAGTTCGACGTGAGATGGGGATACAACAACATTCGCGTCAAAGAAGGCGACAAATGGAAAGCAGCTTTCAAGACAAGCGAGGGCCTCTTCGAACCCACGGTTATGTTCTTCGGATTGACCAACTCCCCGGCCACCTTCCAAACAATGATGGACGACATCTTCCATGAAGAAATCGCACAAGGATGGCTATGGGTCTACATGGACGATATTATCATCGCCACCGAAGCAGATGAGAAGCTACACGAAGACAAAGTGAGACATTTCCTTGCAAAACTACAGAGGAACGACCTTTTCCTCAAACCAGAAAAGTGTCGCTTCCACCAGAACGAAGTCGAGTATCTGGGTGTCATCATCGGCCAAGGATCGGTCAAGATGGATCCAATAAAAGTCCAAGGCATCACAGAATGGCCAGTGCCCACCACAGTAAAAGATGTACGAAGCTTTCTAGGATTTTGCAACTTCTACCGCGCCTTCATTCCAGACTTCTCCAAACTCGCCAGACCACTGAACAACCTTACAAAAAAGGACCAACCGTGGTCGTGGAATGAAAGGGAGAAAGATGCGTTCCATTTGCTTAAAGATGCCTGTGCAAGCGATCTAGTATTGCGAACCCCAGACTGGACAAAACGCTTTATCCTAGAAACGGATGCGTCGGGATATGCACTAGGTGCAGTCATCATGCAAGAATTCAATGACAACGTCCACCCGATAGCATTCCACTCACGAAGTCTACTGCCAGCGGAAAAGAACTATGATGCCCATGACAAGGAACTTGCCGGAGTCATCTTCGGTTTTAAATGTGGACGACCATACTTCCTGGGAGCTCAACACCCCATCAAAGTACGCACCGACCACAAAAACCTACAATACTTCCGCGAACCTCAAAAAATCACGGGTCGCCAAGCCTGCTGGATGGAATTCCTACAGGACTTTGACTACCAACTCGAGCACATCCCTGGCACATCCAACACCATAGCAGACCTCCTCTCACGACGCAAGGACCTTAACAAGGGGGTGAATACTGAAGAACCACGCATTCTACTCCCTAATTCTCTCTTTCATGAGACAATTTGAAAGTCCTTTCTAGAAGACGACAAAGACAAGCGCCGTTTGGTCCTGCGACAGATACACGATTCCCCAAGTGGAGGACACCCAGGCATTGCCAACACGTGGGAGCTTGTCAGACAACACTATGAAGGGCCCAGGCTATGGAACTTCGTGGAAGAATACGTCAAGGGTTGCGCGAAATGCCAAGAGTCGAAAACGAACCTTCTTCGACGCAAGGCACCCTTACAACGATTCAACGTACCAGCATCAGCAGGCCCCTTCCAATACGTGTCAATGGACCTTATTACGGATCTCCCCAAATCCGAGGGGTACGACTCCATTCTTATGATAGTGGACCAAGGGTGTTCGAAAGCAGCAAAGTTCATCCCATGCCACAAAACGATCGATGGACCGACCGTAGCCAATGAGTATCTGAAACACCTCGTGCCATGGTTCGGAGTACCAAAACGTATCATCTCGGACAGAGATCCCCGCTTCGCCTCCAACTTCTCCAAGACACTCTGCAAGAACCTGGGGGTACAACAGAACCTCTTGACAGCCTTCCACCCACGAACAGACGGACAGACCGAACGGATGAACATGTGGGTAGAACAGTATCTCAGACCATGGACGACGCAGCGACAAAACACTTGGGCTCCACTCCTGCTGATTGCGGAATACGCCCACAACTCGTGGAAAAGTGACACCACACAATACATGCCTCACCAGATGCTGATCGGCATCAACCCACAAGTAGACGTAAAACTTCTTGATGACAACACACCAGAAGCGTCCAGATGCCTCGAAATCCTAAAAGAAGTATGATCAGAAGTCCAAACACGACTGGAACAACTGCAACACCTCAAGGACGCACGTAAACCAACGGAGATGAACGAAGGAGACCGAGTATGGTTAGAAGGGAAGAACCTACAAGTCACCGGATCAAAGAAGCTCCTCCCACGACGATACGGCCCCTTCGCCATCAAAGAACGAATCGGGCAAGTCGCTTATCGATTAGAACTTCCCCCTACCATGAAGATTCACAACGTGTTCCACGTCGACCTTCTTATGCCATATAAGGAAACGGAGGCCTATGGCACGCCTTATACACGACCCCCACCAGTGATTGACCAAGGAGAAGAGGAGTATGAAATCGAATCCATCATCAAGTCTAGAAGATGAGGGCGAGGCAAGAAGCTCCAATATCTTGTACATTGGAGAGGGTACCCCAATTCTGACGACTCATGGGTTGACCACGAGGACCTCCACGCCCCAGACCTACTCAAAGAATTTCAATCAAACTCCGCCGAGGCTGGACGAACAAACGCTTAAAAGACCCAAAGGACACACGATAAAGGACTCATCATCGCTCCCCCCATACGACCAACTGAACATGTCTAGCCACTCCTCTGAAAGCTCCGTCTCTCCCACCTCTTCGATCACCGATGTCGAAGACTACAATCCACTCCCCACGCTACTCAATTATCCACGACGAGTGCCAACGCCCGTGCTGATCCCCACTATTCTCGAAGCAGCACGTCTCCGCAAGCAACGAGACCAGGCTGCCGTCCATACAGCCATGATTGGACAGGCGGTACGCTCGCGCCAACTCTTACAGCAAAGGACACTACGCGAAACAATCTGAGGATACGCCATAAGATCCCCCGAACTCGGGGAAGATCCTAATGGACAGGACTACAGTCGAGGACAAGAGGCCTACATGTCACCTGGACCCAGGTGGTACTCGAATCCAGACGACGACGGTAACCTCTATGAATACGAGATTCCTGATGGGCCCAGAGGGCTGGAAAGGGCTTCCTTCGTTTGCTACGACATGGATACGGACTCACCCGAACTCCTCTTAACCCGAGGAAGGGGATACCCCGTTCACTCGCAACTACTCCGTGCGCGACCACGCCCGTACTCTCTTCCCCCATCTACAAAAAGGGAACGACTTCTGTTCCATCAAGGAGAAATGTTCATGCCACTGGTAGATAGGGCGTTGACCCTTGAGCCGGACATCACTCTCCGCGCAGAAGTGCAACGATATCGCGCAGCAGTCGAAAAGAGCAAGCGGCTCACAGCACAACTCACTCTCCTCAAGCAGGAGTATGCCAACACCCGTATTGTCGCTAACGAGAGCGCGCGGGCACTTGCCGCAGCCGACGCCTCCGAACGACTAGAGAATCACATCTTCCATACAGTTGCGTATGAAGATAATGTCTCCCCCCAAGCCCTTTCCGACGGACTTGACGCTCTCGTTAACAACGAGCACGCCACACGACAAATGGAGAAGTGCGGATGGTGTCACAAAGTATCTCATGACACCATTGATTGCTGTATGATCCGCCAGTGCCTCTTGTGTTGGGGCTGGGGACACCTCGAGGAACAATGTCGCATCCCTCACCACGGCTGTGCTCGAGTCTGTCAAGTACCTGACGATCATCGCTACCGTGCTAATCGCCCCTGTGCTCGTCCGATGACCTACCACTCTATGGAGCTGAGGACGTAACGAGGGGGTGATGTCACGACTCTAAGGCCCACGTGAGCCACGTTTTCCTTTCTCAGACTAGTACTGCACTTCCAGCCTCATTATCTACATGCATTGCATGAACATTCGATCGATCACGCTGCCTCGAGCAGCTGTATGTGTACGGCCTTGCCGACTCCTCATGTCCTGCCTCGTTCCTGTACGTGCGTTGCCTCACCATAGGCACACTGCCTCATTGACTCATACTGCCTGACTCATTGTGACCGTACTCTACTGTATATAAATGCTACGAACCTAGAGACACAAGCCTTAAGCTTGTTCTCTCTGTGCAATACAGGAGACTTCAGCTGAACGAACTACCTTTTGAGTGTCTTCGACCCTCAACGTACCGTTGGGTCTCAGGAAGCATCTCTTCTCCTCTTATCGAACTCAACTCTTGTGTAACAAGTTGCTCTTGCCTAAATTAGGCAACGGAATGGACCGGACGATCCGACTCAAGTTGACTGATGCCGTGACCTGTCGGTGACAGTTGGCCTATTTCCTCAACCACTGGTGTCGAATACAACCGAAGTTCGAACTCCCAGAGTTTGGCCAAGTCACGCGCACATCTGGCACTTGTTTATATTAGTAGTTATTTTCATGTGACCGCATTCATTTCAAAATAATAAAGTCTATATTTTATATATATTTATTCTACAAACATGTTACCTAAGCTATATATGATGGGAATAAGTTGAAAACGGGAACACAGGGTGTTATGGAGCCAAAGGGGACCAGTGGGAATACACTGGCTGAGACACAGTCCGTGAGAGGGAATGAGTCGCATGAGGGTGGCGTGGGCAAGGGAAGCCGCGACGCAGGCGGGGGGAGCGGTGTGGGATGCGTGAGGCGGACACAGGCAGTGGCGTGGGCAGGGGACCACCCATTCGGCTGCTATATGTGCTTGCTTACAATTGGGGCTCACCGATGTGCTGGGCTGTAAGCGCGCTCAGGCTGTCAACCTTTACCGGGGTGGCACTTTTTCTTGCAGTTCTCTCCCATTTGGGCAGCCGTCTCGGGCCAGGTGTGCTGATTGGGGGCAATATTTTCTTTTTCTGGCATTATCACCTGCCGTTGCCAAGAGCACAAGGGTGCTGAGCCATGATTGGATCACACTGAGTGATTTTGCAATTTCTCGGGTACCTTGGTGCTTTTGCAGCTTTGCTATGAGCTGCTGTGATGTTATTGGCTGCCAAAAGGACGGTAGCAGTGGCGTCGTCATCTGCCACACTGTAACCGAGTCAACCGACTGGCTGGCCTGGTGACTTATGTTCACCCGACTTAGGGTTTAGGGTAGGGTGAAGGGTACAGTAATAAGACCATAACACCTAAGGCTAGTGCTACAATAACAAAGGCAAAGTAAAGTAAAGGTCCCCTTGTGCAGGGGGGTAGAAGGACAAGAAAAGGAGACAAGGAAGAAGCAGACTAAATAGCAAAACAGAAGAAGGGAATAGCCACCTGACTCCAAGGGAAAAGTAGTGGCTTGCTACTTTCTGCACTGCTGTGCTTCTTCAGTTCCTAGCTGGAGGGATAGAGTGGAAGGTATAGGAGATGAGAGTGAAGGAAAGAACCAGTGTCCTGATGATTTTGGCTCAAAGTGGGGGGGTTTATATATGCATTTGCCCCTTCACAAAAAAGGAAGGGGAATTGGGTGCAGAAATGAGGGAAATAAAATTTCTGACAGGTGTCAAAAAATGATTGTATTGTTGTTATGGAAAAGTGGTGTGATTTCTTTTTTATTTGTAAGAAAGTGGTGTGATTTCCTTTTTATTAATAAGAAAGTGGTGTCACTTTGTTATAATTATAGAGCACTTAATCTAATTGGGTAAGGGGTTATGGGTAGGTTCAGGGTTAGATTTTTTAAACATTTTTACTTTTTCTAATAATTAGTTTAGGTTAAGATATTATTAAGTTATAATTTATATTATATTATATATATATTTATAAATAATAAAACCAAAAATAGTAAAAATATAGCTATATACTGTATAGATATAGTACATATATATTATATATAATAGTAACAGGATTAAAAGTGATTATATATATATATATCATACATGGCCACTTTTTATATTAATCTTGTGCCACATATGGAAATCATATTTATACATAGCCCTTTTTAATACTGATCTTGTGTTGCATATAGAAAGTACATTTATATGTGGCCCTTTTCAATATTGATCTTGGGCCACGTATAAAACACACATTTATACGCGGCCCTTTTCAATATTGATCTTGGGCTGCATATAAAACACACATTTATACATGGCCCTTTTCAATATTGATCTTGGGCCGCGTATAGAAAGCACATTTATACGCGGCCCTTTTTAATATTGATCTTGGGCTGTGTATAAAATGCACATTTATATGCGGCCCCTATTCAACATTTTCATTATTTCTACCTACAAAACGAGACCAAGATCATCCAATTTGGATACGATCTGACAGTGATATGATTATTTCAAGTTTAGTATACTACAATGGTATTAAAGTGGTTATATCTCTGTCAGATTTCACTCAAATTGGATGATCTTGGTCTCAATTTGTAGGTAGAAATAATGAAAATGTTGTATAGGGGCCGCGTATAAATGTGCATTTTATACGCGGCCCAATAACAGTTTTAATAACCTTGTATATAATTGCAAATATAAGGTCACTTGTAAAACTGTTACTGGGCCGTGTATAAAGCGCACATTTATACGCGGCCCCTATACAACATTTTCATTATTTCTACCTACAAAATGAGACCAAGATCATCCAATTTGGATACGATCTGACAAAGATATAATCATTTCAAGTTTAGTATACTACAAGCTTTTGGCCGTGCCTACGGCACAGGTCGCTCGCAAGCTCGCTCCCCTTACCTTCGGCCCTGGCCTAAGCTTGTTGGGGGCTGTGCCCCCAAACCCCTGCTTTAACCAACAACTCTGTCATATAATCTCCTTTATATACATTCAATACCCTTTGTGGTATTTACAATCTATGCTATTTACAATACTGTCTGTGGTATATACAATACATCATTACACTATTTATCCAAGAAGAACTTCCTTATATACTACATTTTGTGTCCTCCCCTCCTCACTCCCTTCATCCCAAATTGCCTTGATGTTTGACACTGAAGTCACCCGTGACACTGCAACATAAAACTGCCCATGGGTAAATGCAGGTGACCTAAGATCCAACCCAACATGTTTCACTGATTGCCCTTGTGACTTGTTGATTGTCATCGCAAAGCAAACTCTAACTGGAAATTGCCGTTGAGTGAACTTGAATGCATTTTCATCATCTTCAGGTTGGTTTGCCACCCTAGGAATAAACACAGTCTCCCCAGCATGCTCCCCAGTAAGAAGTCAAACTTCCAACACCCTGTTGCTGTGTCGTGTCAGGATCCCTCTACTGCCATTGCAAACTCCATTTGCTGCATCCAAGTTCTTCAGCACCATCACAGGACATCCAACCTTCAGCGACAGCTTTGCCAATGAAAGGGACCCACAGTTGATCTCATTCAAATACTCCACAGGATAGTTAAGCAGTGGGTCATTTTCACCCAGCTGCTCAGAGTTTGGAATAAAGTCAACACTGGGGAAATCCAGGGTATCCCCAGGAAACCTTTCAAGAGCCATCTCATTGAGCTCATTGACTTTCTTGTTCATGGTTGAAAGAATGATACGCTCAGAGAAGAACTGATCAGAATGGCCAGGAATGTGGATGTTAGGGTAAATGGTGTCAAGGAGGGAATCAACAGTGTTCTCAGGGCAATGAAAGTGATCAGGGAGTATGATGTTCAGTGAATCATCAGTGTGTTGTAGAGAAACTAGGAATGGGACGGGCTGAGTAGTATGCGAGGAATGGCAGCAGGAAGACTGTCACGCAGCGAACAGGGGAATTGAGCGGATGCAAGAGGAATATGAGGGCATGCGGGGAGGCTTCGAGAACACAGACTGGATGACATTCAGCTGAGCGCACAACACACTATTTAACTACTTACAAGTTATTGTACTACTAGCTCCAGGCAATGTAACCATAACTGTAAGTAAGTGAGACATGTCATCATGAGATAAAAGAGGTGAGACAGTATGAAAAGAATTGAGCACGCGAGGGTGCAGAAGGCTGTCACATTTGCTATTGTGAGTAGGTACCATGTGAGGTCACACGTCCATTAAGAGGGGATGTGCATGAGTCAGGCCTATGGTAGTGTATCGTACTGAGACAGTGGGAACAAGGGAACAATGGAAGGGAAGGAGAGTAGGGGTGAGACATGGAATAATGGGCTTGTATAGTAGGTGAGCGCAAAGCCCACGAAGGGGGCCCAAAAATTTGGTATGGGGCCATTTCCAGACGGAGCCCCGGGATGCGGTGGTGCATCGGGTGTGCGGTGCACAAGCCTCGATGCGGTAAAAATCCACCATGTTGGCCATGGCCCACTTCCAACTGCCACCTTGCAAAGTTGGCCTCTTCTTCAATCTCAGTGTTAAGGCGCATGTTCTGGTGAAGGTGAAGAACAGTGATGTGTCTCCATAGGAAGGACCTTTGCATACCGGCTCCCACAACCTGAGCTCTGGAACCCTTGAGGATGACTGGCAGGATTTGCTGAAAGTCCCCACCAAACACAACAGTGAGTCCATCAAAGGGCCTGTCAGTGTCATGCAGATCCCTGAAGGAACGATCTACTGCCTTCATAATGTGACGATGCTGCATGGGTGCCTCATCCCATATCACCAAGTTGGCTTGATGGATCAAGTCAGCCAATTGAGAGGTCTTGGGGATGTTGCAAATGGAGGACTCATGAATGGGGATGGGGACCTTAAAGTGCAGATGTACAGTGCGACCACCTTTGAGAAGAATAGAAGCAATCCCAGAGGATGCAACGCAAATCACAATCTTCACCCCTGAGTGCAAGTCATAGCAGAGGGTGTTGTAGACATAAGTCTTGCCTGTGCCTCCAGGACCATGAAGGAAAAAGATCTCTCCTGTTTTATCAGTGACAGCAGAAGAGATCTTGTCAAAGGCAGAGTGCTGATCAGGATTGAGACTGGCAATCTGCTGTTGAGCAAGTTGGGCTTGCTGTTGTGGATCATAGTCCCTCTGCTCTGCAATAAGGGGATTGAGATTCTGAAGAATGGTGCCCCAATTGCCTGTGACCTGTGGCATGCAGTCCCAATGTTGAAGGCTCTTCCCAGCCTTGATGAGAAGCTGGTCAATGAGGTAAAGGCCATAGTCCTGAATGTCCTCCTCTGATGGCTCAACATCCCTATCACGAAAGACAGGATGACACTTGAGGTCATCACAGATGTCTTGCCAAAAGGTGTCCCACAAAGCCCTTGGATCAGCAGGATTGCAATCCTTAAGGATGGTGACAAAGAGGTTGCACATCTGATGACCAACTGCCATATGCTTTGCTTCTTTAAGGCATTGGTGCCACTCATTGTCATCCTCAGTAATGCCATAGGCAATGCAAGCTTCTCTAAAGGAGGGATAGAGAGTGCCTTGAAAGGTGCAAAGGTCTTCATAAGAGGTGGCACCCTTAACAACAGTGAGAAGGAGACACAGGTAGAAGTAGTGATGGCAAAGTTTGGTTCAGTCCGGTTCTTGGACTGTTTCTGCCGAACCCAGAACTGGACTAAGGGTTCAGTTCGGGCAATGTGAATGGACACTGAACTGAACCAGTGGTTCTGGTTCTAGCAGGGTCCGGTTCAGGTTCAGGCCTACTGAAACCAAGAACTGAACGTCTGACATCTGTTTTTTTTTCTAGGGCGTGAGGCAGCGATCACTTGGCATGCACTGGGCATGCACTGATGCAACTAGGGCTGTAGGCCGCGTGAAAGTGCAGAGCAGTAGGGCCGATATAAACCGAGCCCAAATCTGTGTGCCACCTCCTCACTGACATCCCAGTTCCCAGGTGGTCCGTGGTTAGCACAGACGTGTCATGCATGTCTCCTCGAGAAATCAACAAATTGTAACAGCCCCGTGCAGCGCTTCGGGCTGTCAATTTGAAAGATCTTCCAAAGCGAGTCCAACTGTCCAACATCCTGTCTGTGGACGGGTGGCACAGGTGCTGACCGTATGTGAGTGGGCAGTGACGCATTCACTTGAAGGGTCCAATTGGCGTATTGGATCGTGAGGGAGATGTGCAGGTGAGCGCTGTGGTTTCAGACACAAGTGCACATAGATGAGTGGTGACGAGAAGCCACAGTAAACGACGCGACGATGCCAGCAAATGCCTGCTCCGAGTCGACACCACTTGAAGGCCACGAGCGTGTCCGACAGTCCAGCAATTCGTGTCAAGTCATATGGAACCTGGACGTCAAGGACGTCAGTTGCACAAAGAGAGGAGACAAACGAGACAAGACGAACCGAAACAACAAGTCCACAAGTCCATCAAAGCACCCGTCTGCACCAACAGCCAATGAATAAATAACTGAGCATGAGGAAAGGTGAAGAAAGGAGCGTGAAGAAAGGAGAAGTCGCAGAAAGAAAAGGAGCGTGGAGATAGGGGAGGAGAAGAAGTCGAAGAAGCAAGTGAAGTGAGACAGCTCGCCAGCGTCGATGAAGTTGTTCTTGTCATCGCGGCGCCTAGGCCATGTGGTGGGGGTGGGCGTGAGGGAAGGGCTGCTTGATGCGGGGCCAGAGCCATCTGGGGGTGCATAGGTAACATTTGAGGTCTACCCTTCTCTGCTACCACAACTTCCGACTTCGACCTCTCGGCGAAGGGGATCGATATATTCCAGATGCGCTAGCAGGCGGTAGAATGACTGGGTGAACATCTGCATCGATGCGTAATTAGGAATTGATGAAATAGTGATGAGAAACATGGCACACGCTGCAGGCTTACAAGAGAAGTCGTCTGAACAGATGTAAAATCGAGATTGAGCAATCGTCAGGCGTGTTAAGAAACAGATGGGGAGCGTGGAGCTGTCTGGCGATTACGCCAAAATCAAACTAGCAGCACACACCATTCAAGCTTGTGCCGCTCCTCATCCGATTTATCTGTAATGGTGCTCTTGAAGATCGCGCAAGAGTCCCCTTGCGCGGTTGTACAGGTCTTGATTGCTCACACCTGGTGCCTTCAATACATTGTCTACGACCTGCACACGGTAGGTACATGTTGTGTGAGTTTATGAGTTTGTGAAGAAGCGAAAGTTATACGAACCTCACACAGGACCTGCACAACTTCGAAGCACATGCCACGCGGCCCACGCCAGGACGCAAGCATGATTTTGTCCGTCACATCGATCTCGAGCGCCTTGAACTCTTCCTTGCTTGCATTGCCTTTCAGCTGTGCGCGCTTGATGTTCGGCATAACTTGTTGTACACTCAATCTGCAAGCAAAATCAATTCGATTCGGGTCAAGGAGGGCACAGGTGTGAGAGGGTATACGAATGCGCTACCAAATTACCAATCATGCCCCACACGTCTCTCGCTACTGCGCCCTTCTCCTTCGACTTTGACCTGGAGGTGGAGGTGGAGGTGGAGGTGGAGGTGGAGACATGGATTGCGCCGGTATGAAAATGAAGTGATGATAGACAAGTTGCAACGTGTGCAAAAGCTGCGGGCGTCAACCATGCATGTGGCTTTGTCGCCGTACAACCGTACGATACCATTGATGGCCGTATAATGACGGCCGTTTATGGGATAGATCCGTACCGTAACCTGTACCGTTCAGAAGGTGATTCAAGACTTGACAGTACGGGTACGGTGGCTGTCATATGGATGCCATTGAGCCGTTGATATGGTAACGGCGTACAGCCCTAGATGCAACCATGTCACCAATATAGCATAATGTGTCGTGCGCGTGTAGGTTGATTGGTCGTCGTGTGCCTAGGTCCCAGTTCTGTTGTCCGTTATTAGAAAGCTCATGAAGGGAGTGAGGAGCATGGCTTGACATCATGAGCAATGAGGACACCTCGCTTCGATCCAGCATAGGACACGAGTCGGACAAAGTGGGAGTTTATCCCGCTGCTGACCATGGTGCTATCCTCAGTGGCAACTGATGGCAACCCTGCACGCCGAAGACCAGCCTTGGGTTGTACACTTGTACCTGTGACCTGTCATCACAGTTGTCTTGTGCCGGAGGTCAAGGTGGGGAGATGACCATGAGGACGCTGTTGCTCCGCTCTGGTGTGAGCGTGGTCCGATGCACACCTCATGATGAGAGGATTGAGATGGAGATGGAGTGCTGAGGTGCATCAATATGCGGTGGCGGGGTGGTGGATGATGTGGAGTCAAGGTTGACTGTCACAGGTAAACTTGCAGCCTGAGACATACCGTGCTGCCATGCATACCAAGCTCGGCGAAAGCGCACACTGCGGAGGGGATGGTCACACCAGGGTAAGGGAGGAGTGGCAGATGTGGAGAGAGCGGTGCTGGAAGGAGTCGAAGGATGATGATGACAGCTTGAATCTCTCATAGGGGTGCGCACCGTACCGTAGCACAGGTATGGCCGTACATTTGTATGGCCATTTGATGGGTACGGTCAACCGTCCACCGTCCATCCACCGACTCCACCCTGGTTGGAAGGACCCTTAACGGAGACGGGACGGGTTCAAAGATGGCCATAGTAGGGTCACGTTAGGGATGAAAAATTAGAATTTGGAACATGGGGGTGTGCTCACCCCCTGGATATATGCGAGCGGAAAACAGTCGGATGCCTGTGTCCCTTCTGGTACGAAGCAAGAAGCCACGAATCTTCCACCTCCGCCTCCTCCTCGCGCGCTCCAGTCCAAATCGCATGGCCCAGTACGATGACGAGGTGATCAAGGCCCAAGGCAGAAGGCTGTCGTTCAGGTAGTGCTTCTACGACACTGCGAAGAAGCAGTGCGGCATTCTGAATTGTTGACGAGTCGAGGTGGAAAGAATGGAAGTTGAGCAAGAGGGAGAATGCTAGGAGGGAGGAGAGGAGAAGGGCGCCCAAGTTGGTCAGGCGTGCGGGGGCACGGAGGAGTCTGGACAGGGAACGTGGAGAGTGGTTGAGGATCCCTCCGCGTCGTTGGAATGAGACTGGTGTGGGCAGCATAATTTCTAAAAGTGCAAAAGCCTCCCTACTCAGCCTTCAGACGCCCTTTCGGTGGTGGCGATGGCTGACTTTGATGATGAGTTGCACGTGGCACGCGTGTCGGACCGCACAGTCAACACTTGAAACATACTAGTGTATCACAGCACAATATCGGTGTTACAGACTGCCAGTGTACTACATATCTTCCTCAGCAGACTCAGTTGCCCTACCTTCAAGAGATGCAATCAGGGCATCAATGTGATGGGCAGCCTGATGGACAGCTGCAATATGGCCATTGCAATATGCGCTTTTGAGAATCTGAAGAGCTCCGAAAACCTCTGTGGTTAATTGG
Organism: Russula olivacea; assembly: GCA_963926505.1. NCBI lineage: Eukaryota > Fungi > Basidiomycota > Agaricomycetes > Russulales > Russulaceae > Russula > Russula olivacea. Next base: position 68,673 of record OZ004881.1, on the reverse strand, counting down.
TTGCGACGAGCACTGTCTGTAATCCCACCGCTGCTGAAAGCACGCTCAGATGGAGTGGCAGAGCCCTGGATTGCGAGATAGTCCTGTGCAATCCTCTTCAAGGTCGGGTACTTGGCATCTGATTGTTGCTGTCAAAAATTCTGAGTTACTAGGATCAAATAGAGACAAGATATCTACCTACACCCCAGTACAAGAGGACATTCGATGTCGGCTCAATGCCAGACTCGAGATACATCTTGAGTTCGTCGCGAGGACTCCCTGCAGCCTTCTCCTCCTGTTGGAGGGATTGAACTGCGTCAAACAAGAATGAACCACCATAGCGATGAGTAGGAGCTGTGTTAGACGTCGTTCCAGGGGTGGCTAAATGGCCAGTAGGTTTAGAGTTAGACACAAATAGTGTATCCGATTATGACTTACTAAGACATTGTAAGTCTATCTCCAGACTTGAAGGAGTCAAGCTCAGGTTAATATAGTATTGGTCAAACTGGACAGCGCAAACCGCAATGTTTCAGCAAAGAATGAGTGCTGAGCACTAGCGCTGAGCTGCAGACTCGGACTGACCACTTCATCAAGCCGCTCCATACCAGCTTCATACTGCTCAGATTCCCATCGAGATCGGCAGTACAGATGCTTGACATTTGGATCGAGCACTACGAGGTCGCACCGTCACTTGTGAATTTGTGTGCATCACAGGAATAGGAAGTTTGGGATTACCTAGACATATAAAGTACGCATCGGAGGTGTAGTCAACCTTGTGATACCATTTCTTGAAGCTATTAACACCCTCGGTAATTGCTTCCCTTACATCACGGAAGCAAGGTTGCACTGCCATGGTTTCCCAACGCTTAATCAAGAACTCAAGAGATGGGATGATCCGCCAAACAGTGGGCGAGTGTTCACTTGAGAATGTTTGTTGAACGTTAGCGGGTTCCTACACATAGTCAGTTACAGGTGCGACAAAATGGCAATGTGTCTTATTGCAAATACCCTCAGAACCTCGCAAAGAACTTCCAGCTTGTCCCATTCTTTCTTTGAGAGCTGAAAGTCGGCGTAGCTGCGATTCTTAGTCAAATCAGGGACTTTGTCGGTTGCGTCGGCCAGGAGTACAAATTGTTCCACTCCCTAGAAATTGAACAAGTGTTAACATGACATGCCAGTGTTAAGAACGTCGTGCATGGGGCATAGCTCGGAAAGCCCACCTTTCTTAATTTTAAAAACCTGTCCAGGAATCTATAAAGTGATGCCCAACGGGTGCGAATCCACAGCAGTAGCTCAAGTGGTTGGATGTTGACCTGTGCGCATGAGGCATGGAAAAAATTACGTGCCTGGGGTGAAGCACGAATCTTAACAGAGATAAGTAATAAATATCGTATAAAAACAATAGGAGTTCATACCTGTTTCACAAGTGCAAGAGCCTTCCCAAGTACGTCACCAGCAGTGAAGTCTGCATCCTCATCTGTGATGTTGCTATCTTCCTCATTCGCCAAGTCGTTCCCTCTGTTTCCATCCTCCCAATCATCGATTCCGAGTTCTGCCAACTCGGAATCAAAGCTGTCAAGATCTAGGCTGCCATTTTGCTCGGCCCGCTTCAATGCCACCTTGACCTTTTTACGAACTGTAGTTGGGGAAGCAGGCGCAACCGCCTCCACAAAGTGTTTGGACGCTATGTGGACAGAGTGTTCCATACACCTAATACCAGATTAATACCTCTGATTTCTGGGCGAGAAAGAAATACTTACAGAATGTCATGGTCTTTTGCTTTCCAGACCGGATCTTTGCTATCAAATTCCTTCTCAAGCTCACATATAGTTTTGCCATTGACTGCTGCTCCATCCCAAGTGAACCAGCCGATCTGACCATGATGCGTTAGCCTAGACAACCTTGTTATTGTCAATGGTGGGAAATGGTCTTGCCTTTCCGCGTAAGTTGTAATGGTCCACTGTGTGCACGAGAATCTTCACAATGTTCTTCCCCGTGTGACGTCCCTCAATGGTCGTGAAAGTGAGTTGTTCACTTTTTATCTCCCATTCTCCAGGTCGATCAGCAGGAGCATCTATATAGTGCCCCGTGATAGAGAGGTATGGGTCCCCCGGATCAGATGTCCATGCGTCGAATGTGAAAGAGACCTTGCCGGGAATATTCTAAATCACAACATTAATAAAGAATGAGATACAGACAGCAGCGTTGCGCCATGATGCATGAGTTGTGACGTACACTTAGTTTTTCCCGGACCTTCTCCTCCGCAACTTGAGCCCTACGAAGAACCTCTGCTCTCAAGGTTTGCCGTTTTGGAATATCCTTCTCTGCTAGACCAGGACGACAAAAGCATATGAGCCTACGGAAGCTTCCTCAATCGATTAATTGTATTGCCTGATTCATTGTTTTATCAGCGAATGTTGACACCACGGAAAACATTACTAACCTTATCCTCAGACACAATCATCTCGATGATGTAATCAAGCAAGCCTGCTGTGGTAAAGGGGGGTTGTTTTGGTTCGCGTGTTACCATTAAGTCCAATGTGCTCTGTTGAAATCTGACCATATTGTTGTGAATGACCTGTCCGAAAGACGAAGTCATAGGTTACATACCCATCACTCGACTCCGTAGCAGTTCTGCACAAAGAACGTGGGTGCATTGTGATACTTAATGAGGTACAGCGTTTCTGATAGAGTTCGACATGATCCTTTTTTCTGTAGTTGAATGTGAGTACTGTGAGTACATAATTATTGTGTCACGACTTGATTTACCTGGCAATATGCATGCGTAATGTTGATGTACTGCCCATTAAGAAGCAGTCTTTGCGTCGAATATCTGGGTCCCCTCTATATCGATGGATATGGTTTGGTAAAGCAGTGAGACCAAAACTGTAAACCACTTACAAACAAACCTTACACCAATGACCGTCTAATACCTTGCCCGTATTGGGGTCTTTATACTCCTTGTCGCGTTTGAATATAGTTCAAAGGTCAGCTGTTGCATCGCTCTTCGGCCTATAGTGGATTGCCTATTCATAGAGTTATCATCAGTATTATGGAACGTATTGCAGAATAAATGTTTACCTGATGGTCGGCATCTGCCATCGTCTTCAAACTGTCATATTCGCCAGCTTCGGGACCTTCGCTCTCTTCAACATTGGTTGCATCCCCAGCAGGTTTGCTGTAGTTCTCATTATAGCTCTCACCATCGCTTTGAGGTTCGGGCTGTTCGGCTATGGTTTTGCGAGAGACACAACACTTTGGTGCCAGACCAGAAGCCTTACGCTTTGCTGAGGCGTTCATTGCATTATTAGGGTCGATAACGCGTGCAGATGGACGAGTGGAACGACGTGAGCCGGCGAGTTTGATGGCCGGGGGTGCCTGTCCAGCGAAGAAGGGATGGATCTTTGGAGGAGCACCGGATTGACCGGAAGATGAGGCCGCCATAGTGGAGTCACTGGGTATAGGTACCACTTCATCGGGATCATAGTCCCAATCGATCTCTGAGGCATCTTTAAGAGTACCATCAGGACGGACAGCGCAACCGCGGTCATGGTCAGAGGAGTTTGACATATCACTTGGTAAGCTGAGTATGTGTGGGGTGTTCGGCGAGAGGGGAAGAAGATGGCGACGTTGAGATGTTGACAGAGGTGTTATGAACGGCTTTTTACTATGTTCAAGTCCCTACTCGATGCTGAAAGCCTGATCCAGCAATCTGGTGAGAATGATGTCCAAAACGACTAGGGAGAGTGAGAGACTCACGCAGATGGCTGCCGGTGGCAGGCTGGCAGCACACAACTGTTCCTCCATCCCTTCTTTACGATTCCTGCAGTGAGTTGCACTCATATTGCAAGCCTGCACCTGTTCCTCTGTGGCTCATCTAAAGAAGATGGTCCATAGAGGAACAGGCGTGGCCTGCATGGGCTTGCAACTCGAGAGCAACTCACCACAGGAAGTCTTAACTCTTAAGACTTCCTGAAGTGAGTTCCTCTCAAGTCACAAGTCGCTGTCTGGTCTAGTCAGACCACACTCGGGATGATGTCTGATTGAGCAACAAAGTGCGTTGGTTGAGGAGTTGCCACTAGAAGGCCGTTGTTGCTGCCGCTGCAACTTCGGAGAGTAATGAGGGCCACTATTATTGGTGGATGGAAGACCACTGGGATCTCTCCCATCTTGATTTCGTACTTTTGCTGATCAGCGTACCTTGATGGTGCGGGCTCGTTGTCGTCAAAGAGATCCTGTGGCCCAATTAAGCAATTGTCACTGCTCGGTTGGACTTGGTGCCACATCCCACCACCTTCATGGTTCGAACCCGTTCGAACCCGTTTGGAACCCGTTCTCAGTTTCACATGATTTGAAGAACCTAGAACCAGACCTATGGTCCAGTTCAGGGTGTACCTCTGAACTTTGAACCAGACCTAGGGTTCAGTTCAGTTGGGTTCAGGTTCAAACCATAAGGCTAAACTGAACTTTGCCATCACTAGGTAGAAGCGCTCTCCAGAAGAGGGATGAGCATAATACATTCTGCCTATCTGAAAGCCCCTTTGCCTGACAGTCTAGACATAGGTATCCTTGTGCCAGACCATCTTGTTGGGAAAGTCCTGATAGAGGGTATTGTTGATGACACCATCCTGATGAAGAGCATTGGCCTTAAACCATCCAGTGAGAGTGGTATCCCTGTTCTCATGACGCTCAAGAACCTCCTGAAGAGTATCTCTGTCAGGATGAATGACAACTGTCTGCTGCTGGGGAAGATGAACTGCAAGGCGCAAAACACTGGGCTCATGGTCTTGAACCTCAAAGAAGTAAAGACACCAAATTGCCTCACAGCTGCTGACATAGCATGCATCCAAGTAGTGTGTGATCTCATCATGAGCAGTGCCAAACTGCATGGTGGTGCAATTGTGGCCCTTGTAGACATACTTATAGATGTACTTGACTGCTTTGACAGAGGCAATGGACTCCAGATTAATGTGGCACCTGTACTTTCAGATGAGGTACCTGCTGTGACAGACGACCCATCTGTTGTCAACCTGATATTTGCCATTTGGACCTGTCTGGATGGTTTGCCCAGTGTTAAGATGCCTTGTCCTGGCATAAGAGTCTTCTGTGATAGAGGTGTGCTCATTGAAAGGCTTGGGAAACCCTTTGGTGCATTTCTCATTCTCCATACAGGGGGACTTTTTGTTTTAAGCACCACAGGGGCCATGAATCATGAGCTTCCCAATGAGGTCAAGCAACTCAGGATTGTCAATAGGGAGCTCAGAAGACATGAGGCTGTCAACTTGCTCAGAAGTACGCAGCTTGGCATGTGGTTTGAGAAAGATGATAATGTGAGCATGAGGAAGGCCCCTCTTCTGGAACTCAATGGTGTAAAGGTAGCCAGCAATATCCCCAAGCACACCATCTTTGATGTCACGAATAAAGGAGCAAAGCTTGGCATGAAAGACCCGTACAATCAAATCAGGACGTGAGGCAGGCTTCTGATCATAAAGCAAGGCATCATTGATCTCAGGCCAAGCAGGATTGGCAGTCATTGTAGGGTGTCTATTCTAACTCAGGACAGGGTTAAGGGTGGGTTAAGGGTCTCATTGTAGGGTGTCTATTCTAACTCAGGACGGGGTTAAGGGTGGGTTAAGGGTCTCATGAGACATATTGTAGGGTGTCTATTTCAAACTCAGAGAGCAGTTAAAGTGAGTTATATGTCTCATTGTAGGGTGTCTATTCTAACTCAGGACGGGGTTAAGGGTGGGTTAAGGGTCTCATAAGACATATTGTAGGGTGTCTATTTCAAACTCAGAGAGCAGTTAAAGTGAGTTATATGTCTCATATGCCTATTGTAGGGTGTCTATTCTAACTCAGGACGGGGTTAAGGGTGGGTTAAGGGTCTCATTGTAGGGTGTCTATTCTAACTCAGGACGGGGTTAAGGGTGGGTTAAGGGTCTCATTGTAGGGTGTCTATTCTAACTCAGGACGGGGTTAAGGGTGGGTTAAGGGTCTCATGAGACATATTGTAGGGTGTCTATTTCAAACTCAGAGAGCAGTTAAAGTGAGTTATATGTCTCATATGCCTATTGCCTATTTAGATGCCTATTTTTTTATATGTTTCTTGTTTATTCTAACTCAGAGAGGGTTTAAAAATGGGTTATAGGTTGCAAGATACAGGATAGAGTTAAATGAAAGGTTATGGGTTACAGGATGCAGAATAAGGTTAAGTAAAGGGTTATGGGTTGCAGGATGCAGGATAGGTTTAAGTAAAGGGTTATGGGTCGCAGAATGCAGGATAGGGTTAAGTAAAGGGTTATGGGTTACAGGATGCAGGATAGGGTTAAGTAAAGGGTTATGGGTTGCAGGATGCAGGATAGGTTTAAGTAAAGGGTTATACTGTAAGTTGCAGGATTCAGAATAGGGTTAAGTGAACAGTAAAGTTTAAGGGTCTGATTATGTTACAATCAATGTTATCCTTTATAATATATAAAAACACAAGCTTTTGGCTAGGGCTGTACACCATTACCATACAGTATGACTGTACAGCTGTATGGTATGGGTGCTGTAACCATACTGTCAGTATCTAATCTCAATTTCAATACAGCTGTACCCTGTACGGGCCCTATACCGTACTCAGCCATACGATTACGGCTATCAATGGCCGTAATACAGCTGTACAGTTCCATGACAAGATTCAACCCAGATCAAAGGCCCCTTGACTCAACAAAAATTACTGCAGTACTGTACTCTCGGCAATACTGTACTCTCACAAGTCTCTTTCTGCTGCATGCCCCCTCAAAGGCTCAAACTACCTGAACTGACCCAACCTGACCCTACCAATACCTTGCAGCCCTGGCAGATACAGACTAGCCATCTGCTAACAGCTGGATTAGCAAGCCTCACTTCTTTTCCACATGCACCAGTCTCAGATTTGCAAGAATGTTTCATTATGAATTCCTTGCACAACTCACTGGTAAGTTTGCGTGATCTGATCTGATCAGAAACTTCTGCCTAGTGCCTAAAAGAAGATACCTAAATGCTTTTAAGGCATAAATGATTGCAAGCAGTTCTCGATCGTATATGTTATAATTGTGCTTGGCTGGCAATAGACTTTTGGAGAAATATGCGATTGGGTGGCATCCATTTGGGTATTCTTGACTGATTGTGGCTCCTACAGCTACATCTGATGCATCAGTGTCTACAATGTAGCATTTGTCAGGGTCTGGGTTCCTGAGGATTGGGTAGAAGGTGAATAACTCCTTAAGGAGTGTGAATGTGTCATGCTGTGGTTTATCCCAGTGGTATTGGACATTGTTCTTGGTAAGCTCATGTAGTGGGCGAGTGATGGATGAATAATGGTTAACAAGCTTTTGGCCGTGCCTACGGCACGGGTCGCTCGCAAGCTCACTCCCCGTTACCTTCAGCACAGGCCTGAATCTTGTTGGGGGCTACGCCCCCAAACCCCCATCTTTATCATAGCAGTTCATTTTCATGTTATTATATAGTAGACTGAGATGATACATACACTTCAATAAATATATTGTACAGTATGACATATGACATGGTAAATTATACATAGCTAGTTAGAGTCATGGTCAAGCAGTACCTCTGTATATACAATGTTTTTTGTTATTGCCTCTTGTTGCTGTTCATTCCAGATTGCCTTAATGTTAGACACAGAGGTAACTCTAGATACTGCAACATAAAACTGCCCATGTGCAAACACAGAAGATGATAGATCTAATCCAACATGTCTCACTGATTGACCTTGGGATTTGTTAATAGTCATAGCAAAGCAAAGCCTAATAGGAAATTGTTTCCTGATGAACTTAAAGGTGTTTTCTTCTTCTGAAGGCTGATTGGGAATCCTTGGAATAAAGACTGTCTCCCCTGCATGCTGCCCAGTAATAAGCTTGACCTCTAAGACCCTGTTTCTATATCTTGTTAAAATTCCTCTGCTGCCATTGCAAACTCCACGTGACTGATCCAAGTTCTTTAGAATCATTACAGGACATCCGGCCTTCACTTCAAGCTTTGCCAGTGGGAGAGTAGAACCATTGATCTCATTTAAGTGCTCCACAGGGTAGTTAAGCATTGGATCATCTTCTCCAGTTTGTTCAGAGGGTGGAATAAAATCTGCACTGTGAAAGGTTTGGCTGGGGCCAGGGAACCTATCAAGAACAATCTTATTCAAGGCATTGACATCCTTATTCATGGAAGAGAGAATGATGCACTCAGAATAGTACTGATTAGAATGATCAGGAGCATCAATGTTAGGGTAGATAACATCAATGAGGGAGGAAATGGTGTTCTCTCTACACTTGAACTGATCTGGCAGAGAAATGTTGGAGGCTTCATCAGTATGCTTGCCATGGCCAACCTCAAATTGCCATTTTGCAAAGTTGGCCTCAGCTTCAACATTGGTATTGAGACGCATGTTTTGATGAAGGTGAAGAACTCTGATATTCCTCCACAGAGAGGACCTCTGCATACAGGCGCCTACCACCTGAGCCCTACAACCTTTAAGGATGACCGGCAAGATTTGTTGAAAGTCCCCACCAAAGACAACAGTAACACCACCAAAAGGCTTGTCAGAGTTGCGCAGGTCTCTAAATGAGCGATCTACTGTCTCCATGATATGGCGATGTTGCATAGGGGCCTCATCCCAAATAACTAAGTCAGTCTCGTGGATCAACTTTGCAAGATGGCTATTTTTAGAGATATTGCAATGTGTTGTCTCATTACAGGGGATAGGGATCTTAAAGCAAGAATGACTTGTGCAACCGCCTATGAGAAGAAGAGCAGCAATGCCAGAGGATGCAACGCAAAGAACAATTTTGCCCTGTGAGCACAAATGGTAGCAGAGAGTGTTGTAAAGATATGTTTTGCCTGTGCCTCCAGGTCCATGAAGGAAAAAGGTCTCTCCTGTTACATTGGCAATGGCAGAAATGATTCTATCAAATGCCAAGCGCTGATCAGGATTAAGACTGGCAATACACTGTTCTGCAAGGGCAGCTTGTTCCTGTTGGTTATATTGTCTTTGCTCTGTAATAAGGGGATTTGGATCATGAAGAATGTCCCTCCAGTTTCCCACCACCTGTGGCATGCTGTCCCAATCTTGAAGCCTTTTTCCAGACTTGTTAAGAAGCTGATCAATGAGATAAAGACCATAGTCCTGAATCTGTTCCTCTGTTGGCTCCATATTTCTATTTTGAAAAACATGGTTCTGAAGTTGATGTTTGAGATCATCGCATATATCTCTCCAGAAAGTGTCCCATAATGCCCTTAGATTAGCAGGAGAACAGTCAATAAGAATGGTCACAAATAAGTGACGCATTTGACGACCTATTGCCATATGTTTTGCCTCTTGAAGACATTGATGCCACTCACTGTCATCTTCTAGAAGGCCACGTGCAATGCAGGCTTCTCTAAAAGAGGGATAAAGGTGATTCTCAAAGGAGCGAAGATCCTCATAAGAAGTGGCACCTCTAACAATGGTGAGAAGAAGGCATAGGTAAAAGCGCTCTCCAGAAGAGGGATGGGCATAATACATCCTGCCAATTTGGAAACCCCTTTGTCTGATGGTCCATTTGTGATTGTTTTTATTTCAGACCATCTTGTTAGGAAAGTTCTGATAAAGGGTATTGTTGGTCACCCCATCTGGGTAAAGTGCGTTGGCCTTGAACCATCCAGTAAGAGTAGTATCTTTATTTTGATTGTGTTCAAGAGCCTGCTGAGCATTTATATCTGTATTAGGATTGATGATGACCGACTGATGCTCAGGAAGATGAACTCCAAGGTGTAGAACACTGGGCTCATGATCATGCATCTCAAAGAAGTAAAGGCGCCAATTTGCCTCACAGCTACTAACATATTGTGAGTCCAAGTACTGCTTGATTTCATCTGCACAGGTGCCAAACTGCATAGTGGTACGATCATGGCCCTTGTAGACATATTTGAAAATGTACTTGACAGCCTTAACAGAGGCAATAGACTCGACATTGATATGGCACCTATACTTCCAGATAAGATATTTGTTATAGCAAACCACCCATCTGTTGTCAACATTATATGTTCTAATTTGAATGGTTTGGCCAGTATTAGAGCGTCTAGTTCTTGCATAAGAGTCATCAGTGATAGTGGTCCGCTCCCTAAAGGGCTTAGGAAACCCTCTTATACATTTTCTGCCTTTCATGCAAGGTGCATCAGGATTTTGATCACCGCAGGGCCCATGAACCATGAACTTTTTAATAAGTTCAAGTAGCTCCGGATTGTCAACAGGAAATTCAGATGACATTAGGCTATCGATCTGATCTGGAGTGCGTAACTTGGCATGAGGCTTTAGAAAGATGATGATGTGGGCATGAGGAAGACCTCTCTTCTGAAATTCGATAGTATAGAGAAAGGCAGCCATATCACCCAATATGCCTTGCTTCATGTCTTTGATAAAGGAATGGAGCTTAGCATGAAAGACACGTACCACCAAGTCAGGACGATCATGTGTTGCTTGGCCATCAAGTAAAGCATTTTGAATTTCTGGCCAAGAAGCATTAGCAGTCATAGTGATAAAAAGATCGCCACCGCCAAAATAGCAATTGATAGCCAACGCATCTTGACACTGCTGCTGCATATGACGGGTGCTTCCAGAAAAAGATGACGGAAGAATAATCCTTTTGCCCAAGTCTTCCAAGTTCGTGTCAACATTATGGGCAACAGCATCAGCCAAGCCCTTATAAAGCTCAACTCTAAGGTCATTCTGCTTGGCCCTAAGCTGAGCAAGGCGCTTTTGCTCTGTGATAGCCCAAGATTCACAAACATACTCTTGAAAGAGTTTGCCAGCAAGAAAGAGATGGTTGGAATCTAAATGTGTGGGGCGAATGTGAAGACGATAGCGGAAATATTGTGCCAAGGAAACAAATTTGCCATCTTCATCATTATTATTGGGTTGTGCTACCTGATTCTCTTGCTCATTGTAGGAAATTCTAGGATGCCACACAAGCTGTCCAGTTGGAAAAAGAAGCACATAACGCAATGAGGGATAAAAAGGATGAGAATCTCGAATCCTTTGAAGGTTATGGTCACTCTTTCTGAAAAGAATGATATCTTGACAATCGATAGGTGTATCTTCATTGCCTGGAAGGATGACAGCTATCTCATTAACAGAAGTCTGAGGATTTTCATAGCGACGTCTGTCAGTGTTTTCTTTGAAGCGTAGCACAATTCTACATTGATCCTCAGGAGGCATATTGCGAGTTAATGTATATGCTTGTTTATAAAGCCGAACTCCTGGATGTAATTCTTCAAGCATGTGTTGAAGGGTAGCCAAGACAATGGGATCCAAATAAGTGTTATTTGAATTTTGCAAACGATGTTGTAAAGCAACGTCTGAATCATGAATGTAGAGCTGAGCGTATTTAGGAGGATCACCCTCCGCAGGGAGCAAAGAGCCAGCCAAATGATTGAGCTGTCCTTCAAGAACAAAGGTATAAGGTCCCTGACCCTCTTGATTGATAGAGTAATTGAGCTCTCTACCAACCGAAGTCATTGCCAGTGTATAGTTATAAGTGCGAATATGATCACGAAATTCTTTTGCAACTGGATCTTGATTGGTGAGGTAATTAAAAAGATCATTAGGGGGTGGGTCAAGAGGACGAAGGGTGATTTTTCCTTGATAGCAACACATGCCAAATTTAAAATTAGCAAGAGTAGAGCTGGAAAGTGATTCTGCCTTCCAATGAAGAGCATGGCAATGAGAGCATTCAATACTCATATCATTAAGGTTATGAACCTCCCAAGATGGATCAAAAGGGAGACGTGCAACAGGAAGATGAATGGGAATAATTTGATCATTTAAAGGAGGCTATATATTATATTTAGCAAAGTATTAAAAAGAAAAGAACTTTTAAAACTTACAGGAGTAGGGGCAGGGGCAAGGCCAGGGCCAGGAGTAAGGGCAGGAGGAGAAGCAGAAGGCTATATATTATATTTAGCAAAATGTTAAAAATAATAGTTTAAACCTTACAGGAGCAGGGGCAGGAGCAGGAGCAGGCACAGGTGTAGGGGCAAGGGCAGGAGCAGGAGCAGGAGCAGGAGCAGAAGCAGCAGAAGCAGCAGAAGCTAGAGCACGAACAGGAATGGGAACAGAAGGTGGAGCAATCTAATTAATTATTAATAATGTTAATAAAAAGTTTTAAATAAATAATAAATAAATAAATAAAACTTACAGAAGAACGACCTCTAGATCGAGTTGGAATAGGAGCAGGAACATATAATGCTCTTAATTGAGCAGAATTTAATGTTTCTCGGGAAAAAGGAACAGGAGGAGGGGGAGGGGGGGGAAGGGTAGGAACAAAGGCAGGTCCAAGAGCAGGAGCCACAGAGCTAGAACCAATAGCAGAGCCAGAACCAACAGCAGAAGCAGGAGGGGGAGGGGGAGGGGGAGGAGGAGGAAGGGGAAATGGTTGCAGAGGGGCATGGCCACGTCTCCGTGATAAAGGTTGATGAGGGGGAACATTTCTCATTTGCATACGTATGTCATGTGACAAATGATCAAGTTCACGTCCATCAACAATAACTGGTGGAGGAGTAGAAGAACGTGATGGAATTGCAGGGGTCCTACGCTGCTCAGGAGAACCAATATAACGCTGATTACACTCCTGATTACGTGCAGCTTGCTGATGACACTGAGGAGATGTGGGAGGAGTAGAAGGAATATCAGCAGCAGTGGGTAAAGGTGGTGTAGATGGCATAATGACCCCAGCAGGAAAAAGAGGAGGAATGAAGAAAGGAGAGGGAAAGACCAAAGAAAAAGACCAAGAACAGAGCAGAACAAAGCTAAGATATAGGCCAAGGGCCAAGCAATTAGACCCTTATATAAATTTGGAAATCGGTGCTAGACAGCCGGAGTTATGGAGCAACTTCCAATAAAGGAAGGGGAGGTAACTTGACCAACCCAATCTCCCTCACAGACCGCGTCAAGTGAGAGGTCCCACTTTTAAGACTCAGAGTCCTAAAAGGATAGCAACCGGCAGACACCCCGTTTTACAGGAAAGCCAGGGAGATAGGACTTTACAAAGTGTAACCTTGTTCTACAAATTCAAAAAGGACCCAAAAGCAGGCAGAGACAAAGCAGAGCAAAGACCAGCCAGTAGGTCTTGATACCAACAAAGGCTAAAAAATATATAATAATAATAATAATAATAATAATAATAAAATACATACATTTGATAATAATAAAAAAGTATATAAAAAAGACAGAAAAATTGAATATAATATGTATTGATAAATGCTTAAAATAATTAATTAATTAATTAATTACATAAAATGCTATAATAAATACAAACTGTTGTATTGTGGTGTATGAGTTGTAATGTACAAACTGTTGTGTTATAAAGCTTGTGGAGCTTGAAAATGTGTTTGGTGTTTAGAGCAAAGTGTTTCTTCAAAGGGGCAGAGTGAAGGGCAAGGGCAGAGTCAAGGGGCAAGAGGAGCGTTGAAGGGAGGGCAAAGGGCAAAGGGCAGAGAAATTTTTCGAAGCCAGATTCAAAGCCAGGCAGCCGTGAGCCACAGCAGCCACAGCATTTCCTTTCCGGGTTGTAAAGTGCTGACATAAATATCTTACTAAGCCCTCCTTCCTTTCGCGGTCGGTGAGACTTATATAGGGGATGCATTCTTTGTAATAGTTTCCAAAGCCTAGGAATGAGCATAATTCAGCGAGGTTGGTGGGTACAGGCCAGTCAGTGATTCCCTAGACCTTGATTGGGTCCATCTTGACTTGTCCTTTCCCAACTATTATGCCTAAGTACTCGACTTCCTTCTTGTGAAAGTGGCACTTTTCTGGCTTCAAGAATAGGTCATTGTCATGGAGCTTCTGGAGCATGTGAGTGACCCTATTTCAATGGTGATCAAGACTTCCTTCTGTGGCAATTAGAATGTTATCCATGTAGACTGTAACGTCTCCTGAGGCAATTTTGGTGCAAAATATGCTGTCCATCATAGTTTGGAATGTGGCAGGAGAGTTGGTGAGTCCAAAGAACATTACTGTTGGTTCGAAGAGTCCTCTGTTTGTCTTGAAAGCAGCTTTCCATTGGTAGCTTTCCTTGATGCGAAAATTGTTGTATCCCCATCTAATGTCAAATTTGGTGAACCAGTCCTTCTTTATTAGATGGCGGATAAGGTCCTTGATGAGTGGAAGAGGGTAGGTGTTGTGGATGGTGTATTCATTAAGGATGCAATAGTCCTGTACAGGTCACTGTTTGCCATCCTTCTTTTTGAGGAAGAAGAAGGGTGAGGCATATGGCAAGTTGGAAACTTTCATGTATCCTTTCCGCAGGTGTTCTTCTAAGAATTCATTAAGCAATTCTTACTTTCCTTCATCCAAGGGAATTGTAATGCAATTGAGGATGGGTGGTGCATCTGGGAACAGGTTTATAGCATGGTCCCAGTGACATTGTTTGAGGAATTGGTGCAATGCCTTTTTGCTAAAAATGTGGCCAAACTTGTGGTATTCTGGTGGGACTTGTTTTTGCCAAGATCATTCTGTCTTGTCAGCTTGTTCTGCTGCAAGGCTGGTAGCTTTGGTAGTACGCCTGACTATCAATTGATGATTTTATTCGTTGTAGGTGCACTCATTCAAAAGTGTTTGGTATACAGAGTTCTGCAGTGTTTCCTTCATAGTGGCTGGATCGATTGCTTGTCTTGCAAATGGCTTGTACTTGCTTACATTGGTAGAGGATGCTTCTACCTTGCCAACGCAAGTTCCTTCCAACCAATTGATGTCTGGGTTGGTCACGGATAGGAATTTTGAAGTGTTGGATGATGATAGGTGATATGAAATTGTCAGTTGTGCCACTGTCAATCAGAGCATCAATTTTGGAAATTAATTGTGACTTTCAGAGATTAATGGGTATATGAACAGAAGATCCTTTGGGCATGAATGTGGTTTGAGGGAATAGGGCCTGGAGCATTGTTGCGTAGCATGGGCCATCTAAAAATGAATTCCCATAGCATTCATCTCACTAAGCCATTCCTCCTTCTGGTCATCAGAGAGGTGGGTGGTTCATGTGGCTAGTGAGGAGGCATTCTCCTGTCTTTCTTCCGGTTTGTTTTCTTCATCTTCATCCACTTCTTTGATGTGAGCGACATGTGCCTGTGGGGTGTACCATCCTCTAGGTTTGTTGGACTTATGAAATCCTCCTGATTTCTTCTTCTGGAATGACAGCTTTGGCTGATAGCACATCTGTCCAGATTGGGAAGGTGCACTCCCATATCTGGATTGCGACTGCTGCTTCTTCTTGTTAGGGCAGTTCGTGGCCATGTGACCTTGTTTGTCACAATTGTAGCATCATCCTTCTTTCTGCCACCTTCTCTTGTCTTTGTGTATATAAGCTCAATGGGTGTGGGCGAAGCTAGGTGGATCTACATCCATAGGTACTGTCTGGTCATTTGGGTGTATGTATCTTCCATTGTGCTGCTGGTGCATTACTTGATAGGGTTGATGGCCTTGTCTCTTCATAGCCTGTCTTCTTGCAAACTTTTGGGCTTCAGTTCGTGCAACAGTGATCCATTCTTTGATGGTCTCTGGCTGGGTGTTGTGATGCATGATAGCATTCCATAATTTATCTGGAATACCTAAAGCAAATAGGTTAGCAGTTTTTAGTGCTGCTAGATCATATCCTGCATCTCTGGCCAAGTGTTTGAATGTGGCAATGTAATTGTCCAATTGGTCATTGTTATTGATGCGGAGGTGTAGGATATTTGCTTGTGCTGTTTGTCTCTTGGTGGTATCCATGTATGCATCATCAAAAGTGGCAACAAATGCAGTTCATAAGACTTCTTTGTCTTGGCCTATGGGGTTATTCTGCCAATTGACCTTGTTGTTGAGATCTCCCACTTGATCACTGACCCAATCATCGACCAAGGGTCCTTTGATTAATGATAGGGCTTGTACTGTGCAGTAGTATAGTGTCATCATGATCTCATGCTTGTCATTCATGCTTCAATACATGCTGAATTGTTGCTTGAATGTCTTGGCTTGTCTTCTATCTTCTGTGAAGACTTCTGGTGCTACACCTCATAGCTTGCTGGTTTCTGGTCCTGGTGCCTGAGCTGGCTGTTGTGGTTGTGCCATAAATGCTTATAGTGGCTGCTGAAATGCAAATGGTGGTTGTCCAACTGGTGGTGGAGCTGGTACATTGACTCCTACTTCAATAGCTTCTGCTTTTAGTTGCTGGTAAGCTGGCTGTTCTGGTGCAGCTGGGTTCTCTGGTTCTCTGTCCTGAACTCCTAGTCTGTAGTGAAGCTGCACTACTAATACTTCTTCTTCTGGCTGTAAGTGTTGAGGCAAGTCTCCTTCACTGGCTGTCCTTTGGAGGGTTTCTCCTGAGCTATCACTTGATAGTCTCCTTTTGACAAGGGATCTTCTGATAGATCCTAGATCTGTGACTGATAGATCTGGGTTTGGTGCAGGGATAAATGGGGAGATTGTGGATGTTGCCGGTCCTGCTGATGGTTGTCCTGACTGTGCAGTGACTGATGATGTTGTGATTGATGGTAGTTCTTGTCTGCTAACATATAAAGAGATAGCAGGGTCCTCTGATAGCAGTTGTGATGGTCCTGCTACTGCTGGTGGATTGTGAGCAATGGGTGGTGGATAGTAGAGAGGGTGCTGTGGGTCAGTAAGTCTCCAATATCCTGTTCCATTAGTATATGGTTTGATTTGATCGTTTGGAGAGGAAAAGGTTATGCCATCTGCTTCATCAAGGTAGTGCCAGTGGTTGTTTACAAATTCGACAGGTAGGCAAATGGGCAATCTGGACAGCCTACAAATAGTAAGTAATAACTGTTTGGTTCTAGGTCAGTACACCAAGAGATTGATTCTCCTTTAACATGTGCTTAGGGTTCGTCACAGGTAACCCTCGGGTCAGGTATTTCAACACCGTACCTGTGACCTGGCAACCTGCACCTGGTGCGGTTACGGGTCTACACCATACCCATAGTCTACGGGTTTCCCTGCGGTGTGACAATAACCCACTAAGGGTCTAAAGACCATGGTAAAAACCGTGGTAATTTCTCAATACTGTGGGTTTAAATACAGGCTTGCGTGCTTAATGCACGCTCGCCGACCTTGCGCCCCTGGCAGTCCCTATGGGGGTGCCATTTATTCTTGCCTATGCTGAGTGATCACATCCATCATCATTTGTCTTGTGTTCACATGTCATACATTCATCTTGTCTCTAATGTAGCTCACTTCATATTCACATTTTAGGACACTTTTCTTAGTATTTAAGTGGTGTGTTGTGCACCAGAATGGGTCATTGTATCATTAGGATCATTCAAAGTTGGTACTTATTTTTTACTTATTTGTGTTTATAAGGAAATGAAATAAGTAACATAATAAGTACAATTTTGAACAACCCCATTGGGGTGTTCCAAGTTGTACTTATTATGTCACTTATTTCATTTCCTTATATTCACAAATAAGTAAGACATAAGTGACATAATAATTACAACTTTGAACGCCCCCATTGTCTTCTCATACCACTTCATCTGCGAGTGCTTGCATCGAATGCCATCAATTGTCTTAAGCCTGCGGTCATCTTCCATTCGTGCAGAGGTGGTGTTGTTGGTTTCTCGTGTCGTGTGTTTCCTCCTTCCCACACCACTGCTTCCACGCCACTTTATCGTGTTCACTTTGCACATCGGCCCTCATCACTTCCTGTGCCATCGACTCTACCTCTGCCTTGTTATGTCAGAGAATAGGGAAAGTGTCTGCAAAAAGACAGGACAGGGGCAGAGCAACGGGTTGAGTGTTCATCTGTAGTTGCACTGTGAACAGCAATAAACTTGAAGTTTGGGACGACTATATATATTCAACTTCTCGCAATGACATCTTCAAGGCTAGTTATAAAACGATGAATGACAAGTGAAGTATGAAAAGGGGCTAAGCTAGAGGTGAGCATGTGGGGCCATTACATCTACCGGGTAAGGTGACTTGGATGTCCAGGACACAGGGTCCACTTGCATGCATACTTGTGCTCGCAGAAATGTTTCAACCATGTGAGGTGCCTGCTTTCAGGGTAGGGGCGATACTAACATTGGGATTTCCAGCGAGAAATTGTCACACAGAGTCGAAATGGAAGGTGCGTGTTGCTGGTCTGCCTGTACTTGTGCAGTAGGGACCAGGGCTGCTTTGACAGATGAAGGGCTCTCCAGTGCCGGCCGAAATGCGGATGTTGCCTGGCGCAGTACTTGAAATGATGGGGGCACATCTGAACATTGAGTTAAAAGTGACACGATGTTGCACAGCGGTGAAACGAATGGCGCGGGGTTCTAAACTGGGGGGGACCTGGTCTGCCGGGCTGTACTTTGCAGGGGATCATAATATGACTGTGGAACGGGCAGGGATCATGGAACAAGGGCTGAAATGACTGGAGTCGGTTGGATCGATGTCGATGCTGGTATTGGTGGTGGGGAATCATGGCGCGGGGTGTGTACAAGGTGTGAATCTGCTGGGCATGATAAACTCAATGTTTTGCACGCTGGGTCTGCTTGTATTCGTGATTGTGCAACAGGAAATGCTTCGACTATGTGCGTTACTGGTTTCACAGGTGGAGACAGTGCTAGGGTCGGCATAAACGGCATAAACGTGTCGCGCGATGGAGAACTGGGCGGCGCAGGGTGACAATCTTCCTGTACTCGTGCAGTACTGGCTGAAACAGCCTGTGCTAATGAAGGAAGCTCCGGTTCCGGTGGAAATGTGGGTGGCGCTTGGGGCGGTCCTTCAAATAATGGGGAGGCATCGGGTGGTGGTGTACAAGGTGTAAAAATGTCGCGTGGAGGTGGTACGGGCAGCGCGCAATGCTGGGACTGGAGGGTATATAGTGTTCCCTTGTAGATGTCTTCAGTCCGGTATGGCCCTGGCCACCATGATGATGATATTACTATAACTGTACCATAATGGTATAAACAAATGAAGTTGTTTTTCCTGCTCTAACTGATGGAATTTACAATGCCTCAAATTGGGTCCTTGGATGTGAAATTGGCAGTCTTGGTGGCCTTGGTCACATTAATTGTCTTGGTTAACTTGGCCAACTTGGTTGCCTTGGCCAAGTGCAAGCAGAATCAGCTGAGAATTGCACTGTCATGGCCAACTTCATTAAAATCGGCCAAATCTGTCAAATCGGCCAAAGTATCTTTTTTTGGCCAATTACAACAAAATTGGTGCTCTTGCCTTGTTTGGGTGACTTGGTGTGACTTGGTGTGACTTGTGTGTCATGGCCAAGTCATGCCAAGTAACATGTCATCTTTCTGATGACATGTCAAATTTGGATGAAACATGGGGGGCTTTGATGAAGCGTAGCTGAGGGTAACAGGATTGGTTGGCAGCTAAGCACACAGACCAGTCAGTAAGAACTATATACAGTATTATAGAGTAGTAAATACTTGCCTAAGCACGCAGACCAGTCAGTAAGAACTAGGGTGCCGAGGTGTACAAGTTACACTTAGGGGTGCGCACCGTGCCCGTACCTCACGGACTGGACAGGTCCGTACTACGGGTGCTGTCACAGCCGCGTCTAACGACATGGAACTTAGAGGACAACTGGTATACATCGCGTATACAGTGGGACAGAACAGCAGGTTACAGCCTCCAAGTACTGTTAGGAGACCCTGCTATAGCACAAATGGATGAGTGGAAAGGGGAAACTGGTATTGAGCCCCTGGGGCTGTCAAGAGCTACAGTAGGTAGGTAGACAGGAGACTCAACTTGGCTCTCTCTGGGCGCAATGAGTCCTCCTTATATGCTACTACAGGCAGGGGTGGGAAAGTAGGAATAAGGTTCAGGGCAGAGGGTTCCTAGGGCATAAGGCCAACAGGAGGCATACATGAGGCGAACAGGAACAGGATGGAGGGGAGGCGAACGTGAGGCAGATAACAACAAGGTACAGGGGAAACTGGACATGTGATGCCCTGGGACATGAGGCACACAGGAGCTAGATAGGAACAGGGCAGCAATAGGAATAGAGGTGGGGACATGGGATAGATAAGAGATTCCAATGACAAGGCGAACGTGGGGACCTGGCTTGGGCAACAGACAATTATGTGGGGCCAGGTTGCAACGAGGACGATAAGGGAGATGGAGTTCAACGTGGGTTCGAAAAGGGGTCTCGACCGCACAGAAAGCAGGGCTCTAGGCTATGGGCAGCCTTCCACGCATGCTGCCAATACGCAGGGTTGTGCCAAGGGGGCGGCGGATTCAACGATGGTTTCAGGTGCCGTACCCGTGCCGTTCCGAGTTCGTGTCTACCATCTGGACGGACGGTGGACGGGACGGTCTAGGCCCGTCCAAGACCGTCATTGTACGTCCGTCACGGCCATACAGACGGTTGGACAGGTATCTCCGAGGTTTCACAGGGCTGAAAATTTACAATGTCGCTGATCAATCTGAACATCGCTGATCACTCTCCCTCGTCTCTGTCATTGCCTGGTCGCTGCTGTGCGATTCACTTTAAGAAACCAAAAGGTCTCCCAACTTGTCATCAAGACTCTCTTTTCTAACTTCAAGATCATCTTCACAAAGTCACGAAGGCTGCGTTGTTACCTGTCAAGCTCAATGTATGGCTGCCGTCCCTTTTCTAACTTCAAGATCGTCTTCACGGGGTCACAGAGGCTGTGTTGTTACCTGTCAAGCTCAATGTATGGCCGCCGTCCCCACTTTTACTGGGGATGGTGGTCCTATTTTGAGCTTGACGGGTGAGCAACACACGGAGTTTGTCCTCTTTGTGGGACAACTCTGGTTGCAGCCTTCCTGGCTCTTCCGACTGTGATTTGCCAGCCACAAACGCTTGAGGACGTCAGGACAAAGCATGGTGACTTGGTGAATATTCTTAGCCGGGTTGATAAATACGCCATACTGACGTCCGCAGGTTAACCATCTTCCACAGTTCCACTATGGCTCAGGCTGAATTGGCTGATCAGCCAGCTTTGGGGCCAGACGGGCAACTACTTGATGCCTCAAAGATCACCTGGTATAACAATCCAGATGACCGTCATCCAATTGAATCAACGTCTAAGGTACAAGGTGTGTTTACCATATTTCTATCACATTTTGGGCAACAACTCATGTTCTTGTCAGGTTAAGTCAGTCAACACTCACACCCAGTCCGTGCCACTGCCGGTACACAACTTGCAGATGCCATCGCTGCTAAGAAACTTGACGAGTATGGGGTATCTTGTCCTCGATTCATTGTACCCCATGATGCGAAAGCGTCTGCTAAACGCAAGCAACCCACTGCCGATGAGTCCCATGGCAATACCATTGAGACTGATACAGAAGACAAAACTTTCGCAATCTCGGTTTCTGAAGGTGGATGCGATGACAGCTCACTGGACTCAGACAGCGATGGTATTGAAATCGGAAATGAAGAGGTATGATTAGTTCTTCTGATTCCGGTGGTACAAACTAATTTAAATCCAAGATAGCTGATATGTTGCCGTCAAAAACAATCCCTGAAGTAAAGAATCGAAAATGTCGTGCGTTGAAGCCCAAGACCAAACCAACGGCGGCCACCACAGCCCCTCCAAGGAAGAAGGCAAGAATAATGTCTGGCACCGAGGTCGAGGTCATTGAAGACAAGGATAGCCTGCACGCTGGACGAAGTATAACCATTTCTCCAGCAAATTCCTTTCAAGTATCATATCCTGTTCTAGTGAAGGTATGCGATGTCTCATATACTACGCAGTCTGTTTCAATAACGATTGTAGATTGCGAGGAGCCTAAAGAAGAGCCCGATCTACTTGTTCTACGAAATTGTTGTGAATGGATCAGATGGAACTCCAGGAGATGACGGCGATGTCCATTATCGCTGCTTTCATGATGCTCACAAGATATGCACTATTAAAAAGTCTATGAGAAGTAATCTTAATGGTGCATTTTCTTTTCTTCGCTGCTTGACGTTTCTCACAAAATCTTATTAGTTCTTGTGAACAATCTGCATGTCCACATGAAGCCCATGTATCGGCTTTATACCATCCTTAAAGACTGTGACGAGCCCCCGACACCTGAAGAAATTGACATCGCCTCCACAAAGCGTCAACTGGATGGTGAATACCTTCAGAAGCTTGAAACATCATCAGAGAACATCAAGAAGGCGTTCCAGAGCCAGCAAGCTCGCACCATTGTAAGTAAAATCTCTCCTAGCTTTCAAACGCTTATGACTTATTATTTTACAACAGGGGCCATGGGACCAGGACAAATTTGAGCAACTAGTAGTGGAATGGGTCATCGCATGTGACCAGCCCTTTGAAAAAGTGCAAAGGCCAGAATTCATTGCGATGATGAATTATATGCATCATGTTGGCACTGGGTTGAAGATTCCCAAACGCGATGGGATCAAGTGGCGCCTGATGAAGATGGGTGACAATACTATTAATGATGTCCGCAAGATGTTCTCAGTATGACTTATTTTTTCTCATTGCATAGCCTATTAATTCCAGTGTAGACACTGGTGGGAAAAGTCAGTCTATTGCTCGATGCGTGGACATCAAGCAACCAGTATGCGTTTCTGGCAATTGTTGCACACTATGTGTCCAATGATGGGCAACTCGGTGCGCGCCTTTTTTGATTCATTTACTAAATACTATATTTACGCCTTGCAGAGGAGCTCCTTATAGACTTTCGTGAACTTATTGGGGAGCACTCAGGCGAGAATATGGTGGAGGCCGTATGGCAAACAATGGAACTATATGGCCTTGTGGGGAGGGTACATTTCCCATAATCTGTCAATGTAATTTGCTAACACGTTCACAGATCATTGCTATAGTCATGGACAATGCCAGCAACAACAACACGCTCATGACATCGCTTGAGTCACGGTGCCAGCAGCGGGGCATCTCATTTTCAGCACAAGCCACTTGCATGCGATGCATGCCTCATACGATTCATTTGGCAGCAATTAAGGTATTGTAATTTATATTTCTTGATTACCGCAGCTCATATCTAGAGCCTGTTTAGCTCCTGGAAGGGATCGGAGCAATATCAAAGTCTGAAGGCAAGAATGCTACCACGCGAAGTGGCAACTATCAAGACAACGTTACTCGGCCTCTCTCACGCGATCATGATGACAACGGAACAGCTGATGTCGATGCGGATCTGGACCCAGACACCAGTACAGACCCAGCTACACATGTGCTCCCTGCGGTTGAAAGGGTAAGTGTCACTATCCCACACAACTGTTCACAATTTAAACTAAAGCATGATCTATTAGCTTCGAAAGATTGTTAGGGCCATCCGATCAAGTCCTCAATGTCGCCAAGCCTGGGCACGTGAGATTCAATTCATACACCTTGAAGGAAGCGATTCAAGCGAGGCTTCCAACAATCGCAGTGCCTCACATATGCTAATTCTGGATGTGAGGACGCGATGGGCTTCCACCCATCAGATGCTTCGTACGTTATCATTATACCTCCTTGTATACTGTAGGTTCCTAGCTTATGGGTTGTAGGACGTGCGCTTGACTACCGGGACACAATCGACTCATTTGTTTCAAGGAATAAGGACCTTCATGCCTTGGAACTCAGTAATGCCGACTGGGAGTCCATTAAGCTAGTGGCTTCATGGCTGAAATCATTTCAGTCTGCGACTACGGAGATGTCAACCACAAAATCACCAATGCTGTCAACGACTCATGCCATCTTCCGAGGCCTACAGGACGACATCAAAGACATCATTCACAAACTTCCCAACTCAGTCTCATCAAAAATTAAAGCCGGTCTCACTGACACTCACCTCAAGTTGAGCGATTATTATTATCAGTTCAACGCATCTCCCTTCTATACTTGGGCTGCATGTATGTGAGGTTTCATTGAAACGAGTTATTTTCTGATTGATGTCCGCTAGTGCTTGATCCATGCATATCTTATGAAGGCTTAAAGTTGGATTACAGCAATGATTCCGCTCTCTGTAAGCACCTCGAAGATTCAAAGACAAACCTATTTGAGTACTTCGATGAAAACTATGCTGCGCATAGCCCAACGCCATCAACACAACCTTCCACGCCTGTTCAGGCACGGCCTGTGGATGGCTCACCTCAGAAGTCCTTCACCACAAGGTATCGCTGAAAAGAAAGGTACTCCGCCAATGAACTGGAAGAATACTTTAAACTGCCTGCAGAAGATTTTGAATCTTGCAACCCAATTCAGTGGTGGGTCAGCCGACGAAGTCAATTTCCACGCCTCTTTCAGCTGGTGCGCGATATTCTATGTACAGTATTCCCAGTTAGTATTCTTTGGTAATTTTAATTCACGCTGATATGCGTGGTACCAGGCTGTATGCGTGGATGCGACGGATGCGACACGTGATGCGATGCAGTGCGATAGGATGCGACTCTGATGCGACACAGTGCGATAAGATGCGATACGTGATGCGACAGACGGATCAGGCGGGCCGACGCGATCGCCCAAAGGAGTAGAAGCCAGCGACCAGTGTGTTGGGTGGAACCCCGAAGGAATCGTCGGTCTGTTGGTCCCAAGGCATGGCCAATCACCCAATCACCACGCGACGGATGCGCTTTCCCTTCTAGTCCAAAAGCAGAGGACACCTGGGGAGGTCGGGCGATCGAGCGCGACCGAATGCGACACAGCGCGACCCGATCCAGACATAGCTAACACCCACAGTCGGACTAATGCGCCTCGTGTATCGCAACTCGATCAGGACAGCAATACCTGTCTAGCGACGAATGCGGCGACCTTTGAGGCGCTCATATGGCATGTGACGCCGGTGCGACGAGGGCGGACATGTCGGAACTATCGCAGATCGCACCTGCGATCAGGACTTGAAGTAGAGGGTCTGTGCGTCGCATATTGAGCGTATATAAAGTGTATTCTCTTAGAGTAGTTTCAGCTCAGCTTAGCAGCAGCTTGTACTAGCAGAGCCTAAGACAGCGATTCCCTTTCCTTTCTCTCCTCTTCAGTTTCCACTCTCTTCCTGCGTGCGATATAGCGGCCGACGATCGGCATTGCGTTGCGATAATGGCCATACATAGCGATACATTGCGATAGGCTTGCGATAAGCCTCCAACACAGCGTCGGAATCAGTACAAAGTCGCAACTTTGTCACACAGCGGTAGCGACAGCGCACGATCGCTTTCAGTCTCACAGCAACCTCAGAGCCCAAGCAGTGTTTTTGAGTGGTTTGCTCGCGCTCAGCACCCTCCTAGCACATCATTTGGTAGCCAACGTGGGGAGGTCAGTGTTCAGATATCCGAGGACCTAACAGACTTCGCGAGGCAAGCGCGAAACCACGCAACAAGGCGGCGTACACTCCTGGAAGAACTAATCGACACCGGATTCAACCCAGATCAATACGAGACCGGAACGTTCACACCACTCGGAGAAAGTACTCCAAGCCCCCTACCAAGCGACCTTAGCGATTTGAGCGCAAGCGCAAGTCCACGCCCGCACAAAACAGAGATAGACAGCGAAGAAGAGGTAACTCTAATTCTGTCGCAGCCACCGGACCCTGCACCAGCGCTGCGAGGTGTCACTACCCGATCAAAAGCAAGGGCCCAACAAGCACTAGCGCGATCGACAGCAGCTTCCATTTCAGCAAGTCAATCGCAGAATGCGAGTACCTCACGAACTCCAGCTCCGACAGCGGGAGCAAATCCTGCGACAACACCAATCCAAGCGCCACCACCTAATCCAGCCCCAGCGTCAACGCCCCCATCAAATCCAGCGCCACCAAGGTCGCAAGTACAAGCGCCACCACAGAATCAGGTACCCGCACCCCGAATACAGGTTAATCCGCCACAGGCACCCCCTCCGAACCAAAGGCAAAGGATGGCACTAGCAGATTTACCAGCACGCACTGAGCGCTCTGCGCCTACATTTGATGACAGCCAGCCTGAAGAGCTGGAAAGATATTTCGCCGATATAGAGGCACTCATCGACCGCCATGGCTTGGCAACCCCCTCCCATTGTAAACAGGCAGCAGTCAAATACCTGAAGAAGCAAACAGAAGACCTCTGGAAGACGACAGCAGCATGGCCCGACGACACCATCACATACTAAGATTTTAAAAAGGAAGTATACAAGCTCTACCCTGGCTCGTCGGGCGACCGCACCTACACAATCCAAGACCTGGACACAGTAATAGGGCAGTATGCGCGCACTGGCGTCTGGAACTCTACGGACCTAGGCAACTACCACCGACACTTCCTCCTGATCTCGCGCTACCTGATTGGAAGAAATCGCTTGTCGACACAGGAGCAATCGCGCTTCTTCTTCAAGGGACTTCCGACACAGCTAGAGGGTCAGGTGCGACAGCGCCTTCAGCAGAAATTCATCGACCACTTCCCCGACGACCCCTACGAGCTCTCCGACATCTATGAGGCAGTAAGCTACGTGCTACTAGGAACAGCAGCATTCGGCCTGTCGCAGCAACAACAACAACCAGCTCCGACAATGGCCGCCATCGCTAGCCCGCCGGACCAAAATGCGATAAAAATAGAGGCCCTTACTGCGATGGTCGCTAGCCTCGGCGAGATAGTCAAAAGTGCGATCACTCAGCCACAACAAGCAGGAGCTAGACCAAGGGTGATGGGAGCAAATGCTACGCCGATAGGTGCGCCAGGAGGAGCCAGCGTCTGTAATTTCTGCGGCCTTTCAGGTCACTTCATTCGGGAGTGCAAAATCATCATGGAGTACACCAGAACCGGGAAATGCAAGTGCAGCCCCGAGGGACGGGTAGTACTCCCGTCAGGCGCGATGGTCCCGCGGAGCATTATAGGCACTTGGTTGCGCGATCGCGTAGATGAGTATCACCGGCAGAACCCCGGACAGATGGCCGCGCAAATGCTCTTCGAGGTAGCGTCGCCTGCAACAATGCCTGCGATAGAAGCAGCGAGTCAATCATCGCACAGATACCACACGCGACAAGCGGACCAGTACTATGGTAACTCTGCGAGGACATTCGCCTTTAATCGATCTTCGCGACTCCGCCCCGAAGTGGTGATCACTACCCAGCCACCACGTAGAAGCGGCCGCATTGGACTTGGTGAGAACGCCGGAGGTGCGACAATAGCTGAAGTCCCGACAACACCGCAAGAAGAATCGCTCCCAACTGGCGTCAACGAAGAGCTATCCGCCGCCAACAAAGGCAAAAGCGCGGAAAATAGAGAGCCCATACACCCGTACGCCACTGTCCCTGATGCGATTCCTGGTGTAGCCACAGGACCATCGACCAGGCCAGTTGCAAGAGAGTCGGCAGCAGGCAGACACGACGCCGCATATTCGACTGCAGCCAAGATATACAACCCGCAGATCGCCAAGACCGTCTATGAGCACGCCATGGAGGCTCCCATCACAGTCACACAGTGGGAGCTGTTGTCGCTGTCACCCGAAGTCTGATCGCAAGTCGCAGAGGTAACGATCAAAAAGCGCATACCCCGAGACCAGACCGCGCTGGTAATGATAGAGGAGATTCCAGATGTAGACGAACCAAGCCCCCGACAGCGCGACGAAGCGCGCTTCAAGCATATGCCTGCGACCTTCGCCATCGCAGCGCGCACCCCCCCAGAGAATGCGACAATTATTGCAGACCCCTTCGAAACCCTCCTGAATCAGAACGCCACATCCATCAACCCCACAGAGTCAATGCAGGTCGCGGCGGAGTCAAACGCGTTGCGCGCAGTGCTCCCGGTCATCGACGGCCAAGATAAAATCAAGGCCATACTGGACCCAGGCTGCCAAATCGTCGCGATGTCGGAGGAGGTTTGTAACGCACTGGCGCTCCCCTACGACCCGACAATACGACTCAACATGGTATTGGCCAACGGAGGCGTCAACCAGTCGCTGGGACTGGCGCGTAACGTCCCCTTCCTTGTCGGAGAGATCACACTCTACCTACAGGTACATGTGCTTCGCGCCCCCGCCTACGACATTTTGTTGGGTCGCCCCTTCGATGTACTCACCCAGTCGGTGGTACACAACTTCTCCGACGAAAACCAGACGGTCACCATCCTCGACCCCAACATAGGCCGAAAGGCCACCGTTCCGACAATTCCGCGCGGAAGCTATCGCTTCGCGGAAAGGCGCATCCCTAAGGACTTAGACGCAGTCAAATCGCAGGATTTTTGAGTATCGAGGATTTGGCCGACAGCCAAGGAGAGCTCGCAATAAGCATTGACTACGATGCAGAGACTGATGACATTTCCATAGGGGCCTGCGCCCCCCTTCCACAAAACACCACACCCGCCGATATCGCAGCAGCATATCTTTCCCTCTGCGATGCCGACGGTCCCCAACTATACAATTTCTTCCATTCAATCGCGCCCAACACACTAGACCCGACAAAGTCCGAATCGCACACAAAAGCGCAAGTATATACCATTCTCAACGCCAGGCCCCCTCTCGCCATCTACGCCGGCAAGAAGTACAAACCTGTCGCAATCAAAGTCCGACCAGTAGAAACGGAGCTGCCAAGCCGATTTCGCATCACGCGAAACATCAAGGGCGACCCCCTCAAAGACATGCCGATACTCCCGACAAACCTACCACCTTTCGCGCCGACTGGTCACTACACTGAGGAGCGCAAAGAAGTCATAGACAAAGCGCACCCAGGTGACTTCCTCTTACCGCAGGAGCGTGCGCTCATGCACCACTTCATGTGCCTTCAGAACGCTGGGTTCGCATGGACAGACCCAGAGCGCGGACACTTTCGCGAAGACTTCTTCCCCCCCATCGAAATCCCGACAATACCGCACAAGCCATGGGCGCAGAAAAACATCCCGATACCGCCTGGGATATATGAGGAAGTATGCAAAGTCATTAGGCGCAAGCTCGACGCTGGAGTATACGAACCCTCCAACTCCTCCTACCGATCACGATGGTTCTGCGTCGTCAAAAAGGACGGCAAATCGCTCCGAATTGTTCACAGTTTGGAGCCGCTGAACCAAGTCACCATCAAACATGCTGGAGTAACACCCTTTACCGACCAAATCGGCGAGCATTTCGCAGGTCGCGCTTGTGGAGGTATGTTAGATCTCTACGTCGGGTATGACGAGCGTGGCCTGTCAGAATCGTCGCACGACCTCACCACTTTCCAATCGCCCTTCGGGACACTGCAACTCATCACCCTACCGATGGGGTGGACCAATTCTGTTCCTATCTTTCATGACGACGTCACATACATCCTACAGCCCGAGATACCTGACACTACAGTCCCATACATCGACGACGTCCCGATTCGCGGACCTGAGGGGAGGTATGTACTTCCCGACGGCACCGAAGAGCGCATCGCAGGCAACCCAGGCATCCGACACTTCATCTGGGAGCACTTTCAAAGCGTCAACCGCGTTGTACAGAGGGTCAAGTACAGCGGCGGCACCTTCAGCGGCTACAAGTCCACCTTATGCGCCGAAGAGATCATCGCAGTCGGACATCGCTGCACCCTGCAAGGCCGCCTACCCGACCCAAAGTACATCGACAAAATATGCAAGTGGGGTCCCTGCAAGGACGCGTCGGAAGTTCGCGCGTTCCTTGGCACCATAGGCGTCTGTCGCATGTTCATCAAAAACTTCGCAAGGCGCGCTAACTCCTTAGTAAACCTGACGCGAAAAGGGATACCCTTCCACTTCGGACCCGAGCAAATAGAAGCGCAGGAAGATCTCAAGGAAGCGCTGCTCGCTTCCCCCGCACTTCGCCCCATCGACTATTCCTCCGACTCCCCAGTAATCTTAGCAGTCGACACCTCGTCTATCGCAGTCGGCTTCTACCTGTGTCAAGCGGACGCAGACAACCCCAAAAAGTGATACTTCGCCCGCTTTGGCTCTATACCCATGAACGACTGGGAGCGACGCTTCTCCCAGCCCAAGCTAGAGCTCTACGGACTCTTTCGTGCCTTGCGTGCATATAAAATATTCATAGTCGGCGTCAGAAATCTCATCATAGAGGTAGATGCAAGGTATATTCGGGGGA
Organism: Russula olivacea; assembly: GCA_963926505.1. Taxonomy (NCBI): domain Eukaryota; kingdom Fungi; phylum Basidiomycota; class Agaricomycetes; order Russulales; family Russulaceae; genus Russula; species Russula olivacea. The sequence goes on along the minus strand of OZ004881.1, from coordinate 38,736 downwards.
TGATTAACAATCCCGACATCGCACCATCCGCAAGCCTCAATCGCTGGATAGTCTCAATACTGACCTTCCACTTTGAGCTGCGACACGTCCCTGGTAAGCAACATGGTCCTGACGGACTATCGCGCCGGCCACCACAGCCTGGCGACATCAGCGACGACGGCGACAACCCCGAAGACTTCGACGACTGGGTCGACAACCTCTATGGCTTCGCGCATCTCCTAAACCCGACAAAGCCGAACTCTGAATTGGCGCAATTAATTTGCACCTTCGCAATGGAACAAGCGCATACAGCACCAGAGGAGACCACAGAATCGGACCAAGAAGAACCCTCTCTCGTCTATCAATCAGTCCCTCGCACTGCGACAGCCGCCTTCGCCGACAAACGCCTCGAAATGGCGCACGACTGGCTCAACTCGTTAGAACGGCCCGACAACGTGTCGGACCATGAGTATTCGCTCATTATTCGCTACGCCTCTGGCTTCTTCGTCGACAGCAACGTCCTCTGGAAGCGCGACTCTCAAGGCGCAAATAAAAGGGTACTTTACGGTAACTAACAAATCGCAGCCTTAGTCGCGGCGCACAACGACACTGGCCACCGCGGCTACTTCGCATCGCACGCACTCCTCGCAGAACGATACTGGTGGCCATTTATGGGTCGCGACGTCGCATGGTACGTGCGCACTTGTCACATATGCCAAATCCGACAAACCCGACAAATCGCAATTCCACCCATCGTCGCAACACCGGCACCACTCTTCACAAAGATGTACATGGACACCATGCACTTATCGCGCTCAGGCGGCTTCTCATACATCGTACAAGGGAGATGCTCGCTTACCCACTACCCAGAATTTCGCATGCTCTGAAAAGAGACAGCGCAAGCCATCGGCGACTGGATCTTCCAGGACATACGCTGTTGCTGGGGGACTCTCGTAGAGATCGTCTCCGACAACGGAAAACCCTTTATCGCAGCGCTAACACATCTGGAGAAGAAGTACCACGTGAAGCACATCAGGATCAGCGGGTACAATTCGCGTGCAAACAGCATAGTAGAGTGATCACACTTTGACGTCCAACAGGCCCTATTCAAAGCCTCTGACGGAGCGGAGAGCAAGTGGTCGCAAGCCGCCCAATCAGTCTTCTGGTCGGAAAGGGTTACTCCGCGAAGGCGCATGGGATGCTCCCCATACTTCGCAGTCACAGGAACTCACCCACTCCTTCCTTTCGACGTAGTCGAGGCAAATTACCTGGTACCCCCGCCAGAGTCACTCCTCTCCACAACAGATCTTATCACGCGTCGTGCAGTGGCGCTGCAGAAAAGACAAGAGGACTTAGCCCGACTGAAGGCCCGCATCCATGAAGCGCGCACCCGCGCAGCACTGCGCTTCGAAAGAGAGCAATCGGCCACTATTCGCGACTTCAACTTCAAACGAGAGGACCTCGTACTAGTGCGAAACACTGCCATCGAAAAGGCTCTCAATCGGAAGATGCGACCAAGATATTTCGGGCCCATGATCGTCGTATCGCGCAACAAAGGCGGCGCGTATATCATCTGCGATTTAGATGGTACACTCTTACATGCGCCAGTCGCAGCATTTCGCATCGTCCCTTACCTAGCGTGCAAAAAGATCGACATACCCGATCTCGAAGACCACATAGACGTATCAGTGGCACGACTCCGCGAAATGGAGTACAGTACAAGCGCAGATCCCGACAATCCAATAGTCATTGAAGAGATCCATCCCGACGAGCACAGCGACAATAGTGACGACAGCGACGGAGGAGAAGAGAAGACTTAAGGTCTCTCAGTAGGGAGGAGGACTCCCAGGACTTGGCAAGTGATGCCACCATGTTCAGTTTCGGACTCGTGTCGGAATTGTTGTGTATACTTATTGGACAATGTCTCCTCTCGAGTCGCGCCCATGTTTTCTTTACACCCGACAGGCAAACCGCCTGATTCTGCTTACCAGGCGGATAGAGGGGCGGTCGGCGTAGCTCAGTGATGACCCGGACTCGGTTACCTCGGACAGCGGTTTTACCACTCGCGCGATGTGTGCGGCAGTACTCTTCCAACCGTGTTCCACTTTCTGAGGGTAGCGCCGACTTCTCTTTTATAACTGGCGATAGGAATCGCGGTAGCTGCGACGTGCGACGAAGACCCCTGAGCACAGCGTCGGGCCCTTCTTTTCATGCGACTCTGACTTTTTTTCGGACCCCAGTGCAATTCACATTCATGCATCCCCATTTCATTTTCGCAACTTGTTCTCTTCTTTTTAAATTTGTTCCGAAATTTTAAATCGCTGTAATCAATCATTGCTCTAAAAACAAAAACCTATGCGCGATCACCAGATAAAAAGCTGCGACACCAGGAAAAAGCAAAAAGCGCAAAAGCCCGACATTCATTTCTTCTCCTCAGTTGGCGGATCACCAGTACTAGTTCAAATTCTACTTTAAAAATATTCTCGCAGCGCATATCGTGGACCTATCGACTCAAAAACCCCCGCGACCACGTACTATAGGCTGAGGACAGCCATTTCTCAGTTGGGAGGAGGCCCTAGGCATAAAGACGAGCTCACTCCGACAGACCCAAAAGCCGAAACCCGACAAAGGCGACTCAATTCACAACTACAAGTACACGAAAAACAAAAGAAGTTATATACATCATGCGACCTACGACTGGTCCATTGCAGCGCCCTCATCTTCATCACCCTCAACCTCAGGCTCCCCATCGTCATCACCGACGTCGGACGGAAGGGCACGCGCCTTACCCTTGCCCTTGCTCTTTCCCTTGCTCTTACCCTTGCCCTTGCCTTTGACCTGCGAAGACGTACCAGCCCCCGAGTGTTCATCATCGTACGCGAGGCCGAGGAAAGAGTAGTAGGTCGTCCACGCGAGGTCGCGACGATGGGAAGCAGCTTCCAGGGCAGCATTGGCAGCCCGCACCGCCTGCGAAGCGGCATCATGCGCAAGGGAGGCAGCGAGAACCTCGGCGCGCCAACCAAGAAGGATCGGGAGAGGAGCGGAAGGAGTCCCGCGATGAGGGAAGAAAGGCGGCTCGGCGGGAAACTTGCCATCGCCAGGCAAGGCAGGCCTCGACACGCTGCCAGACTCGGCAGGAACTGCGACCGGCGCAGCGACAGCGGGAGGCTCCTCAGGTGTGAGAGGTGCGAGTGGCGACGGCGATTGCTGTCGGCGACGAGAAGGCGACGCAGGACCTGAAAACACTGAAATCAGCGAGCCTCGGAAAACCGACAAGTTACTCACCTGCAGACCCAGTCCCCCAGCTACAAGTCGCACCCTCCTTCAGGCAAAGTGCGCAAGCATTAAATGGTGGCGCTCCACCCTCAGGAGGGAAGCAGCCCTTCTTGCGATGCTTGCAGCACGCGCAACTGGCCCTCTTAGTGGCAGCAGCAGCCATGGCCACAGACCGCTTCCGTTTCGAGCGAGTCTCCAGAGCAGGTGCAGGCGCAGGAGCAGGTGCAGGCGTAGGTACAGCAGCAGCTGCAGAAGCCGAAGCGGCAGCAGCTGCAACGCGACGAGGTCTGGGCGCGGGAATAGTGATTGAAGGGATCACAGGAGCCGGAGGAACCACAGTCGGAGACTCAGGCGGCGGAGACGGTGCGATCGCTGGAGGGCCACCGGGCGAACGATAGGCGGCGCGAGGCAAGGGACGAACGTGACGGGCAGCAGGATCGACGACTGGCTCCGAAGGCTGAAGTCGCGAAGCTTGTGACAGCCCCGAAACCTCAGAGCCCGAAGATGGCGTGGCCGACATCGGAGGTGCGACCACTGGGGAAGGCGCAGCGGGTCGTGGAACGGGAGGGACAAGCGCCGGAGTCGCAGGTGGCGACGGGGTAGGAAAAGCATCAGGGAAGGCCTCCCCGAACGTTTGCCCAGGAGCCAGCCCCCTAACCGTGTCGTGGATGTCCGAGATGAGACCCCAAGCGCGCGAAACCCACTCGGAGGTCACATAGTGCAACAGGGACTCGCGCGCGGAGCGGATAACAGCACGCAGCTCGTCATCCTCCGCACGAAGGCCCAGTGTGGTGCCAAGATTAGCGAGTCGCTCCTACAAATGGATCAGCGCACGCATAAGGAGATACGAGGCAACCACGCACACAGCCCTCAACGAACTCCTCAGCCCACTCCAGGGCAGCATCCCTGTCCAATACCGTCGCGAGCGATTCGCCCATACTGAGCAATTTGATGCGCTCCTGCCTAAAGATGACCCGATCGTACAAGGAGGAAGACGCACTGGAGGACACAGAGGACTGAGAGGCAGATGGCGCTTGCGACATAGCGATGAGGAGGAGAAGTGGGGGAAAATGCGATAAGTCGAGCGACACACCATTTGACCCCCTCCGCCTCAAGGCAGTGCCACGAGGCGTGCCTAACCCCATGCGACTAAACCTCAACCAATCCCGATATAGCCAGATCGTGACAGAAAGGGACCTCAGGCCAGCCTAGACAAAGACCCATCCAAATCGGGCAATTACATCCAAAAATGTCAAGTCAACCTCGCGCCCCAGCTAAAACCACAGTGCAGAGCGCGCAGGAGCCACTATCGCAACAGGAGGAAGGCCAGCGATAAGATTCCGACAAAGAGTCCGACAGGAGCATGCAATATGGCGCGAACAAAGCACAGCCACGTTTGGTTGTGTGATGCAGTGGCCCAGGCGTTGCGACGGTCCAAGCTGACTGGGACAGTCAGATGCTCAGTAGGAAGGAGGTGATACGTGTGGTACCAGGCTGTACGCGCGGATGCGACGGATGCGACACGCGATGCGATGCAGTGCGATAGGATGCGACTCTGATGCGACACAGTGCGATAAGATGCGATACATGATGCGACAGACGGATCAGGCGGGCCGACGCGATCGCCCAAAGGAGTAGAAGCCAGCGACCAGTGTGTCGGGTGGAACCCCGAAGGAATCATCGGTCTGTCGGTCCCAAGGCATGGCCAATCACCCAATCACCACGCGACGGATGCGCTTTCCCTTCTAGTCCAAAAGCAGAGGACACCTGGGGAGGTCGGGCGATCGAGCACGACCGAATGCGACACAGCGCGACCCGATCCAGACATAGCTAACACCCACAGTCGGACTAATGCGCCTCGTGTATCGCAACTCGATCAGGACAGCAATACCTGTCTAGCGACGAATGCGGCGACCTTTGAGGCGCTCATATGGCATGTGACGCCGGTGCGACGAGGGCGGACACGTCGGAACTATCGCAGATCGCACCTGCGATCAGGACTTGAAGTAGAGGGTCTGTGCGTCGCATATTAAGCGTATATAAAGTGTATTCTCTTAGAGTAGTTTCAGCTCAGCTTAGCAGCAGCTTGTACTAGCAGAGCCTAAGACAGCGATTCCCTTTCCTTTCTCTCCTCTTCAGTTTCCACTCTCTTCCTGCGTGCGATATAGCGGCCGACGATCGGCATCGCGTTGCGATAACGGCCATACATAGCGATACGTTGTGATAGGCTTGCGATAAGCCTCCGACACAGCGTCGGAATCAGTACAAAGTCGCAACTTTGTCACACAGCGGTAGCGACAGCGCACGATCGCTTTCAGTCTCACAGCAACCTCAGAGCCCAAGCAGTGTTTTTGAGTGGTTTGCTCGCGCTCAGCACCCTCCTAGCACATCAACGCGACTCAAATCTAAATTGGCCTGTCATAGGTTCTGCTATTGCCGTTGAAAGAATTTTCTCAGGAGGGCGAGACACCATCTCTCTTCGACGTGCCAGTCTTCAAGCCGATACAATTCGTATACTCATGCTTGTCAAGAAGCGCCTCCATACCAAGCATTAGAACTACACTCAGCGTCACTATCACCAACGATCCCCTCCACCACCACCCCTTCGAGTCATAGCTTGCCACTTGGGCCACCTGCGCATGGCCCACTCGGGTCACTCTTGTATGTACATATGTTTTCAGATAATAATATAGTGATTTCATCTTGGTTGAAACTGGTACCAACCGTACACCACTGTATACCATAGTACGGCTGTCTTTGTGCCCGTCCCGTCACCGTTAGGGGTTCTGCTGACTGGGATGGACGGACGGTGGATGGGTGAGCTGTACCCGTCACAAACCGTACAATTGTACGGACGTACCCGTACTACAGTACGGTGCGCACCCCTAGTTACACTACTTATACAAGTAAGGAATGTGCCTGATCTGCAGTGATTGTTGGTAGCTAATATGGATAGTACAGGTTAAACAATAGAGCTATCAGTAAGTATGGAAGCTTACTACAGATATAATAAGCAGGTAGATAGACTATTATAGCACATGTAAGAATAGAAGCTGCTGACAACATATTGGCTATCAATGCATGGTGTGCTGCCAAGGCGCATGGAGCAGTGGCAGCTATGGACAGTCACAGATAGCTGTTAGGCAGCTATTAGGTAGCTGCCCAATGCATTTGGAAACTCGTAATGACCGACTAGAGACAATAAGATACAGTACAGTGGGGTCAAAAACTGTTCCAATGTTTGGGGGTTTTGGATTATTTGTGATGTAGCACCTGACAGTGTGGGAATCTCACTTAGAATTGGTGGAGTTAGGTAAAGTACTCCTTCTTGGCTTTCCAATGGGGTCCTGATCACATGACCTGGATCAGTGATTGTGGAGGTATACCCTTTTTAAAATGGGGTTATCATTGGAATGGTTTTTGAGCCACTGATAATAAGCAGATATTTAAAGTATATTAGTACTTTGCAGAACCCCCCTTTGCCTTGAGCATTGCCTGAGCCCTCCTAGGCATGCTTCTTATTAACTTTTAACATTCTAATGCCAATATCTCTCCCTAAACCATCGGAATCCTTTCTTGTAACTTATGAATCCCTAAAAGGGTGTTTATGCTTTGCAAGCCTTTTTAAACCCTAACCCCAAAGATGTTCAATAAGATTCAAGTCAGGTGACTATGTAGGCCACATTATACACCTAAATTTCTACTTCTCTAATCACACTTTAACCTTTTTACAAGTGTGCTTATGGTCATTTTCTAATGTTAAGGGGATTATAACCATGATACTGCAGGGTATCCACTAGTTTATCCTTCAATATTTGAAGGTACAGGTCACTATTCATCCTACCATCAATTTTAGCAGCATAGCCAACTCTCTGCCAAGTTATACACCCTTATATTATAATAGTACTTTCTTTAAACTTCACACTTGCTTTTATTAACCAATTACTCAGGCTTCTTACCTAACCTTTCCACACTCATTTATGTCCATCTGACCCTAAACAATTGATCTTAGTCTTTTTAAACCATATTATCTTTTTTTTAGTCATCCATAGTTTAATTTATAAAGAAACTGTTAAGTTTGAAAAAGCTACTATTATAATACAAGAGTGTATGACTTAGCAGAGAGTTGGCTATGCTGCTAAAATTGATGGTAGGATGAATAGTGACCTGTACCTTCAAATATTGAAGGATAAACTAGTGGATACCCTGCAGTATCATGGTTATAATCCCCTTAACATTAGAAAATGACCATAAGCACACTTGTAAAAAGGTTAAAGTGTGATTAGAGAAGTAGAAATTTAGGTGTATAATGTGGCCTACATAGTCACCTGACTTGAATCTTATTGAACATCTTTGGGGTTAGGGTTTAAAAAGGCTTACAAAGCATAAACACCCTTTTAGGGATTCATAAGTTACAAGAAAGGATTCCGATGGTTTAGGGAGAGATATTGGCATTAGAATGTTAAAAGTTAATAAGAAGCATGCCTAGGAGGGCTCAGGCAATGCTCAAAGCAAAGGGGGGTTCTGCAAAGTACTAATATACTTTAAATATCTGCTTATTATCAGTGGCTCAAAAACCATTCCAATGATAACCCCATTTTAAAAAGGGTATACCTCCACAATCACTGATCCAGGTCATGTGATCAGGACCCCATTGGAAAGCCAAGAAGGAGTACTTTACCTAACTCCACCAATTCTAAGTGAGATTCCCACACTGTCAGGTGCTACATCACAAATAATCCAAAACCCCCAAACATTGGAACAGTTTTTGACCCCACTGTATATTGAAGCCTTTGGCAGCACTTGGTAACTATAGTAAATACAGTACAGTATGTAACACTGGAAGCAATGTAGATCACAAGAGCACTCCATCTTAACAGGCTTTGCCCATGAGTAGTAGTCCTTTATGCAAGAGTTCAACCACTAGTGCTAAATTGGACAGTCATGCTTCATGGCTTGTTGATGATGTAGACTAGCTTTCCCTGCTTTTACCACTTTTACAAGTTTGGATACCCTTTTTCTTATTTTTTTACTTTTGACAAGATGCCCAAAATCAACTTGTTGCTGAAAAACAGGTTACTTTGGCACTTATGGCACTTTTCTGTCTTTTTTGCTTGTTTGAGGCTCCGAGCTTGTCCGAGCTCAGACAAGCCCAAAAAAGTCTTGTGCAGGCTCACTAATGTGTGCTCACAAACTTGAGAGTGTGAACAGGACAACTTGAATGTACCCTGAATCTGCAAGGTGATTGCAAGCATGGGAATAAGGACAAGAGGATGATGCCTGTGTTTGTGAGGTGCTTGCAAATGCAGGGATGAGGGTGAGGGGATGATGCCCACATTTGTGAGCATCTCACAAATGCAAGAATAAGGATGAAGCAACCAAGCCTGCATTTGTGAGCACCTCACAAATTCAGGAATGAGGATAAAGCAATCAAGCTCACATTTGCAAGCACCTCACAAGAGTCACAAACACAGATACTTGAACAAAGCAATCAAGCCCATGTTTGCAAGGTGCTTGTAAATGCGAGTACTTGGACAAGCAATCAAGCCTGCATTTGCAAGCACCTCGCAAACATGGGGATGAGGGAGAAGCAATCAAGCCTGTGTTTGCAAGCACCTCACAAATGTGTTGAAATTGAGCTCGCATGCTTGTCATAACTTAGCATCATTTTAATGTCATACTATTTCCCCCTTCCCTTCCCTACTGACATACATACAATTTGAGTAGTATAAGTACCTGTAAATACCTGTGGGAAACCCTCGTGTGTTTGCCCACTCCCCACCCAAATCCACTCTTTTTCCTTCCTCACGTGTGCCCTGGTTTTTCCAACAAAACGTGGGTAAAAACAAGTGCATCATGCCCATGTTTGTGAGCACCTCATGAATGAGGGGGTCAGGACAAGTGAATCATGCCTGCATTTGCAAGGTTCTTGCAAATGTGAGGGTAAAGACAAGTGTATTGTGCCCATGTTTGCGAGCACCTCACAAATGCAGGTAAAAAGAAGTGCGTCATGCCCGTGTTTGTGAGCACCTCGTGAATGAGGGGGTTACATCAGTAATTCTGGGTCTCAGTTTCCAGAGGTTGCTCAAGTTGAGCAACCAGCGAAAACCAGCGAAAACCTGGAAACTTGGACACTTGGAAATGTAGGTCCATTTTCCCGGAAACTTGACTAAGCGGTCCAGAATGGAAACCTAACCCCAACTTCGAACTCCCTTTCCATCCTCCGCCCAGCAACATATACACAGTGGAACCTTGCTGGAACACATAACTTCAACAACTGTGTAAGTAAGATAGGAATTCGACATAAAGGGATAATAATTGTCTGAATATAGTAGTATGAGTTTCCTGGTTTCTGGGTTTTCATGTTCTCAGAAACCCGAAAACCAGTGGAAACCAGTGGAAACCTGGAATTTAATTTCCTAATTTACTGATGTAGGAAAAATGAATCATGCCCATGTTTTCAAGAACCTTGCAAATGTGAGGGTAAAGACAAGTGTATTATGCCTGTGTTTGCAAGCACCTCGCAAATGCGGGGGTAAAGACAAGTGCATCATGCCCGCGTTTTCGAACATCTCAGAAACGCGGGGATAATACACAAAATTGTACTTCATCTTGGCTACAAGTAGAGACTGAGATCACACGATTTGGTCGAGATTTGGTAGAGATATAACATGTTTAATATAGAGTACCATAAATCATAAACCTATAATTAGTACAGCTGTACCTCTACCAGATCTTGACCAACTCTGATGATCTTGGTCTCCTTTTGTAGCCAAGAAGAAATAGAAACTTATGTTATACCCCCGCGTTTGTGAGGTGCTCGCAAATGTGGGGGTCAGGACAAGTGAATCATGCCTGCGTTTGTGAGCACCTTGCAAATGCGGGGGCAAAGACAAGTGTATTATGCCCGCATTTGCGGGCACCTCGCAAACGCGGCAGAATACACCAGATTATACTTCATCTTGGTTACAAAAGGAGACTGAGATCACACAATTTGGTCGAGATCTGGTAGAGATACTGCTATATTAATTATAGGTACAAGATTCATGATACTCTATATTAAACATGCTGTATCTCTACCAGATCTCAACAAAATCTGATGATCTCGGTCTCGTTTTGTAGCCAAGATGAAATAGAAACTTCTGTTATACCCCCGCGTTTGCGAGGTGCTCGCAAACGCGGGGATAGTTCACTTGTTTTCATTCCCGCGTTTGCAAGGTGCTTGCAAACATGGGCATGATTCACTTGTCCTGACCCTCGCGTTTGCGAGCACCTCGCAAACGCGGGGGTATAATACAGGTTTCTATTTTTTCTTGGCTACAAAACGAGATTGAGATCATCAGAGTTGGTCGAGATCTGGTAGAGGTACAGCTGCACTAATTATAGGTTCATGATTTATGGTACTGTATATTAAACATGTTATATCTCTACTAGATCTCGACCAAATTGTGTGATCGCAGTCTCCTTTTGTAGCCAAGAAGAAATAGAAACCTGTATTATACCCCCGCGTTTGCGAGGTGCTCGCAAACGCGGGGGTCAGGACAAGTGAATCATGCCCACGTTTGCGAGCACTTCGCAAACACAGAGGCAAAGACAATTGTATTATGCCCGCGTTTGCGAGCACCTCGCAAACGCGAAGGCATAACATAAGTTTCTATTTCTTCTTGGGTACAAAAGAAGACCGAGATCATCAGATTTGGTCGAGATCTGGTAGAGGTACAGCTGCACTAATTATAGGTTCATGATTTATGGTACTCTATATTAAACATGTTATATCTCTACCAGATCTCGACCAAATCATATGATCTAGGTCTCTACTTGTAGCCAAGATGAAGTACAATTTTGTGTATTATGCCCGCATTTGCGAGGTGTTCGCAAATGCGGGTATAATACACTTGTCTTTACCCCCGTGTTTGCGAGGTGTTCGCAAATGCGGGTATAATACACTTGTCATTACCCCCGCATTTGCGAGGTGCTTGCAAATGCGGGTATAATACACTTGTCTTTACCCCCGCGTTTGCGAGGTGCTTGCAAATGCGGGTATAATACACTTGTCTTTACCCCTGCATTTGCAAGGTTCTCACAAAAGCAGGCATGATTCACTTGTCCTGACCCCCTCGTTCGTGAGGTGCTCACAAATGTGGGCATGATGCACTTGTATTTACCCCACATTTGCAAGGTGCTCGCAAACGCGGGCATGATTCACTTGTTCTGACCCCCGCATTTGCAGATTCAGGGATGATACACAAGTTTCTATTTCTTCCTGGCTACAAAACAAGACTAAGATCACACGATTTGGTTGAGATCTGGTATAGATATATCTATATTAATTGCAGGTATAAGACTAATGATACTCTACATTAAACACAAGTCCATGAACATTGTCAAACCTCAGTCGATGTAGCATGATCCCTCCAATATATACAGTAAGTCAGCCTTGGTCAGCGCACGCACAAGCAAAGATGAGAAGAAGAAGAAAAAACTCAAATTTTACTCTTGTGACTCTTCCAGTTGCTTGCTAAGTTTCCGGAGGGCCTCAGAAGGCCACCAAAACCACAACACAAAGCCTCCCAAATGATGCCAATGGTAACAATGGTGGAGTGATGAAAAGTGAAATTGACCACAGACTTGTTGAGCTGTCTCATGTTGTACCTGTGTTCCGTCCATATCTGCATCCATCATCATCATGTACTGTATAAGATAAAAAAAGGCAAGATAGAATTGTTTTGTTTTATTTTTCAAATAAAGGATACAGATGACCATCGGGACTATGCTAACTAAGGAACTAAGAAAAGGAAGAGGAAAGGAGGGAAGGTCTATATGAGTAGTTGAGGCGATCTGGCGCACAAAAGATGCAAGCGTTCCTATCTCCAATTAAAAGGGAGAGGGAGTCGAAAGGACCGAAAGGTTGCTCTTTGAGTTTTCGACAAAGGGACTTGTACAAGTCACGGATGTGATCTGGAGGATGGCAACCCCAGCTTTGATCAAAGATGCCCCTGTCGTATGCACCAGGACCTTTTCCCCAAAAGATGCCGAGACGAATGAGGACATTGTAGGTAATGCCTTTTACAGCTGGAGCAGGATGGGAAGGGAGAGTGAAAGATAAGAAGGGGGGTGGGAAAGAAAGAAAAGAAAAAGGCGTACAATGTTTTGCAGTCCAGTCGTCTCCGAGGCCGCCTCTTTTGGTGGAGTTCATGTGTTTTCTGAGAGGGCTGTCTTCTTCGTAGATGGCGATGATAAAGGTGGTGAACATGGCGACGAAGATGGACTTGTCAGCCATTCCCTTTTTCGACTTTGACATCCAGTCCAAGGAGTTGTAAATGGTGCGAACATCGTCCGGGGAACGCGCATTGAGGAAGAGATGTTTAAGGTTTGTAGGAATAAAGAGGTTGGGAAGGATGGATGAGGCGACGACAATTGCAACGAGGAGTGCGAGATGATGAAGAGACTTCCTGCCATTGTAGTTTAGCCTGACCCAGCGATAAGTGTCGTCTACATAGGGAGCATTTGTTGGAGAAGGGGTTGCAAAGTCGATTGGAAGGGATGTTCTGCAAAGGAAGGGTTTTATAGTGACAAGGTTAAGAGAGTTGGCAGACCAATCTGCATTGGAATCAATGGCGATGGCATTGTTAAAGGCGACGGTGGCTGGAGGGACTGGGGGGGGAGAGGGAAGAGAGTGCATGTTAATGGTGTTGATGGGAGTTTTGTCTGTAAGACCGAGATGACCCCAAGAGTTGAAGACGGGCTTCGTGTTGGGTGAGCCAGTGGGACGTGACCTGGGCTTCTGGGCGGGGAAGAATTTTATATGAAAAATGCCAAGAGACATCTTGAAGGCGTTTATGACAAAGGCATTTCTAGAGTCTGTGGATTGATCTGGGGAGAGGGAGAGGAGGGAAGCGTGAGCTATTTTGAGGACAGGAAGGAAGGAGCCGTTTCTAAGGATGGGAGCCTTAGGGGGGAAAGGGTTGTGAGGGGAGGACATCTCGAAGAGAGACTTTGCAAAGTTGTCTCTGGATGTGGCAAAAAGAGCATAATTCGGAAGACCATGAGTGATTGCATGATCATCTGGAGAGATTGCTTGGAGAAGAAGAATATAAATGTCATCACCTGGACCGTGTTTTTTTCCATAAGCAAGGGGGAAAGGGCATTTTAGCCAGGAAGCGAGAAAGGACTCCCTGGTGACCGCCTGAGCAGAAGCGAGAGACAAGTTTTCTTAAGAATTGGCAGTTGCGATGCAATGCGCTATATCTTGGCGAACGCCCTTTGCAACGAGATGCTTTGTGTCATCAAAGAGGGCTTGGAAAGCGACGTCGCAGATGGTGACAGCCTTTATTAAAGTGGGGGACTCTACACCTTTGTAAAATTTTGAAGAGTGAATGTTCAGAGCATGGTTGATGCGAAGGTTGGCTTGATAAGCCTAGAGGGAGGAAGAGTATGAGAAAGGAAAGGAAAGAGAGAGAGAGAGAAATGATTGATTATGGAAGAAAGAAGAGAGAAATGGGGCGAGGGATAGGAGGATGTGGGACAATTGGATATATGGCAAGATGGAAATGGCCCAGGTATGGGAGATGCTCGCATACATGGGGACATGGGCAACTTGAATGTCCCCACGTTTGCCAGCACCTCGCATACGGGGGAGTGTGTGGAATAAGTCAAAAGTGACATATGTGAGCAGCTCACATATGCAGAAAGATGAGAAGACAAAAATGTCCCGCATATGTGAGATGGTCGCAAAGGCAGGCGAGAAGGATATGGAAAAAGGGAATACATAAAATGGAATGGAATGAGATAAAGTAGAATGGCACATGTGGAGATATAGTACTGCACATCTAAATGAACAAAGGAACGCACCATAAAGTGTTCGAGAGAATAGGTTAGGATCTGTGCCCTTCTGGAGGCGATCGCAGGATATCCATCCTTGAGAGGCCAGAGTCGGCGTTCGATCTTGAATCCATCCTCGATGGCCAAAGTTATTCTTGGTTGGGAAAACACCTGATGGAGGGTAGGGAAGCCGTCCTTCACGATGGCTCGGCTGAGACCGAGGGGATCCATGAGGCTGGTGGCAAGAACGGCAGTGTTTCCTGTGTGACAAAAGCAAAGGGCCCTCTCCAAGGCGGCAACGAGCTCAAGACGAAAGGGGCAAGGGAGCTGGTTGTTCTTGATCAAGGTTGATTCGTTCTGATAAAGCAATCTAATAAGATGGGCGATGGGGTAAGCGACCCAGTTGTACAAGGTGGGAAAGACCTGGTGGAAGGAGGAATCGAGGATGGTGTGGCCCACGATGGGACATGGGACACAGGTTGGTTGGAGGTATGACAGTGGTAAGCACAGGATTGGTGAGTGAGTGTGAAGGCGAAAGGGTGCTTATGTCTGGTTTGAAAATGATCAAGTGATCCTTGATTGAGTTTCGAATTTCGTTCTGGTTCCAGGACCTCGCAAGAGGAAGGATGATGTCCTTGAATATGGAACTGCAATGGGAAGGAGGGTAAGTGAAGGATTGAATGACGAGGGTGAAGAAGGAAAAGAGAGAAAAAAAATGAACAGGATACGTGCGTTCCAGAGGGGTTGTCGAGGGCCCTGACATCGACAGAGTAGACAAACTCTGCACGACAGGTGGTGGGGCAGTCCTCAAGGGAAATCTTGTCGTCGAATCTGTCTGAGGGAAGGGCTTGATCACAATAGGCTTGCTTTTTGGAAGTGGTTGTGTGGTGCTTTGGAGTGTTGGCAAATGCGCCAGCAATGGCGACGGTGACGGTGCCTTGCTGAGTGTTGTGCCTACCTGCGCGGGTCGCAACACGGTGGGTGACATAGTTGTAAAACTGGGAGGAGACAGGTTTCACGGCTCGAAGGGTTGGGATGGTAGGGTCTGAGGGGTCCAAGTCAAGGGAGGCGTCATCGTCATTATAATCGCCCTCTTCTGAGCTTCCATCATCGTCAAAGAGGGATCGATAATGCCTGCAATTGCAATTGCAATTGCGATTCGTGACAGATCTGTTGATCTTGGCAAGAAACGGATAGAAGCAGGGGGGGATTCCATTTGCCTGAATGTTTCCTACAGACCTCAAAAAGGCGAGAGGGTAAGTGTCAACGTGTGCAAGGGGAGGGTCTCTCTGATCGTCGAAGGTGGTGGAGGAGTGGTCATTAGGGTTGAGGAAGGGAAAGGGGTCGAAGAGGGCCTGGATGTTTTTCAAGTCAACGAGGACACCGCAATGGGGGAGGTTTTCATCGATGGTGGGAAGTCTGCGATGTATGCGACGACCTATGGAGTTGTAAATGAAGATCTCTTCATCGTCGTTGAAAAGAGGAAGGTGGTCGAGTCGGACTGGACGACGAAGGTTTGGGTCTGAACCGTCGAAGATACCTTGGGGATTGTCATGGATTATGTCTTCGTTGGGGACATCTTTCCACTCCTGAATTTCTGTGCACCTGAAAGGAAATGGAAGGATGAGAGGTGGGCGAGGGCTGAGGGAGGAAGAAGGATGAGGATGGAGGAAGGGCATACTTTATAGAAGTTGCAAGTGCGAAGGTAAGAAAGGCGATCTTTGAGAAATCGCGATCGAGCTGCCAGGCATCTGCCTCTTCTGATTCATTTCCAGGAGCAGCTATATGAGCATTTTGGCCAAAGCGGTAGGTGACGACTATGGGAGATCTTGTGCGAAGGAAGCCATTGACCTTCCAACTGTTGGGGGCGCTCTTGACCCAGTCGTCATATCCTAGGACAAGATTGTTGTCTAGTTGGGTAAGATCTTCGAAATTGAACCTGATGGTTTCTGAACGACCGGAACTGTCTGTCGATCTGTAAAATAAAGGAATGAGATGAGATGGGCCTCCACAGGTATGAGGTACCTGTATGATGTATGATGGAATGGAGAGAAGGGGGATGAAAAAGCGAGGTGGGGTGACCATCCATACATGATGTATGGAATATGGATGGTGCAAGGGAGGGACTTACAGGGTTTCTGTGATATAGTCAAAGTCCAGGTTGGGACTGTCAAGGTCGAGGTCGTACACGTCACGAAGGTTGTGGAAGGAGCGGGTGCTAAGCAGGGCAAGAAAGTGGATGATCATCATGACCATCTGACAATAGTGGCGCCTGGTCATGAGGGGTGAGCCTGAGGAGCGACCTGCCGGGGTGGGTCCAGTACGACCTTGAAGGAAGTTGTTGGGGGCCATGGCGAGGAAGACATCCTCGTTCTGACAACGGCCGAGGAAGAGCATGGAACCGGCAGGGTCGAAACCAAGCATCACATGCTTTCCCTTAAACTGGATGTAAGGCTTTTTCAAGTCCATCTCAAAACAGAAGCGATGGGAGGAGCGTGTGTTGGGAAGTAAGGGAGAGAAGCCAAGACAATTACCGATGGTGAGGAGATAATCGATCATAGACTCATCTGTGTCGATGAGAGCTCGACCGGACCCCAAAGGGATCTGAAGGTGATCGTCTATGATCAGGGAGTGACGGGTGGAGAGGAGGTTGACGGTGTCATCTCCCCCCCTTTCGTAGATGGACTTAAGCCTTGAGAGCTTGAGCCTCCTGAACTTGGTTTTATCGAAAGTTTCTTGGGAGGGGTTGTTGTAGAGGGTGGTGCCGACGATGCCACCAAGGATGGTGGACTGGTCAACGGTGTCATCTGGATAAGCCTGCAAGGCGTCTGGGACGATGGAGATGTCTGTGATATTTTTTGCATGGTCCACGGAAGGGAAATGGATCGGACCACTAAAAGAAGGCAAGAAGGTCAGAAAAGGGGGGTATAAAGAGGGAGAAGAAAGGGGAGAGGAACATGTATGTGGGATCGTCCGAGTCGGGAGGGTATTCATTGTAGGAGTGAGGCATTTTTCCGGGATGAGGATGGGGGTGAGGGGTGTATTGGTGAGGCCTACAGACGTTGAGTGAGGACGATGGACAGATGGATGGAGGGCCTTGAAGAAGGAAAGAAGGAAAAGTGGGTGGGTGGTTGTTCTTTTTTTCTTGAGCGGGGAGGCAAGGATTAAATAGCGAGAGAAAAGAAAAGGATGGGTGATTGTGAGCATGAGCATGAGCAGGGACAGAAGGACGGCGAGGCAGGGTGCATGGCAAACCAAGATGGGCAGAAGTTAGAGAGACGGAAGGTCGCGGAGTTAGACAGAAGGGTCATAGAGTTTAAGATTGATTAGCATTTGTTCGTCCAAAGGGGGCGAGGATCAGGGCAAGGTGCCCATTTGTGGATCCCATACGGCAAAGATCACGAGATTGTAAAAAGGGTCTATCGACGGTGGGTTTGCCAGATCCATGTGGACCCTGGGCAGAGAGTTCTGCTGTGGGACGTGTGACAGTTACGGTATGGAGGAGTCTGGGCAAGTTCAGGAGGGGGATAGAATGGATGCATGTTCCATGCCACGCAGGTAGAGTACGTGTAGTGGACGTTGGATTTATGTATTTAAATGAGTGTGAGGAGTCATGTGAGGATGATGGGTGGCAGCTGTGCAAGGGCAAATGTCACTGTGCAAGGGCAAACGTCACTGTAACGTCATGACAATGGCAGCACACGGATTATATGTTAAGGGCATGAAACTCATGGTGAAACACGGTGTGATTATTGATGTAAATCATGTAATGAGAAGAGTGACATTTGGCTCCTAACCGACAAGAAAGTTGACCTAATTTCAATGACATGATCTATTGTACAAAGTATATGACAAAAAAAATGCAGGCGAGCATGGCAGGCGGCAGCATAGCATGTATGACAGTATAAGGAGAAGAGACTACAAGACCTTGTCAACCGAGTCTCCGGACAGGACCTTCAAATTCTGAGTGCCAGTGGGTTGCCTTCTGTTTCTTGTGGCCCTCTGAGAGGAGGTCACAATGGGGGCTGGATTGGACGGGGTCTGGCCACGGGATTGACTGCGAGTGGCATGTGTTGCGTGGATTAGCTGTGTGTCCTGAGCATTAGTGTCCTGAACATTGGTGTCTTGGATGTTGGTGTCCTGAGCATGGCGTGAGGCATGGGAGGCCTTCGTCGGACGCTTGTTCTCTGGAGAGGAGGTGAGAGGGGATCCCAGTGGTTGTGAGTTTAGAAGAGAGAGAGAGGGTTGGAGCATACCTGGTGGGGATGTCGGAGGGGGACGCTTGCTTCCACCTTGAGAGGGGTCTGGAGGGGGGGGAGGGGATGGGGGGGGACTCGTGGTGGCACCTTGATAATAAAAAAATGAAATTGGATCGTGGTGGTGAATGGGTGAACAAGGGGGACGGGAGGGAGAGAGGAGCATGGCGAGGAGGGCGATACTGACCCATGGGTGCATCTGGCTGTGTGACAGGAGTTTGTGATCCGAGATCATTCACGGCGGCATCGAACAAGGGGAAAGGAATGGCAGCTGATAAACAAGATGATGTGATGAGCATGAGAAACATCATCGATGAGGTCAGGTGGACTGGGGCAGGGCAGGGTTGGAAACTCACCAAGACTGCTGTCTCCAGGCCAATTTGATTCATTGTCACAGTCGGGTACTGATGGTGGAAAAGAAGGTAAAGAAGGGGAAAGACAAAAAGGAGGAAGGACGAGAGAGGACACACGACTGTGGTGGGACTGGATGTCGGATGTGGTGAGCTCTACGTCCATGTCGTCAACTGCAGTAGACTCTACACCCACGTCGTTGATGGCCTCACCTCAGAGGACGTTCTTTCCCTTACGATTGGCATCATCCTTACCTTTCTCGTCATTGCCCTTGTCCTTGTCCTTGGATATTTTCTTTCTGTCAGCATCTTCTTCCTCACTGTTGTCGTTGTTATCGTTGTCCAAAGCAGGCTGGGAGGGGGACATGAGGGCATCCCCTTCACTGTCTTCTGGCCCCGGGCTCACGACCTTCATCACTTTCTGTGTCCTCGTCTTCGACCTCGACCTCTCCTGAATCGAGTTCTTCTGTTAAACGTGAGACAGAGGCTTGCCTCTTGCGATGGGAAGCTGCTTGAAGAGGGTGGAAAGAGGATGGGTCAGCCTGGGACAACGTGGATGTCATGCTGCATGTTGTGGTCCCCTTCAAACGCTTCCGACTCGAACGGACAACAGGTCACTCACCTTTTCCGAGCATCTTTGCCACAACAGGCACCGTCTTCAGCTGAATACGAAGGTGTCAAGGATGGTGAAGGACTAGCAGAGGACAGGGTGGCGCACTGAAGATGAGGATGCGGTTGGGATGGCTGCCTTGTTTGCTGGCTCAGCTGCAGCAGCAGCAATGGTGGCAACCAGTGCCTCTGCGGCGTCCACAACTGCCTGTGGCTGAGAGTCGCCCAAAAAGATCCATCTACTGTACCCTATCTGAAGGACAAACAGGTACGGTGTGTGGGTTTCAGGGAGATCGTGGGGGGTGTGTTCTCACCTCATTATGGAAGGCGGTTGACTTTGCGTGTGGGATTGGGTCAAAGGGAGGGATGTTGACCTCGCTTGGGTCGAAATCTTCATCAGGATAGCTCTTCTCGTGTTCCTTCTGTGCCACGTTCAAGCACATGATCTGGGAACGGGGTGACATCAGCATTCATCGGGTGGGGTGGGCGAGAGAATGGGAGGGACGATAGGGAGAGGGAGAGGACATACGTGGTAGAAGCCACACAGGAAATCATATGAGAGGATCTCCATGGTCCCACTGGAAGAGTTTCGATCCAAACACCGGAGGTTGACGTTTCTGCTCAAGGCCTCGGTGATGGTGCGGGGGAGGTCCTTTCCTTTCCCTTTGGTCTTCGAGACGACTCCGCATACCTCGATGAACTCCTTCCTGAGCACCTTCGAATCGTAGGGGGCGTCCTCCATCTGCACATCCCCGGTTGGAGGTGCGACGACATCCTTGGTGTATCCATCTGGGAATTCCCATTCGACGGACTGTCTCACTTTTCTGTCCACGGGATCGACCGCGAAATGCGAGGAGGCAACGGAGAGCAAATATCCACGCAACTCCAACCTGAGTTTGAACGTGCCCGGGCAATTTCTGAGGAGATCGAGGCGATAAAATTCAACGAGGGCGGTTTCTGCGGTGACGGCGGCGAGGATGTTGACCCGATCTCGGTTACTGGAGTGGGTATCGTCGTTATAGTTCAACCCGGACATGACCAGCATCCTCTCTCCTCTGCGATGCGCAACACGAAAGGGGCGAGGGAACGGTCTTTTATTCTTCACTGTCTCGCGGTTGTTCCTCCACTCGTACTCGAATCTGATGGAGCTCCAAGTGAGTTCCATGAAGAACTTCTCCTGTGGACTCAAACTGTCCAATGGCGACGTTTTTTTCAGACCTTCCAAAAGTTTCACGTAGTCTGCATCTGACTGGTCCTTTTTGCGCTTTGCCTGCTTGTACATTCCGAGGGTGGTCAATTCATTCTCTGCCTTGTCATAAAATGCTTTGAATTCGGAGAACACGTTTGAATCCAACATGCGATCGTGGTGGGTCACTGGCAGGTTTTTTCTCATATAGATGTCAAGTCGGGTGAGGTACGTCGTCAGCGAGGAGAAGAAGATGTGGAATATCTGCATTGGGTTCGTCACGGGGAAGCTGTGTGAGAAGAAGGGGATGGATGAAAGGGGACAGACCTTTCGTCTGATGCCATTTCTTTCCTGTTCGATGAGGGGATCCGAGAACAATGTGCTCAGCATCGACTCGTAACTATCTCTGGATATAAATACTTTCGCTTTCATCAGAGAAGACCAAGAGATGGAGGTGGCGATCCAAGATATGGCCTTGAGGAGGAGGAGGGTGGGGCGTGGCCCAGGCGGCGGCGGCGGTCAGCACTGTAGGGCACGGGGTGTGGCGGGGGTGACTCACCTCTGCGAACCCTTTATCCAGTGATCTCGCGATGTTGTCCAGGGTCAAGACCACCATCTTTGTACCCAGCGGGACCGGAAACGACCATCCGCGCATTTGCCAGATGCTGTAGTATGCGAAGTACTCGCGCGCATGACCCGGAGCCATACTTGAGTTCTTTCTCAGTATCTGGTCGACTTCTCGGCAGTACACTATGAAAGCGTTCAAGTTCTCGGAGCAGTTTGGGAAAAACAGATGTGGGGAGTGGCTTCCATCGTCCTCTGTGAAGTTCTTCACAAAGCAGTCGTCGATTTGGTCGAGAAGCTCTTCGGACCACGAGGACAAGTTCCCAGGTTGCATGAACGCATCCTCCATACCTTGGACTTCGGCTTTAAGGGGGGTGAGTTTTTCTTCTGTGTCGCATTCGATGAACAAGTTCCTTTTTGCACGTATGGCTTCCAAGTCGAGGGGAGGGGTGATTGGACTTGCGATGCGTTCTAGATTCTCGACGCTTTCGACTATGAACTCTGCGACGAACTGGCGGACATCAGACCTTGGACGAATCGAACCGTCGACTGGATCGCTCACCGTTCTGTGTATGTTTATCATCCTGGCGAGGTTCCCCAGCGTGAACCAGGATGTGTGTGTGTAATGGCTCCGGATGCGGGAAGCCATAACGAGGGCGAATGTGAATGCGGGCGTGCAACAGATATGCCTGTACGCGGGGTTCTTTCTCTTCAAACCATTCGCCTTCTCTTCGACCAGCTTCATGAATCCTGGGAACTTGTAATTATAATCCTCGATCTTGAATGGGTCCCTGGACTTAGAGATGTCCACCTCGACCGAGTCCTTCAGCTCGTCGACTATCTCCATGAGCAGCTCCTCATCTGTCGACCGATGGACGTCCTTCCTCGTGTTCCTCGAGATGAGCCTGAAGACTGCCTTTCCCTTGTTGGGTTCATTCCTGTTGTCCTTTTCTATTTTCGCTGCGATGAGAGGATGCGTCTGGTCAGCCCTCTTGGTCTCTCTCGTATCTTGCCCCCCTCCGTCTCGGAGAGGGTGTGACAATGGTCTGCACTCACCTCTATCGTAAAGCCTGACCGTCCATATGCAGGACGATGCGATCTTCTCCTTGATGCATTTAATGTTGTCGTTGCTCCTATCCACCCTATCTTTCACTTCGCCTGGTAGCTTATTGATCTCTTCCACGGACTTTCCCTCCGTGACCTTATTGACAAAGGCCTGATCCTTCGCAGTCTCTCCCTTCAACTTGTCCAAGTACCTGATGAGGGTGAGGCGCCTGTGGTTGCCTCCGAGCATCCACAGGTTGTTGTCTTTGATGGCGTCCTTGCCCTCCTCCGTCAACTCCAGATCCGGGACGGTGCTTATCTGTTGACCCTCGACCGTCGAGAGTATCAAGTTCCTGTCGATGAGCCACTTTGGGTCAATGGCGGCGTTCATGGAAAAAGCGTCAGTGCAATTTTCCATGGTAGTTGCGAACGCCTCCGCCATCGACTTCACCCAATGCTCATTGACGGCTCTGTTGTTGAACTTCCCCCAAATGGCTCCCTTTGGAGGGTCGACGACGTTCAAGCCCAAGAAACCGAGGAAAGCCTCCTGTTTTTGTTTCCTCAAGTCGCAGATGTTGTAGCCGAAGTACATGCTGTCGTCTATGCCTTCGTCGGCACCCATTTTTATGCTTGGATTACCCTTGGGTGGCCTTATTGGTTTCTTCATCGTCGTGAGCCCATTCGATCTGTTGTCACCTTTGAAGGAGATCGACGTACTTTTTTTGTATTCATGACTTTGAGCGCTGATTTTTTAGGAGCCATCTGAACGTAGTAACTTTGAGTGATAGGATATGATGTGGGTGTGTGGGTGTGTGAAGATGGGTTGATATTCTCAATGGTCGAGGGTCGAGGGTGTGTGCGTGGGGGGTGTTGCGTCGTCCATCAAACCCCCCTCGTGTATTGTGACTCGTGACTCGAGTTGACACCGTGACGTTGACGTTCTAGAACGTATTTCTTCCCATGCGAACATTGATACCCAGCGATCATCCACGCCTTCTTCATTTCCGCCACTGTGCTTTCCATCTTCATATTCGTACGTACCGCTGTCCTGTTAGCGTCGATATTGTTGTCCTCATCCCATACTGTGTGTTAGTGTATCTTGTCCAGCTCGTCTCATTTTTGTCTCATGTTGAAATGAAAGGTATTTTGCAAGTGTCTATGTTAATCTCACCTTAGTTGTGATATGTGCCTACCATGAATGTGCCTACCATGAACGAACCATCTCTGACCCATCCATATGTGTTATCGTCCAATCAGATGCAAGATATTCACTTCACGTTCACGTTTGAGAATCATGGCATGCCTGTACATACGGGACTTCAAAGTCACATATTATGTACCATCATCTTTGAATAGGAAGAATCCATTTGACGTGTCAAACAAACTTCAACTATGCTCTACATGCTGCTCAGGGATGGTCCACTTGTCATCGACGTCCTTGTCCCCATGTTTGCGAGGTGCTTGCAAACTCGGGGCTTGATTGCTTCGTCCTCATCCCCACGTTTGCGAGGTGCTCACAAACGCAGGCATGGATGCTTTGTCCTCATCCCCGCGTTTGCGAGGTGCTCGCAAACTTGGGGCTTGATTGCTTCATCCTCATCCCCGTGTTTGCGAGGTGCTCACAAACTCGGGGCTTGATTGCTTCATCCTCATCCCCGCGTTTGCGAGGTGCTTGCAAACTTGGGGCTTGATTGCTTCATCCTCATCCCCACGTTTGCAAGGTGCTCGCAAACTCAGGGCTTGATTGCTTCATCCTCATCCCCGCGTTTGCGAGGTGCTCGCAAACGTGGGGCTTGATTGCTTCATCCTCATCCCCGCGTTTGCGAGGTGCTCGCAAACGCGGGCATGGTATCTTCGTCCTCATCCCCACGTTTGCGAGGTGCTCGCAAACGCGGGCATGGTATCTTCGTCCTCGTCCCCGCATTTGCGAGGTGCTCACAAACGCGGGCATGGATGCTTCGTCCTCGTCCCCGTGTTTGCGAGCACCTCGCAAATGCGGGGCTTGATTGCTTCATCCTCATCCCCAAGTTTGAGAGGTGCTCGCAAACGCGGGCATGGTATCTTCGTCCTCGTCCCCGTGTTTGCGAGCACCTCGCAAACGTGGGCATGGTTCATTCATCCTTATCCCCGCGTTTGCGAGGTGCTCGCAAACACGGGGCTTGATTGCTTCGTCCTCGTCCTCGCGTTTGCGAGGTGCTCGCAAATGCGGGCATGGTTCATTCATCCTCATCCCCACGTTTGCGACATTCTCTGCAGCAGTAATCAAGAGTAATTTTCTGATCTAATGA
The DNA here is from genome assembly GCA_963926505.1 of Russula olivacea. NCBI lineage: Eukaryota > Fungi > Basidiomycota > Agaricomycetes > Russulales > Russulaceae > Russula > Russula olivacea. Next base: position 14,363 of record OZ004881.1, on the reverse strand, counting down.
GTAGTTGAGTTGGGACAGAGAGTTAGAGATATTGACAGCTAAACATAAATATATTTTACTTCCATCAACGGAGGCGCTTAATACAGGCGCTTTTAATATGTCCGTGTACAGGCGAATGCTCGTCATCATGACCATCCTCCACCCACCAGAACTGCCTCCACCCATCAGAACTGCCCTGTTCTAAAACTGGTCATACGACGACATGAGAGACGCTCGAAACCCAGACGCTAATGGAAAATAGTAGGCGATGCTGCTACTCTGCTACTGATCGTCATAGCTCCGGATACAGCATAGTGTGTCCCATATACTGTAGTGAGGAAGCTACCGCAACCGGATATCAGATCACAAATGATACATCTCAGACATACACATGATCACACTGACTGTGGTGTCATGGTTTCCGGGTCAAATGTACTGCTCCTTCGGCACCTGGGTTGCGCAACTAACGAAGAAATAAATAAATAAAGGAATCATTAATTGGAGTCCTCAGAAAGTTCCTTTCTTCATAGGGAACGTATGGGCAAGTCCGGTGGGTTTGAAGCATCGGTGCGATCCAGTTCGCCTGGTCTGACTGACTATGCTCCAATGTCCCAGCTCGCGCCTGTCAGTGTTGGGAAGTGGGTGCGATCAGTGACTTTAGCTAGCTTTGCACGGCCCTCCCTATGAGATAGTTTACTAGGCCGTCAGAGCTCGTGACCGGGAAAAAGGAAAGGGAGAACGTACAATGTCACGAACAATGAGATAAGATATAACTTCCCGAGGATTGTCTGCAGCATAAGCCCCCATCTCGATATAACTGGTGCCTACATTAGGAGCAAAGCCAGGTCATTGAGACCGCTCTCACTTTTCAGAAGGAAAGGGAGGAGTGATACATACACTTAGAGCACAAACTATCGAGGCAGCAATAGTACAGGTACATGGCGGGACTGCTGATTCACAGGTGACAAGAATAAGGTGCAAAAGTGTCTGGATATGTGGTGAGCATATCAGTTCAACATCGATGTGAAAGAATGCAGGTTTACATGACGAAATTGTCTGGAATGTGTATCAGACCGCGATCGGATCAGAAAAATGAGGACTACGAGGTGACCGGTCACGGGGATTAGTCCAAGTTCTGCATGGTCAATGTATTTATTGAGACTTACGGATCCCGGTGACAGAGAAGTCAGTGACTAGAGAACCCAAGTTTGATTGTCAGAGGGATTCTTTCTTCCTTCATCACTATAAGAAGGACTTTACCTATAGAGAACACCACGGAGAGAATAGCTTCATGGCGATGAGTGATCAGTTCCAAAGCTTAAAAAAAAGGATGACAAGACATACAACATGTATAATAGGCATGCATGGCCAGCAAACGAGTGCTCCCGCTACTGTGCCAATCAACAAGAGACATGATGACTATAACATAGATGTCAGTTGTGACACTGCCAATAACCAACAACACGAGGAAGAACTGATTTGAATTTCAAACAGTCAGTCATCTCCCAGTATTCGCATGAAAGACCTGCAGCATACTGCTATGTATGGTCGGCGATTAAGGTTTACATGCCAGCAACGCCATATGAGAAATAGCTGAACCAGGGCAGCGATGAACGACGACTAAGTGGGGGCCACGGATCTGTCAGGCACTGCAGAAAACAGAGCTAATCGGAACATACCAGTGTAAAATGAATTTTGTCAGGCCACTGGAAATCAAAAACAGCCACCTATCCGCAAGAGAAATGGGGGAAGGTGGTGAGGTGGAGGGCAGGAAAAGAAAAGGGCCGGTTGCGTAGATGGGATTTTTGAATTAGAAATTGAGTGTCACCAGATGACTAAGATCCACTTACCCAATTACTGAAGTTCAGCACTGACACTCGCCACCATGATGTGAAGGTCATTTCTGTCTGAAATCTGTTCCCAATCAATGAAGTGAGATGTCAAAGTGTGGGCATGAGTAATTTTATTAAAAAATAGTCAGAATATGGATTTGCAATGTAATAGTGCTCAAAGGCCACGTACAAACCCACAAGAGTCCCAAAGTAAACTAAGAACTGGATAGCTAATCTTTCTCTTCTCAGGATGAAGCGAGTGAAGAGCATGATGATCATGCCCATCTCAATCGCGCTGATGAACATGGATAGGGCTTCGGGCCCGAGGTATTTTATTTTGCCAAGTGAATTGGACTGGAAATCCATGGCGCCATTGGCTTGGCTCCTAATAGCATCCCTAATATCGATTGCGGCCGGTCTGAACATGCTGAGATCCTGCCAGTGGTGGGTGCAGTGAAATGGTGAGGCAAACACAAGGACGTTGGGAAGAAGAGGACAGTAGAAAGGGAAGATAGCGGAAATGCGGAATGACGGCACGTAAGTCGATTCAAGCTGCACTACTTATGCGATTAATGCAATTGCTGGCCACCCGGGGTCTGCGGTATGGTAACCTAGACACTGTCATGGCAGGCCCGGGCCATGGGCGCCGTTGTCCCCAGAGGTGCCAGTGGGATGGAATGGATGCAGCGTCAAAGCGCCGGAGAATGAGAACACCCCTGAATGTTCCTGGAGTTTTTCGAGTGCACGGCATTTACTGTACCCCAAACTGCGTTAGACCATGCAACTTTGCGATATCGTGAAGTCCTTCCACTGACGCAACCTGAAATGCAGCCCTTCCCATGTAGTCCTCTACATCCATATTTGCACCGTGCTCAACAAGTAGGCGTGCGACCTCAAGGTGCCCGGAGAAAGGCTATGATTCGATCGCTAAAATTGTGATGTGACCCAGGGTTCTCTCTATTGTTGCAAAGGAGTTCAAGGTCAATCAGACGCGCCCCAGAAGTTGACATAGAGGTCCTGCAGGCCACGCAGGAGCAGTTCCGCAGGCGAGGATGTGAGCCATTGGAAGAGCTCCCCCACTGAACCTGTTCCAGAAGAGGCGTCAAACCTCAACGGGAAGTGATCTGATGATAGTACCTGACTCAGGCTGTTGCACACATGCTTTAAGACGACATCTGGATTTTCTGTGGAATGGCTGCAGGGAGCATCACAGACAAAGTAGCCATCTTTGTTCCGTTCAATGGAGCTGCAGCCTAGATTTTGAATAAGCAAAAAAGTAGATCACATAAGGAACATACATACCTTCGTCACGAGTGTATTTCACTCTCTGCTGATGCGACTTGCTGTGATTCCGCTTTTCAGATGGAGTAAACCTATATGTGATAGCTTAATGGGGTGTCTGCATGCAAACAATCTTTAACCATACGTCGCATTGCAGTTTTTAGATTTGCAGGTTAGCATCCTATTGAGTGAGGGTGAGTATAGATATAGAAGTGAATACGAATAATGTATAGCACATACAGTACTTTGGAGTCAGAGCCATCTTCGCTAGTGGTGTTGAAAATGCATCTGGAACTGGTGGTTGGTGAAGTACAGAATGATAGGAATGTTTAAAAAAGGGAGAAAGGGAAATAAACCGTCGGGTTTGATAACTTGACAGTCGCTCGATGGAGAGGATTTCCCAGGGACGTCACTCCAAGGCAAGAGGCGTCTGGTAATGTGACTCGGTGAAGCCGGCGGGGGTTCTGAAACATCTGCCGATTAGTAAGTTGGACTGTTGGAGTCATTGGGTTATAATGCGCTGATACTTACTGGTTATCCAAAGGAAGAATGAGCAATGAATGCTGCAGGTAATGATTACAACAGGGACTCGAGAACAACACATACGGTTGATGTACCCAACTGCTATTGGGGCATTTTCATGGCAACTTCAAGTCGTGTGCCTGATGCCAAGTCATGGAGCGAAGCGACGCAAAAGTCTCGAATGCAGCATTCAACCTGGCGAGACTTGCCAAAACACGCCACAGCTCTGCACCAAGTTCACCGGTGAAAGTGGACATTCCATCACACAATAGGCGATTGATAACGTCTACATGCAGCGGGCGATGTGCGTAACCTCGTAGGTTCCTAGCTCGGGCAACTGAATTGACTTCTACTTTTCTCAGGCAAATTCAGACGCCTGGAACGAATAAGAAGTGTGTGCAAGTCTAAGAGAACGGCAGCACAGGACATCAGGAGGTGCCAACCAATTCTGCTTCAAGAGGCCCGTGGCACACCAAGGCGGAACAACTCAGGAGTGAGAGACTCGATTTGTGCAGAGTTCTAACATATTTTCAGTGTATTGCGGCTGATTGCATGTAAGATCGAGAAACAGACAGAGAAAAGCGATTGAGAGAATATCATAAACCAAACCAAATCCGACGGACGAGTAATGTTGCCATCCACTCAGATAAGTAGACACTGGCAGAGATACTGTCAGACTCCGGTAGACTTCCGAGCCAATGCTCTGATGCATTGCCAAGGGTGCCCCTCGGGTGTTTGTCATGGCCCCATGGCTGTAAGACTGCCTGCTGGTGTGGGGGAGACAGGATTTGCTGCCGCCGTACCGTGTTGGCTACAACAGTGTAGTGAGATGGCGGTGTCAGCAGCTTCAAGCTATAATCGTCTGACTTCAACTCTAGGCCATCCATGCAACTTTGCGAGCAGTGTCAAGGTGTTTCCTGCTCTGCTCGAACATCAGCAAGATAACTGAGCCGACATATAGCACCGCGTCCCTTTTCACCCGTCTTGGATAAATGTCGGTGCGAATATGGCGTGCGTGGCGTGGCCGATGGGGTTACCCTCCTGCGCTACGCTGACACCGGTTAGAGGGATAGCTCCTGCAATCAGCCTGCATGCGAGATGTGCAGATCGCAAGGCCCGAATCACCGGGGCTGTTCCTGGCTTCGGTTTGTTCTCAATATGATCAAGCCTAGGAACGAAAGGCCAGCCCCTGCCTGCTTACCGTGCCGTCATCATTAATTCATGTTTGACTCGCGCAAAAGACCTAGGAACTGGCCACGTCATCCTCTGCGCTTTCAGCCATGACAATCTGTCGATGCCTTTGCCCGCAGTTGTGATCACATGGCACCCTTGCTTCATGTAGTATAAAAGCAGACCATCGTAACCATCTGGGACTGGTCACCTCAACCATGTGCCTGCTAGGCGGCGCTGCTGATCCGTCCTTGGTGGCTACAGGATGAGTGGCAGACGTCGAAGACGCACGAGTTGAACATGACCGACCAAGATCCGGGGGGCGAATGCTGCCTTTTGATTTAAAGTAGAGGCCTGTATAAGATCACCGTGGGTCCACGCGTGTACGATTGTTGATTGAGAACGTGTGGAAGAATGCGAGGCGAAGGCAAGGCCTTGCGAGACATGGGAAACAGAGGGTGGAAGGGCAAGAGGTCAGTCGATCAATCCGTGAGCATGTCGACTCGGAGTAGCCTGTGATGGCGTCAGCTGTAATTTTTCGCAGCGGAGAGCTCGGTCGAGAAGAGCGTGTTGATGATGAGGGTGGACTTAAGGGTTTCACAAAGAGAGAAGGGGTTAGTACGAATGCTCCCAAGCACAGCAACGTTGCCGTAACACTCGGATAAAAGCTGGCTCCAACTACGAAGAAAAGGTAGGTGTAAAATTTTCGAAAAGTCAGTCGCAGCGACTTTTCCGGTCTACAAACATCCGTGCTGTCTGGGGGATGACCGGTGACCACCTTCGCGCTCGGCGGGTGCAGACTCTTCCCGTGACATGGTGCAGTGCCATGGTCCCCTTCAAGCTCCCCAATCGGTGCCACCTCAACTCCGGAATCCCCGCGTAAGAATCTCGCTTGCACCCTTCATAAACCAGCAGTGGTCTCCATGGGAGTTGCACGACACATCCCATGGACTTGCGTTCACTCGAAAATGGGACAGTCAGATCGGCGTCTGCGGTGTTGCGCATGCCCTTGTAGCTTGCCCAACCAAGGTCCTTTGCGAGCTTTAACAGCGCCGCTTCTGCCTTGTTCCCGATAAACACCGTGGCACCGCTCTCGGAACCTGCATCCTCAAATGCCGTTGAGTTGATAGCTATAGAAGCATTGGGCAGCTCAACTAGCTGGGGTGTAAGGGTCGACTGAAGTTTCAATATACCAATGGTGAAGTTCTTTGCATTTGGACGGTTCGTGCCTTCTTTGCCTGCCCTTCTCATCAAGCTTCTGAACAAACTTGGTGTGGATGCCAATTGAACCAGCAATGACAGTCATCTCATTCTGAGTAAGAGTACAGGTCTTGTCAGTGCATATGACCCAAGTGCATGGACAAGGTTCTCCTTGGTCATTCGTTTTGTTGTGGAAGGTGACGTCATAACCGGAGCCGGCTGCAAATCAATCCATATGGACAAGCATATCCAAGCACGAAGGGTTTTTTCTTTGTGAGCCAGTAGTACTCTCGCCGTTGCCAATAGGACTGTTGGTTTCAAACCCTGCGGGCTGCTTATTCCTGAGTGGGATATATTCCTGATGAAGGAGCTTCTTGATCACATCCGACTCACCTGCCGTGCTTGATTCATCATGCCGTACGTTGTGGCTAGACTCGCCAGAGGGCACTCCATCGCAAGGAATAACCTTGCCAGGATTGAGTAGCTGTAGTAGCACTATGTCACCCACAACAACATCCTGCCCTTCAGGTTGGTGCCGCTTTGTGCCTGCCTTTCAGACCAGTCGCCTCACCTACGCAGCTTGTAACGCCCCTCCTTCCTGTGCCTTCTGCCCACCGGTGGGTTCTGCATGGGGCTGGGCACGCAGCACTGGCCCACATGCGGAAGGCTGCATGGCCAAGCGGCAATGCCAAGTGCGGCATCAACCGTCTGGAATGCAGCCCCTGCATGCAGGCCAGGGGAAGGAAGCAGGGTGGGGGGTGGGCAGGATACGACTCACCAGCATTTGCCAGGCAGCAGAGAGGGGAATGTGCCACTGATGTGGGATACAACGGTGGTTCCGACCAAGACTGACTGACAGTGAGTCAAGTCTGCTTGTGTGGGGCACCGTGGTGAAAGGGTAGGGCAGCGTCCAGAGAGTAAGGGCTGAAGCTGACGCGTAAACCCCGGTGTGTAGACTGACACGTACCAGCAACTTGTGACACGTGCAGGCGCTACCATGACAGCCCATATTTATACCATATGAGCCATATGTACGGTACTGTAATACGGGTGCTGTCTACTGTACTGGTGGACGTTTGGAGGTATGACTACCGTAACCGTATACGGCTGGTAGTCCAACCATATTTTGCCATACTTTGATGGCCGTATACGGCTGGCGTCATACGGGTCCTCGGGCAATCCTTATCTCTGTAGAAGCATCGTCCTAATTGAATTCATTGATCAAATGCTACATTGACTAGGGGTGGTATCACGTCGATCAACTAGTACATTTACTGTATCAGATAAATTATAAATATCTGATTTATTTTACTTCAAATTGGGTATCGAAATTAGGGGGAGCTCAATGAAGAGTGTAACATCGTCCAAATCATGCGCTGTGTCGTGCTGCTCGGAGAGCGTCGTATGCCCTGAATTGAGCGTTGCAGTGGCGTCGGCAGCGCTAGTCTGATCGGTTGCAGTGGCATCAGTCGCGCTAGCCTGAGAAACTGAATCGGACCCAATAGCATCGGTCGCACTAGTCTGAGAAGCCGAATCGATCGTGGTGGCACCCGCTGTGTCAGTCTGAGAAGCGGAATTGGTCGCAGTGGCGCTTGCCGAATTTGTCAAATTTGCGCTCGCGCCAAAGCATTTCTGTTGTCATGTATCGAAGAGTGATTTTCCCGTAGACGTGTCAAAGAGGCTGCTCCACGCCCACATTGACGTCGACATCTGCACTCCCAGTCAGGCATGGCTGTGGGTTCACCGCGGAGATGGAACCTTCGAGGCCGAGTGAGCCATCGACAATCAGGAATACATTCATGGAGGCAGCGCCTTTATCTCGATGTTTACTTTGGGCTGAGATGGGCCGATGCACCAAGCGTCGTGCCAGCGGCTAGGTCGGCACTGAATTTCACCTCTGTGATTGTGGGGCATTCAATTTAGTTAGATAAGGATGGGTACGGCACGTGGAGATGATGAGGAATAGAAAGTAAAGTTAAAACCCACGCTTGCTGCTTTCTGTGAGACCATTTGTGATCAACCCATCTTGGGACGGGAAGACGAAAGTGCCGTCAATAGCACCCGATATCAATGATTCTACGATCAGGCGTGAGCTGCTATTCATTGTATGAGGTCTAGTGGTTTGCGAATATACGTTGACCTCTCCAAAACAGTGGAAGACAGAGCGGATGTCGGCTGGGACAGTATATGGCAGTAGACATGTTTAGTGTGATCGTCATGTCGAGGAGGAAAGGTTTGTCTCGGTGCTTTGATCGCTTGAGGATGATATTTCAGGGATGGGCATGAACAGGGGGTATTAGGCTCGATGGGGAGGATGTCGGGATAAGAAAAAAATGGGTACGGCCAATGGTGGTGTGGGTGCTTGAGCTACTTGCATGAGCGTCACGGCGTGTCGCGTCGTTGTCTGAAGCTCGAGCAATGTCGTCAGTGTCGAATAAGCATCATTAGTTGGAGTATGAGGGTCGATGAAGACAGTCTTGTTGTAGCTAGAGACGGTTTTCGAATTATCAGTCCAAGTCGTCACTGGACGCGCAGTTGATTGCTTGGCGCGCAAGCTTGAGAGCCCATTCGTGCTTGCCCTTACTTCGTAGAAAGTCGCATTGTGTGTGGAGTAACAGGTACGGTTGTGGTGTCTCCTTCATCGCCGCGTCCATGATCTGTATTGCCTTGACCTCCTCATCTGAAGCAAAGTTAGGCATGCTTCCATTTCCAGCCTTCAGTAGACTCACTCATTCCAACATAACTCCGCGCAAGCAGACAAGACACTTCAGGGTCGCGCGCAGCTAGCTTCTCAAAAAGATTCGTGGCGTGTTGCCACCGTCCACCATCGTCGAAATGCTTGAGGATTCCGGCGGAGAGATGGTTCGAGCCAACAGTCGCAACTTGGATCTCGGGATCCGATCCAACCTGCCATCGTAGATTCCGGTCGGTATATTGTAAAGAGCCAGATCAAACGATGTGTGATAGGTGAGGTGAATTTTGCACCTTTCATGAAGAGAGCTTCCGCAGCTTGAAGGAAGCGCAGCTCAGAGTCGGGCGTGAAAATCAGTTCTAGCCGACGATAAGCTTCGAGAATGTAGCTCGGGTCGTCAGAGTAGAGGATTGCACGGAGGAGGGAGGAGAGGTAGATTTCGGGAGTAGCTTGATGTCTGTGAGGAGCGGTCGACAGAATGTCGGGGTACAATTGATAAAGACACGTACCTCTCACCTCGTAGGTCTATAATGTATGCATTCAGGCCACCGAGCATCTTGACATCTACGCGCACGTCCACGCGTGAAAACGCGTTGAAACAGCTACATCGCAATATAAACGGAGGCCATAAACCCGATTGGGGTGGGGGGTATCATCGGGATACAAACACACCTTCCAAGCTGGACTTTTCGTAAGCCATGCCTGCGGTTCTTCGATGAAACATGTTAGAGAGTTGATCTATGCCACGAGCGATGCGGGTGATGACGTGTCTATGCCAGAGACGTAGCAATACGAGCCCATCTGCAGAGCGAGTGAGCGAGCGGGGGAGAAAGGGTAGATGGAGTGTAGTCACGGTCATGACGGTTTCACGTTTTGAACAACAGCAAGGACGAGGTGGCACTTACTTCGCGCTGGCCTGCACGTGTGGTACTCTTGATGACATGGCAAGGAACCGAGTGATGTGCACCAAGAGCCTCAGTTATTGTAGGGTCGGACTGCAGCTACTTTGGACAGGACATTATTTCCCCGGGAAACAACACAGGAATAGAAGAACTTGTACTTGAGCTGATGTCACTCATACTTTGGTGCGCGAATGGTGCGGGTCTGACCGAGGAAGAAGAGTCGTTGAGGAGGAAGAACCATCAGTGAATTGGAGTATGGACGGGCAAAATATGTATGAGCTTGAAGATCCGGAGGCAACGTTGTTGTTGGGGCGTGTACGTCGTGCGACCAGTTTGATGATACACGTTTTTTTTCCCTTACTGTACATGACAGGAAATGTCGATCCGCGCTCGTAGAGACCATGACAAGACCGTGACATGACCGTGAGAACAAGACTGAGACTGCCAGTGCTTACATAAGGTTTCTTCTTCTTTCTTCTTCATCTCTTCTCTTAGTACAAGCTTTTGGCCATGCCTCCAGCACGGGTCGCTTGCAAGCTCACTCCCCTTACCTGCAGCCCAACCATCAGCTTGTTGCAGGTGTTGCCCCCAAACCCCCTTTGACATTAGGGATGGTAAGGTTTGGTTCGGTCCGGTTCAGGGATTATGGCGAACCTTGAACCGGACCGTCGGTTCGGTTCAAAATGGTCCGGTTCTGGTTCTCAATGCCTCTGAACTGTGAACCGGACCTTTTTTTTTTTTCTTTTTTTTTTTTTTTTTGAAGCCAAATTTCTATTCTGCAGCATGTGCAACTTGGCACAGAGGCGTGTATTTAATGTATTTACATTTTATGACTACACACACAGTGGCAATGTTCGGCAGTGCAGGAATGCTTGGGTGCAAATGTTGTGCTCATAATTGATATCCAAAAGGTGCAAAATGATCGTGGGGATGCCATAAGGTGGTGCGGTCTACAATAGACTTTATTTACATCAAAAAAGGGCGAATGAATGGAGAGATGAACAGTCAAGTAGCCCCATTGTGTGCAATACTGGAAGACCCAGAGATGCCAGTCTTGACTGAGGTCAGTGACCTGATACTTCGCGTCATTATTTGTACCAAAACAGTCTTCCATGGTCAAACTCGCGTCCCGTGGACAGTGCTTGTTGACAAAGTTCTGCGCGTCCGAATTGACATAACGATAATTTAGCAACTGTATAAGGACTCAACTAAGGACAAAATACCTCATGAATCCACTTGGCGTAATTGAGTAGAGCAACCTTAACGCTCACTGACAGCCGCCCTGGAAGGGGCACAGTATGTGCAGTGTCTTCCAGAGTCGGAGTGTCGCTGTTTAGTGTCGTGCAAAAATGATTGAATATCGTAGAGCCGACCGTGGGGTCCCAATTCCGAACCTGCCACAAAGCCAGAGGATACTAATTTTCCCCAGCATACACCAGTCTTATTGTTCCACCGGCCATCCGTAACACAGCAGAGAGGACGCACCGTGAGTACAGAGACAAAGTCCTGATCAGACTCCAGCTTGCCTAGACTCGAAGAGTTTCTTTAGTGGCCCTCGCAGGCGGCCGAGTTTGAGCAGCCTGTCAATGGTGATGATCGAGTTCGTCCGCAGCGAGCCGGATGAAGTCCATGTATTCCCAACTTGTAAGAACGGCATGTGTCACCGCTGGGAGCCGGAGTGTTCATTTTAGTTTGGTGTCGCATTATGAAGGATGGGGCAGCATACCGCTCGACACAATAGCACCGAACACAAGGTCGGGGTAGAGTATACGCATGTGTACCGCCCGGGCCCCAGCATATGAACCCTGTAGCGGACGCACACAAACAATCAGTTTACCACACCCTTACATGCTAGCCACAAGGCATACGAACACCATAGTATATCCACGGTGTGTTTGGTGCTGTGAGGTCCTCATCGATGCCCTTGAACTTGATGCTGCGCATAAATTGGCCTGAGTCCCCAAGCGCTTGTTCGTTATTTAACCACCTGTAGTGGTTATCTGCGTCAGCGGCACAATAGATCCATATGCGCACATAGCGCACGCATGGCATTCCAGCCTTGGAAGCAGAAGGCGCGCACCTTAACGCATCCGTTGAGAAGTTCTGAACACCGACAGATTTACCTGAAACAAATCCTTTTGTATCAATTGGGCAAGGCCGGGTGTTGGTTCTGAGTTCCGTAGAAGGTTGATGGGGGAATTGTCACTACCCCGCCTGACGCTGACGCGGGGTCCTCATGTGGATCGGAGGACTTGATAGTGTCGCTATTAGCCATGTGGGGATAGCTTGAGTTGATGGCTGAGGAAGAGCATGAAGGACGGTATTAGAAGATGAAGATCAGGCAGAGTACGCACCATAGTGGGGGTTGAACATGTGGTGCGTTAAGTGTGTGAAGGAGCGAAGGAGAGATCAATTGTTCGCAAAGGAAATCATAACGAACCCGCAGTCCGCGGTCGGGCAAATTTACGTGCCAAACACGACCGTGACAGGGGCTTGGTTGACTCTACCACGGGTTTTGTGGTTGTACCACTCATCGGGTCATCTTCTGGTCTGGTCAACCAATCCTCGGGCTCAGGGCGGCAAACTGGTGGCTTGCTCAGAGTGAACGCCACGTGAGTTTACTTCCAGTAAGCGAGATGCTTGGGCCAGTAAATGCGCTGAACAAAGGTTTGGGAGAGAGAGTAAGCGAGCCTTTCTTCTCGTACGAAGTGACATGGAGGTGGGTAGAGGTGGTCCAGCCGTTGAAGTCAGTAATGCCCTGTCGAGGTCCTCAAATGCAGGAAAGTGCTGCTCCACAGTAAGGTTGACCTTGGGTGCATTTGACTGCGCCTGCACCTGCAGGAGAGGGGAGAGTGAAGGTCGTCAGGACGTCGGTGCTGGTGATGGGCCTTTTGATGACAACCGCAGCGAGGGTGAAGGACAAGGTGAGCTACCAGCCGACGTGTAGGTTGTTCCTCTGCGGGGAATGGTCAAATTGGCAGAAGACGATTCCGGACCCGATCCACCGCACTTGTGCCTGTCCTAGCCTTCTGAACATCGCCAAGAGTTGGGACAGGTGAGTGGTCAGACAGAAGTCCCAACCCGTCGAACGCATCCTTTGGTTTATTGTGCACACGGATAAGACTACTCGTCTCCAAAGGCCGTTGGGTAGGCACGAGAGGTTTGGTGCTTGGCTGCGGTGACAACCAAGGGTTACTGGATGTTGAGGTGGCGACGGTGGAAGTCGACAGTGAATCTAGCCTGGCCTCGAATGAGTCTCCAAAGCCACCGAGTGAGGGGCCCTGAACCGTTCTGCGACGATCACGATCCTTCGTCTTGTCAGCACCTGTGCCGGATCCTCGTGCAACACAAAGACACGCGTCCCATCAGAAGCCATGGCACAAGATGACCGGCCATGTGGACTTGGCCCCACGTTGTGAAATTTGACCCATCGCTGCACTGCATTTTGCATGTGAACAAGGTAACGATTGAGCATGCTGAATCACTCACTCGACAACTGAAGGGCAATCAAATCACCTAGATAGCCTTCACTTGAGGAATACCCATTAAAGACATACATAACATCATCGACAAGGACCCCAGCATGATAGGCACTGGGAGACGGAATGGACCCAGTGCATTGCAGCTCAGTCCATTTTCGCGTTGAAATACTGTATCAAACGACCAAGTGTCGTTATAATAATGTTGGTCGCCACGACCACCGAATCTATAAAGAATTATAATGAGGGTGGAGAGCGAAAGTGAGGGACACAAACATAATGATACGGTCTTTTGTGGTTACAGAAACGTGAGCGGCCCTCGGAAGGGGCTTCTCGTTTCCGGGTGTGGGTTCATATGACTCCTAAACAGGTTGCGATTGTACTGCAGGAATGTTGGGTCAAAATGGCTCGGAGCAGCAATAGGCAGACATATGACCGTCCAAATCGAGTATCCACATATCATTGAAAACATTCCCGCCAATTCGACCACCGAAGACGAAGAGCTTGGAACTGACCACGGTTGTGGTATGGTAGATACGAGAATTGGGCCCAGGACCATTGGCCACAATACGGGTCCACTCTTGCGATACTGGAGCGCAAAGATATGATCAGCCGGTGTACTTGACATTAAAAGATCCGACATGCCGAGGTTGAGAAAATAAATTGAATCATTATTTAGGACATTCTGGTCACCAAAATCCGGTTTACCACCACAAATCAAAAGGGTATTGCCAATGAGCGTGGCACCATGTGCGTGATGTGGGGTGGGAACATCTCCGCTGGTTTGCAAGAGAGTCGTAGAGAAATAGCCTCGAGAACCTTTTCTCGTGCCTGAATGCCAGCATTCTTATTGGGATTCACAGGCGGAGGTTTGGGGACATATGCGGTGGAAGTACAGTAAGAGACAAGCTCGTCCAGGGCAGATGACGTCGCGGTCGATAGCTAACTGTGAAGTGCATGGGCTTGTGATCACAAGGTGAGGGTTCCGGGCCATCGTGATTGTGATTGTGTCGAAAAGAGAGAAGTTCAGTTTCGGGTCAAAGGGAGGGAAGTAAATACATACACGTTGATGAGCAGGGCTGAAGGGTGAGTAAAAAAGAGATATTGCGCACCATCAATGACCGCCACCAGCTTGTCATCAACAGCCTTCAGTTTGTCGTTGACATCCTTCACGCGATCGTCGACGCCAGCCACCCTATCATCGACAACAGCCACACCTTCATCAAGGATTAAAGGCACCTTGGGATCGAGCAGAAATACGCATTCATCGCGCGAATACATTTGCGCCAGTATGCCCTGCTTCATA